>OZ038482.1:287500-618188 GCA_964036315.1 Acanthosepion esculentum
GTAAACTTTTTAATTAATATCAAATGGTGAAATTGTTTCCAAAGACAGTCTATTGTAAAACAAAAAAATATTAATTAAATTGAATTTATAGCTCTTCGTGTCTATGCTATATTTAAGTTTTACCATTAGAACTATCACTATGTATATAATCATTAATGAATGGAAACTTCAAATGTATTTCTTGAAGAGATCCTACCTGTGATATCATTATATAAACAGATAATTTTAAAATAAGTTGCCAATTATTAGTTTTATACATTCAGTATTTTAAGCTCCCCCTTCCCGTATTACACACATGTGCACACTAGAATAGAGATCAGATAGAAGAATTAACAAGACAGTTGTCATGGATAAGTTGAAACCTGTTTCTATTAATTAATTGCTTTGGGGCTCTCTCTTCTACTGAATTGAATTTCTCTTTAGTTTCTTTCATGTCAAAATATAACATTTAAAAAATTACAAAACAATCTATAAACTAAAAAGAAATCTGTATTTCTCTTGGCCATTGTCTGTCCAGCAGAGTTGTGATCTACTCACTTGGCGTACTGTAGTTTTCCACCTGAATATTGTCGCATTTTCTTAGAAGATATTAAATCCGACATTTGGAATCCCAGACAATTGAGCTCTTCATTTGGAATTGAGCCTAAAATAACATGTCCCTAAATCAACCGAATTCTTGGTCAGGAATGCTAACTATTGCATTGATGATGCACTGGTATTACTGTTAGAGATGCACAAAAGTAATTTGAACCAAGAGTAGAACAAAAATATTATAAAGGAAAAAAAATCCCCTTTGAAAGACCTTTTGTTTTTAACTGTGTCAAAGTCAGCTTGAGAAAAATAAATGAACAATATCTCTTTGTGTTGTGTTGTGTTATATATATATATATATATATATATGTATACTGACTAATTCTTGTTTTTTGTATTATTTTATTTGTTGGTTAAAAAAAAGTGGTGTGTTGATCTTTGGGAGTTTTTATTATATGACATGAAATTCTCTAATACCCAACTAAGAATAGAATCAATTTCAAATTGAATTTGGTTTTGATTCCTTATGCAAAATGTTTAGCTTATTTTTGTTATATGCAAACATGTGCTAAACCTACTCCCCCCCCTTTTTTTCTTTCCCAAAATTGGTACCCCCCCTTGCAAGGCAATAAAGCCATTAAGACACAAGGGAGTTACAGGGTGTCGAAGAATTAGGAACAGAAGCATTAATAATGAGTGGGAAGAGGAAAGTAATTAGAACAGTAGTTAACTGACATTGCATTTAAATTTATGTATATTAAAATTGGCTGGAAAGCATGGCACTGGAAGGGAGTTCCACAAGTGAGAAGTGCAAGGAAAAATCAACTTTTACTTAACTACCGCATATGCACATGCCAATGCCTGTTTTTCTGTAGTACACAAAACACATCATGCTGTCTTTGTTAATGTCTAATTGTGTAGACCAGATACATTGTTCATGTTTTGTATGCATAACCACAAAATATGCCAAAATGTTATGGAAAGAAAATTTAATTTTCTGTGCTTAAACCATTACACCTGAAGTAAGGAATTTTTGTTAAATTCCTTCACCGATATTTGCTAGCAGAAAAATTAAAATTCTAAAATTAATAACATTACAGAAATGAAAAAATTGAGAATTAGGAGTTGAAGTAGATTAATCAATGATTACCTAACTGAATTTTTTGGGGGGGCAGGGTGTTACTTTTTTTATTTAGAATACAGGAGAAACTCATTTGTTTACAATAATGAAGGAGTGTCAGTTCCCTATCAACTTAATTCAAAGGTCAAGTGATGTTAAATCACTTTACCTAACACATAAATGGTGAATGCTAGATGGAACAATTGATGTGTGGATGATCAGAATTAATAAAACTTGTATATTACCTATGATGGCAAATGTATATTCCTAAGATTTAAAATACCATCATATGATATGCAGCCTTGTATACACACACACACACACACTATATATATATATATATATATATATATATATATATATAATGGCAGAATGGTCAAGACAGTCTAAAGAATACATAGCATATGACCACCAAGAAGAGTTTGTACTTGATCAACACAAGCAGAAAGAGTCTGATGTTGAAAAACCTTAAACTTTTAATGAAGCCAGAAAAACATCGCTGACAATTCATCTCGGAGCATTCGAAGAATGTCTGTTATGAACAAAAATAATAAAGAAGACTTGAGGCTATTACATCTACTATGAATGTGTAGTTTATAGAAATATCTTTCCTTACATATGAGAAAAGGATAAGAAAATTACTGATAGGAGAAATTTGGGGAAATGTTTGAATATTTTTGTTTTTAATGATTCTAATAAAATCTTTCTCTGTAAAAATAAACCTCATCACAAACTCTTTTGTCTTGAAGTTTTTTCCTACTAGTGAAATAAGTCTTTTGTTAAAAATACAAATTTGATTTGGTTTTATCTAAAGTAATACTATTCTTTTTCTTGATATTTCTCTATTATCTTCCTTATTTTATTAATAACTTTTTTTCTTTTATTTTACAGATTTTATTAGTATCAAGTAGTAAACATAGGGATCGTTGGATTGTACCTGGAGGGGGTGTAGAGCCATCTGAGGCTCCTGATATTGCTGCCGAAAGAGAAGTCTTTGAGGAGGCAGGTGTAAGAGGAAAGTTAGGCAGACTTATTGGTGAATTTGAGGTAAGTTTGAGAAGAAAAAGAAACTTGAATAGATTTTTCAATTTTTCTTTATCTTGTTTTAAAACATTTATTCTGCACTTATTATTTATCAGTAAAAAAATTTTTTTTTCCTCTCCTCCCCATGAAATCCAGCATCACTGCTTTCTGTGATTCTTTGTTGATGGGGAGCATTTTTAGCAAACCCTCATACTGAGATGTTTTAATCTACAGCTAAAGCTGTCAAATTAGTGCATCAAACCTTTCCAACTCTGAATTTCTAGGATGGGGAATTATCAATATTTACATCTCTTGTTATCACAGTGTTTGTTATTGTCCTTCGAGCCTTTTTCAGATACCTGCCCATTTGTGTAATCTACAAGGAAATTCTAAAAACTTTGTTCTATAAAATAAAAAGTTGTGGTAACAAAGAGGGCATAAGGCCAAATGTAAATAATTTCAGCTCCTTCATAGTAAATAAATATTAAAAGCAATAAGATTTTGAGCTATAAAAAATATTTTCCTATTTTGAGAGAAGGGGAAACTTTAATATTGTGGATTTATAATTTTCTTAAAATTCATCTTCCCCATTCCTTGAAAAGATTAAAGTCAGACATATGTCCATCCTGGTCCTTGGCAATAGCTGTGAGAAATGGATAAATTCTAAAGAATCATATATAAAATACCATTTTGAATTGAGTGGCATAAGAGTTATAGGTTTCCCACACTAAAAATGTAACTGTGTTACATTTTTCTTTTCAATCATTTATATAAGCTAAAAGCTTAAAACTTCAATCATTTTTATGTTTTACTACAGTTGCAAAGTTGTGCTTTCACCACAATTATATTCCATTTTCATGTGATTTCTTTTTGAAAGACATTATTAATTTTTTATTTTTTTTTTTTAATAAAGATGTGAGAAACTAGTTGGCCTACTCTCTGAAAATTACTCAGTAACACAGGAAATTATCAATTGTTGACTCAACAAGGATCTACAACTCTAAATCTGAATCATTTATAGATATTAATATTAGTCATGTTTGTACTTTCTGAAGTTATTTCTGTTTTTGAGGGTTGTTTTTTCCTCTCCATTTTATAAAATAAACATCCGGAATGTTCACATTTAACAAAAAAAAAAAATTTATTCATTTTTTATGATGCTGTTTTATTGTCTCTTCCTTTCTCCCAATCATATGCACTGTTTCAACAAATTCATTTTTCATCTCTCTACAAGTGAAATTTTTATGGTGTTAACAGTTCAATGCAATGAATGAACTAAAAACTGATGCAATACTAGACACACTACTATACCTAATATCTCAGTATATTGTGAAAGAATAAAATACATGTGTGAAGATTCTGGTGGGGGGGGGGGGACTTTCTTAATATTAACTACTCATCCAAGTCTTAGACAAAAAAAAAAGCAAAAATTACATCCATATGAAAGTGTCTCACTTGAAAAAGTACAGATCAAAAACTCCAATAAAATTCTGATATTTTCTTCTGCTTAATGCAGAACATTTCCACCCATAATAATGGTGTTTTATCAAACATGAAGATAAAAGCAAAAATAAAAAAAAAATCCATAAATGGCAAATATGAGTGTCTTATGAGGAAGACTATAAAAGTAATGTCTATTTATTTCCATGAAAAATACAGCTTATTTTAATATTAAAATTCATCCAATACGAGACTCAAGAGCCACTGAAGAGAGAAGGTTAGTTAAAATGGTAATGATGAATGTAGTATATGATATGAATGAAAGATGTTATTACAAAGTGAAGATTATAAGGGTGAGGAGGATAGATAATGATTGACCATAGAATTTGAGAGATTGATATTGTAGTGTTCAAAATGGCATTCACACAGGAGTCTGTTCCACAAAGTAACGATTCTTGATGAAAAAGTTGTCAGATAGAACTAATACAGAGATCAGTTGGATAAAGCAGGTTTTCAGCTACAACCCCTCCCCCCTCCTCGCACCCATATCATTAACACCATTGGCTGTGCATTTTCAAGGTGCATTTCATTTCATCGGCTAATGTCTGTGTATAGGCCAACTTGAATGTGGCTTATTACACACATTGTTTTGCCAATACTCAAACTCATTACCTGCCACCTAACTGTGCTTGCAACCTCTACTTGGTTTCAGTAAACATTGAGCAAATGTCAATGGGAGCAGTTTTTCCCCACATGAAGGAATCCAAGCATGCACATTTTTTTTTATGTATCTGATATCTGTGATGGTAAAAATAAATTGTTTCAATTTCTACTGCTATACTACCAATAGTAGGCTAGTAATAGGAAGTATTACTCTCAAAACAAACTTTTATATTTGATCCTGAAGTTTTTCTAGTACTTTTAAAAAAATTATTATAATAAAAGTAAATATAACATCAGTATTTACATGAGATGTATTGGGGAGGTATAACAATTACAACACAAGGAAATCCACTGAGGAAACCAGGTTCAAATTCCAGCTGAAGTTGCTTATGTTCATTTGGTACTAATACTACTGGGAAAAGCATGAATTCACCTTTGCCTGTGCTCTGTTCAATTGCCAGATATCTTAACATCTTGTCACTGGGATCCATTATATTGAGTGGGTGATCACTTGCTATGATCTCAAGACTACCTTACTTGTTACCCAGCCAGTAGCAGCAAAAAGGCTGTAACCCCCCCACATACACACATGCACACGCACACTTCTCACATGATGCTACTACTAATTAATAATTCTCTGCTACTTTGGTGATTGTATGAGAACTGGTATTATCAAAGTTAAGCAATGTTAAGCTTGGTCAGTACCAAGATGGGTTGTCCACTTTGGAATACCAGGTGCTGTAAGTTAGGATGTGTAGGTGATGTAATGGATAATATCTCCGAATTGGATATCGGAGAGCTAAGTTCCAATTCTAGTTGGGTTCATTATATTCATTTACGTGCAAATACCCTTGGTATGAATCCACCTCTTCTCCCTCCAATTATGGGGTAATTAATAGGATTTTATCAATAAATCAATATCTCCAAAAAAAACACTTTCTAGCTTCAAATAACCTTCAAATGGTTAATAAACCATGAAAACAATCCATCAATATCTGGGACTTTGAGATTCAGGTAGATCTCTCAATCCAGACCTGTTGACTATACAACAGAAAAATGAAAATTTGTCAATGAACATCACTCTTCTACAAAAGTGATAAGCTGGCCAAATATTTAAACCACCTCAAATAGAACTGGAAAGATGATGTAGAAAATTGTGCCCATTTTTGTTGGTGCATTTGGAACAGTTCAAAAGAGTCCAGTATTGCAAGAACTGGAGACCAGAGAAAGAATTCAAACCATCCAAACAGCTGCAATGCTAAGGGCTAGAGACTGAAAGAGACTTGCTATCAATGAGTCTCCAGCAATAACCTCCAAATGCATGATATTAACATCCAAATTAATAACATACTAATATTTGAGGTTGGACAATGGTTAGTGTGTTGGTCATTTTGTTGGCTTGTTGCTTACTTGCAGACTTCATCCATCTGCACTATTTGTTTAAAGAGCCGATCAACTAATCAACACAATCCACTTTATTGGCTTGGTGCCCTTCCTGATTAGATCAGATTAGTGAGCCAAGATGGTCAAGTTGACTGCCAAGTTGTATGTCCTTTTTTTTTTTCTTTTTCATTTTTTTTTTTTTCTTTCTTTGTCAGATTTGTCTTCTCTTAGCTGGACAGTTTTATGGGGGTGAAGGTTTCCAATTGCCCTGCTCTCACTTGAGGACAGGGCAGCAAGAATTAATCACTCACCTGTTAATAGAAATGCATTAACCCTTAAACAGCAGGCATTATCTGAAATTGTTATCTGTAATGGAGAAAATCTATATGAGAAATAATGATTATTTGTATAAGAGAGCCTAGATCTTTGTCAAAGATTTTCACTATAAAAGTTGAAGTTAAGAGCATAAGTTGATTAGCATTTGAGATTCTTAACATTCTAAAAATATTTTCAATAAATAATACAATTGAAAGAAAGAGATTTCTATCTGCTTTGAAACCAGAATTGCGTTACAGTTAAGCTTTATTAATATAAGAATTTATTTGCTAGCTCATTGTGAATGTGACAGTCACATGGTATACTGATTCACTCAACAGCATCTCAATGCCAATTGATTAACCCCTAGGAGCAATCTTTTTTCTTTCACCAAGTTTAGGTCCTCCCATGTGACAAGGCATATTAGGCAATGGTTTGTCTATTTTGAATGATCTATATCAACATTTGCATATTCTTCAGGGTTTATCCAATTATTATTTCAAGGTGAAGCACTAGATTTTTCTTGATTTGTTTCACTTCTACCATTTGTTGGAATTCACCTTCATTTCATTGTTATAAAAGCATTGCAATTTTCAGGCATGAATACAAAGTGTTCAATTGCCTTCATGCATCTTTGTGATGACATTAGGGAGCAGTTTCTGCATCATCTGTCTATATTTCTGAGATGAGATTGTAATTATTTATTATGATATTGTAATTATTTACATTGTTCAGACAGTTATCTTCATCTTTATTGCCATATTCATGATGTTTTGGCCATTGTAGTCTTTGGCTTTCTTTAGGTGATTGGAATTTCAAACTGGACCCTTTATTTCATCCACCAGGATATATTGTTCTAGTTCCACATGACATGCCTCTTTCAGATGTCTCAGTTATCTCCCTTTAAATTGACTCTCAAAGTTTTTGTTCATCATTGCAGTAGCCAGGTATTGAACTCACAACTGGATCCAATCAATGCTTTTATCCACTGCGCCATGTATCCTTGAGGACATCAGTGTATGAATTTTGGGGACTTATAAATTTAATGTCTCAGTAACCATTTTTAACCAGATCTTATATTGCAATTTAGTTGTTATTGCTTTTCTCTAGCACTCCGTATTATTGATTTCCATATTGCATTCATTTCTATGCTTGGCTGGCTTAGGAGATTTTTGTGGCCTAGGATATATCAATCAGTACATATGTCACAAATATGGCAATAAAGATTAGGACAACAGTCCAAACAATATAAATAATGTAAACAGTTTCTGAATATTTGTTAATAGTCCATTTGCAATTCTGTTCTATGTGATTTTAAGAATTTTCCTGTGGCACTTTTGTTGGAAAATCTGATGCTTTTTTTTTTTAATCTTTAAAGTCATTTTCCATGTAGCTATATATATATATATATATATATATTTAATCATTTCACCCCAAGCAAGGCAATAAAGCCACTAGGACGCAAGGGGCTACTGAATGTAAGGAGAGAGGCCAATAAAAGAACAAGAATTAAGACAGAATATAACGATTGGCATTGTATTTAATTTTTTGTAGATCAGAGTTGACTTTGAAGCAAGAACCCAGAAGAGAATTCCACAAACGAGACGTGCAATAGAAGAAACTGCTAGGACTTAGTTACATCTAGCCATTTCAACTGTAAAATGGTGAGACCTAGATGCCAATCTACTATTGTGCTTAAATTCATAAAGTCTAGATATCATAGCGGAAAGTTCATCAGGACAATTACCTTTGAAAGTATTTATAGAAAAGGCACAGGGAAGCTAGATTACAGCAGTGGGAAAGCGACTGAAGCTGAGATGCCAGGTCAGGACCAATAACATTGCTGATTCTTCTTTGGATTTTATCAAGAATCTCTAAATATATAATAGCAGCACCAGACCAGATGTGACAGCAATATTCAAACCAAGGACGAATGGCAGACTTCTAAATGTGTAAGATAGATTCTGGCAAGAAAAATTGTCTAATATGACAGAATAGAATGCTATTAAAAAGTTGTATTTTGAAATGGTTTAGCTGAGCAAACATGTTTCAGGCCCTGACATTCTCTAGAAACCTTTCCAAGTTGACAGCTGACATGTAATTAAGCAATTGGGCATTATACTTTCTAACAATGTAAATTGTGTTGTTTTTTGTTCGTTTTTTTAACTAGTTCTGCTGCAATATTCCTTATTTAGTTTATCCCCTCTCCATGATTTTTATTCCGAGTCCAGCTTTTGCTTTTTCAAAATACATTTGGTTTCTCTCTCCAACTCCTTAAGGTTTTATATACCAAAGGTAAAAGAAATGTAACATTAATAATACAAGAGTTGAAGTATATTCAAAAATGCTTGAGAAAAGACAGCTGATAATTAACAAGTTACATGCTAAGAATGGAATCATGTCTAGCCCCTGTTGCAAGGAATTAAATCACCCAGTCAGTTTATTTGCCACCATTTTTTTGAAAAGTAATAGTTATAACCCCCTACTCTAAATGGCCATCATTTCATTACAATGAAAAGTTTGAATTTCAAAAATATTTTTAAACCTCCCTTGTTTTTCATGTGTACGTATGTCATGGCTACAAAGAGTAAAAGTAAGATTGTGGTAGACAAGATTGTTTGGAGGGGGGTAATGAGGATGAGTCATGAACAGAACTAGTTAAGAGTAATGAAAACAAACATTACTTCTCTCCTCTCCTTTTAGCCTTGTGCCACATTCATGTTCTGGAAAAATTAATTACTTATTGATTCTTCAGCTGAAGAAAGCGGTAGAATGGATCTGCCAAAACATTTTGTGGTACCAATGAAAGATGTAGAAAGAATGAGTGGAGTCATCCAAACATGGATCATGGGACATTCAGATACAGTAAAACAGGAATAAATTGGAAAATTTCAACAGTTGGCAAGACAATGTTTAAATGTTGATAATGCAAGTGCACATAGTCAAATGTTTACTTGGGAATAATTGGTGGCTGTAGACAGCAGGTGTTGAATAAACCTTTGCTCAAAGAGGAAGATTTATTGTGGATACCAGTTAGAAAATAAACAATTTTTCTGAACACAGTGCATTTTTTAAAGTTCTGAGATATCATCTTACCATTCATAGTTTATTCTGATTTTAAACAAAGATGCTAATTTAAACTATGAAATGATGATGATGATACTTTAACTATGAATACACACACATTACAACAAAAAGGAGAAATAACCACAACATTTTACACGTCATATGTGCATGCATGCATGCATGCACTCACACTTTGAAAAGAAAAGAAAAATCAACTTTGCACCAATGAAAAGTGCATATCTATATATACGAGGGTCATTCAATAAATAAGGTGAATTTTTCAGTATAAGGACTTCTAATACAGATAGAAGCTTACTTTTTTTTTCTTTTTTTTTTTCAACGTAGTCTCCCAGCACTGTCACACACTTTTCCCATCTGTGCACAAGCTTCCGTATTCCCTCAGCATAAAAATCTTTGGATTGATATCTCAGCCAGTCGTTCACAACACTTTTGACTTCATCGTCACTTTTAAACTTCGTGCCTCTCGTGAACGCTTTCAAGGGACCAAACAGGTGAAAATCTGAAGGGGCAAGGTCTGAGCTGTAAGGGGGATGAGGGAGCAGTTCCCAGCCCAGCTCATTGAGGGTCTGCATCGTTTGGGCTGCTGTGTGAGGCCTTGCGTTATGATGCAAGATGACTCCGTCTGACTGATGACCCCTGCGTTTGTCCCAACAGATAAGCTCAAATTCTTGGCAATGTCACTCTTCTGTCAGACTGAATGATGTCATTGACTGATTCGATCACCTCAGGAGACCTCACTTCTGTAGGCCTCCCAGGCCTGTCTTCATCCTTAACACTGCTCCGTCCTTCTTTAAACAATTTA
This sequence comes from Acanthosepion esculentum, assembly GCA_964036315.1. NCBI lineage: Eukaryota > Metazoa > Mollusca > Cephalopoda > Sepiida > Sepiidae > Acanthosepion > Acanthosepion esculentum. Next base: position 297,865 of record OZ038482.1, read on the forward strand.
GCCCACTTGTAGATATTTTTTTGACTGAAACATGTGGCACCATACACAGTTGACATTCTCCTATGAATTTCAACTGGTTTGCACCCTTCAGCAACCAAAAACCTGATAACTGACCGCTGTTCAATCCTGGAGCATGCTTCTTGGTTGGCCATCTTTGTTAATCACCAAAACTCTTAAAGTTTTTTTTTTAATCTGCAAAAGAAATTAAATCCATGTGAAAAAAGTAAAACAAAAAAAAAAATAAAAAAGAGTAAGCTTCTATCTGTATTAGAAGTCCTTATACCGAAAAATTCACCTTATTTATTGAATGACCCTCGTATATAAGAGAGAATTTACAGTAGCTCGAGGGTCCATCTATGAAACACTCAAGTCAGGGATACTAAAGATAATACCAGTCAGCTAAGTGACTAACTTCATATTTGTATTAATTATATACTGCAGATGTAGGTTGTAGGTATACAGTAATTATTATACCAGGATACATTTTGTTTTTCAATACTGTATACCTACTAGTGTTTGTGTGTGTGTATATATATATATATATATATATATATATATATATATATAATGTATGATAAAAATGTAGTTTAAGATATATTTATGGGTAAAAGTGCTCAATATCAGGGATAAAGCATGTTAACTTAAAAGTGAATACTGAAGTCACCTTTAAGTGGTTATAGTATGTTTCATGCTTCAGCACAAGGTTCAGGCTAAGAGAAAATTGCATGAAACAGACTGTTGCCAATTGGTATTGACCTCAGTGCCCACTCGCACACACACATACATATATATATATATATATATATATATATATATATGTGTGTGTGTGTAATGCCTGCCACTTCATTGTCTAGTACGACCATCACAAGATATCATTGTAAAACTTTCCAACCGAGTTAAAACTGGTTTTATATCACTCTCTCAGTCCCACGCTCATGCTGACTATTGGCTAATACCTGCCCAGTATCGTTCATATGCAAATAGCCAGCACCACCTACTCTAAGTAGAATGACTTCTCTTAACAGCTCATTATGAAAGAGGACATAACTCTTAGTGCTTACAGCACCACATGCAACCAATTCTGAATCTCTTATCAGGTTGACCCAGTTCTCTGTTCTGTGCTTAGAATGGGTATGGCCAGATAAACTTTTAAATCCACTGGTACAAATTTGGCAGACTTGAACCTCAAACATTTTGTTATGTTTATTTTTGTGTATGGTTAGCTGTTTTTTTCAGCTTACCAGCTGACTTGCCCATTTTTCCCAAATGTGACATGAATTGTTACGATTTAATGTTATTTTGTAGTTGGCCAGTGCTCTGGTATGATGACTTCATATACAGCTCAATTTTCCTGCTTTATTCAAGCTTAGACTACAACAGGTGAGGTCATTCCTGTCATATATGGTCCAAAAGTTCAACATGAAGACTTTTCTGGACACTCTTTTTCCAGCTATCAGTTTTCAGTTCCCTTAAATGATATGATCATTTACATGGAATTCCCAGTCATATGTACTGATGTTTGTAAGGTTCAGTGATTCTTATATAAGCATAAAGCTATTGAATACTTGCATACCTCTATGCATTTTATGACATTCTAAAGACCTAGATCCTGGGAGCTGGAAATTATATAAGGGTAATTTGAATCTAGTAAAAATGGGTTGGGTGATGTTAACTGCCAAAGGTTACTAGAGGTCAGCACAGTTCAATTTAAAATTGCTCTGAGGTGGTGCTGAAAAGTTCTTAGCCTGATCAAGATGAATTTCTGAAATAAATTCTGATTTTAGGTAATTTTGGGGGAATTGGGTCAGGTCAAGAACTTTCTTAGCAACCCTCATATTTCCAGCCAAATTACAAAAAGGGACATCTTTTTTGCAACACTGCATAAACTAGAGGCATTACCTTGTTAGCATTAATGTAAATACTTTTATAAAAAAACAAGTATCAGTTGTTAGCAACATGGGAAATAGAATCTGTGTCCAAACTCTCATTGAGATAATCTGCATTCTCTTTGCACTAATACACTCAAAAAATGTATCAATAGGAATAAATTCTACTGTTAGCATTTAAAATTTGTTGATTAAAAATGACCCCCATTTTTTTTTTTTTTTTTAAAGCTTATCACCCCAAGCAAGGCTGGAAGCCACTAACACGCAAGGGGTTACAGAAGGTTTGGAGGAAGAGCAGATATTAGTGGTAAAGGAGAGGATGTGGAGAAAGATAGTGGATCGATCAAGGCAGGGGGGTTACAGAAGACTTGGAGCGAGAGCAGATAGGAATGAAAGGTGAAAGGATGTGGAGAAGGGAAGTGGATAGATCAAGGCAACTGGAGATGTTGATTGACATTACACTTAAATAGTTGGAGATTATATTTGTCAGGGAAACAGGAATAAGGAAGGGAGTTCCACAGGCGAGATGTGCGAGACATGAAGCTATGGTTATTATACAAATTAGTACAGTATTTTGAAGAAAATATTTTTTTCCATAAATTTTTTTTTTCAATTTTAAGAATGTTATTTTAAATCTGATATTATTTTTTCAAATTGTTTTGTTGTTGTTGTTTCTTTAAAGTAAAATAGAACTATTTTTGTAATTCTTTGGAAGCAACAATTCTGATAATCAACATTACAGCATCAAATGTAATTGTACTCATTTATTTAAAGATTCAAGCAAGGTTGAGTACTATGGATTTTAATTACACACACACACACACACACACACAAATCCTTTGATTACGTGCTTGGCTTCATACATCTTATGAGTGATCAAGCAGTTGGGCCCAGGGGCTGAAAATTAATCTATAAAGATATCTTGACTTTATGATGAACATGTGGCACTGACCTCCAAGATCGTTAGAGATCACCACAAGTCAAAAATGCCACTTCAAGTAAAAAAGATAAGTTTACTTTGGAATACAAAAATGTTTCTGAATTTTACAAATGATAGTGAAAGATAATATTAGTTCTGACTTCTGGGTTGAACAGATGTATAATGCTGCTTTTGAAGGATGTGGATCTTTCTAGAAGGGGTGCCAAATTATCTAACTGGAACTTTAAGTCATGAGCACTTCTCATCACAAACAAATTTTCCAAACAAAAATAATTTAGGGTAATCAACGATCTCAAGCAACAACATAAAAATATCACTCTGATAAAGCAGTACTAGGCCACAGAATAAACATTTTCAATGACAATGCCATGTCTCACTTTAGAAACATTTTTAAAATGTAGACAAAAACAAATCTCATTGGACAAATTGTTAGTGAGAAAGAGGCTCAGTGATCCTCAAGCAGAGTTGAGTTGTTTTTATGGAAGGGGGTTTCCTTTAACATCTCACCCCTTCCCATTCCTCATCACCTTCCACTTAGGCTATCAACTCTCCCCCCCCCCCATACAGCTATGGTAAAATTAAATTAAGTTTTTGTCTATATTTTATCTGTTTAGCATTGTGTGTTAGATTTAATAATTTTCATTGATTTTGTGTATGAACCTGTGCACAGAGTACTGTTGTAAATGTTTAAATAAGCAATCCTCAGGAATTCAGTGACAAATTATTGCTTTATATGCATTTTCATGTCAGCAGCCATTTTGCCAGACTCCTATCTGTAACTATTTACTCTTATTTTAATGGTACACCTGATAGGTTTGATAAGGTCAAATTGGTAGAATGACTTTCAATTTAACTGGGGCAAGAAATGGCTTGTTAATTTTAATGCCTCCAAAATGAAATTGATCTTCTTTTAATCATCTTGGAGAACCTTTTTTACTTTCCGTCAGCATGGCTGATGCTAACCTCCAGCCAAGTAAATCCTTGCAACTCCTCAGGCTAGCATTTTCCACTGACATGAAGTGGTACAATTATATTGGAATAATTATTTAATCTGCTACTAGGAAATTTGGTTGACTGTCATGCTAGACAATTTTTGTCACCAAAATGTATCTTAGGCTTTGTAAGTCTGTCATTCATCCATCCATTGAATATTGCTACCAAATTTGGTCTGGTGCTTCTGTTATGTATTTAGAGATTCTTGATAAAATACAATGGAGAATCTGCAATGTTATTAGTCCTAATCTGGCATCTCTGCTTCAATTGCTTTCTCAATGTTATAATCTAGCTTCTCTGTGCCTTTTCTATAAATATTTTCATGATAACTGTTCTGATAAACTTTTCTCTTTCATGCCTTGACATTACAAATTTAAACAGTACTAGATTGGCAGCTAGGTCTCATCATTTTACAGTTGAAATTGTTAGATGTAACCATAAATTCCATGCTAAAAGTTTCTTTTTGTGCACTTTTCGCTTGTGTAACTATTTTCCAGCTTCTTGCTTTTCAGCCAGTTTTGTGCTTCAAAAATTCAAATCAAATATCAATTATCGTCTTTTATCTCCTTAATATCTGTTCTTTTATTGTCCTCTCTCATTGAGTTTTTTCTTAGATTCTTTCACTCTTTTCCTTGTATCTTAGTGGCTTTATTGCCTTGCCTGGAATGAAATTATTTATTCTTATTAAAGAGAGATGTCAAAAAAGAATTGTTTATTGGTAGGAAGATTCAACCTCTATTGACATTATGGCCAAATATCATAAAATAGGAGACATTCTTTTGAAGTAACCCTTGGATATCTCCAAGTAGGATGTTCAGAACATTTTCACAAATAGAAATCAATATAGGTTGTGTGTAAAAGTGGGATGATTAGGTTAGCAATCTTCTTCTCCTTTTTTTTCTTCTTCTTTTGCCTTAAGTCTCCTCTTCATTTGTGAGAATGTGTGGGTAGTGTAATGGATAGCAGCTCGGACTGAGAAATTGGAGAACCAAGTTCAACTTCCAGTCAAGTTCATTACATTCATTGACACACAAATATACTTTGGAAAGGTAGAAATTCATCTTGTCCCCCATCTATTGGTTAAATAGTAGAGATTGTATGCGAGAAAAAAAATTATCTTTCGAAAAAATTGTTAATGCAATATTCACTCACAAAAAAAAAAAAATGAAATTCAAAATGTTTTGGCTTTAAATAACCCACAAATAGTTGATAAGCTGTTAAAAAAAAATTACATCGATCAAAAACGTTTCCTGTTTCTTAATATTTTGCTTAACTTTTAGAAGGCAACTTTTGCTACTGTAATGTAATGGTGTTGCATTTTCTATCATTTTCCCAAACAGTACTTGTTTGATTATGATGTCTGCAATTTATAGCTCATATCTAAGACTGTCTCTCTTGGTAACAACCATACATTGTGTCTTTTTGCATTTGGTGTTTAGTACTTTTTTCTTACTTTCATTTACTACCTTATCTAAAAGTTTCTGCAGGTTTCTTTCAGTATCTGCCATCGGCACAATGGCATGCATGTATCTTATTTTGTTAACATTGTGCCTACCAATAATAATTTATTTCTGATAGGACTTCAAGGTCTCTTAGGATCGCCTTGCTCTAAAAGTTAAATACATGTTGAGAAGACATATCTTTGTCTTCTGCCCCTTTTCTATTCCTGTGTCATGGCTCAATTCATTTTTGCAGGCTGTTCCCAGTAAATGCTCTAGACTATTCTCATATCTTTCCTAAATAAATCAAGTTTTCCAAAGCAGAAAAATAAGAACATAACACCTGTTTCAGAATTGTTCTTGAGATTTATTAAGATTAGCTTAGTGTGGCAAGATGAAAGCGAGTGATCATGAATTAGGAAGATGGATTAATCTTTGGGTAGAGTATAGAAAAGTCTTCATATTTACTTAAAACTGAATATCACTCTCACCTCTCAGGCATACACTTTTTTAAGCTTTGTTATTTTTCTATTTTAAGTTACGTAGTAAAAATTTGTTTTCATGTCTGCATTTTGAGATTAGCTCAGATCTTTTATTTAATAATTTATTTTGATCTGGGAAGGTAATGATAGCTATTTTTTCCTCCAAGCAAAGTTTGCAAGTTTTTGATAGGTTGTTGTAGGCTGATGATTTTTTCCTTATTTTCCAAGATATTTTTGGTGTGGTGTGTGTTTTGTTTTTTATTTCCCAGATATACATAGAAAGCATTGTGCTGTTCGCATATTTACTGAAAGACATTTTGTGTACATAATTTCTTTGTTTCCATGGTCCTTCGGTTACTCCTATGTATACGTTTTCTTCATTATCTGCTCATTTTATCGTGGCTTGGTAGATTACATTGTTTTGTAAACAATTACCGTTTAAGGGACATTCGTTTTTTGTTCTGCAGTTGCACGTGGGTTTAATTTGTTCGTGTGGTTTGTTAATAATTTTCCTGTTGAGCTTTTTTATTATTTGTGCCATGTTCTCGGTGCAACTGTAGCTGATTTTTACTGTGTTTTTGTTGAATATTTTGAAGTGTTTGTGTAAAAGTTTGAAGAATATTTTTCCTATGTTTGTTTTTACGTTTTTGCTGTACGGTGGGTTGAACCATATGATATTTCTTTTCCTGTTGGTCTTTTTTGTCTTCTGTGGTGAGTATGTGAGTGTTGCTGGGAATCCGCTATCTTTTAGGGCTGTTTCGTAGTCTTTCTTAGCTTTGTTAAATATAGATAAATTAAAAACTGTTCCGATCAAAATAATAGTAAGAACAAACCACAACATCCCACCCCAAAATTCAACAAATAGATTTAATCAATGACAAATAAACAAATATATAAGATAAAAAATAAAAATGAAAATAAATAAAAACAAGCAAAACAATTTGACCCAAATAAATAAGCAAACAACCGACTTCCGGTAAATGACCGCCATAATAGACTACCAACAATAAGCTATATAAACAAATTTTTACTACGTTAACAAAAAACACCGATCAAAATAAAAAATAAATATATAAGATAAAAAATAAAAATAAAATTTAAAAAAACAAACAAAATACAAGCAAAATAATTTGACATAAATAAATAAACAAATAAGAGACTTCCGGTAAAAGTAACCGCCAAAATAGACTACCCATAATGCACCACTGACCCTTATATATAAATTATATTTACACACGCTCTATCTCTGATATTGAGCACTTTATCCCATAAATATAGCACACTTTAAGACTATATTTCTTTATATATATATATATATATATATATATATATATATATATATATAACCATGAAATATTAGTGTTTGAGCCTTTTATATTATATTCTTGCTCTGTTTTTGACATAGTTCTAGCTGGATTTTATCCACTTGGAAATAAACACACATATATATAGTAATTCGTCAAGCCCAGAATAATCTTCAACAGAATGCAAAAAGCACTGGACTGCCATTTTGTCCTATTTGGAACTCATCAGCAGTGCGAATCCACTACCAAGAATCGAACCTGGACGATTTCAATACAATGCAAATGTCATACCAACTGTACCATGGGCCTCTGTGATGAAAAAGACACAAACTAGACTCAATATAGTGGCGCTACTCACTCAGTTCTGCAGTGATACTCATCCAAGTATACAGATAACCTTGGAACAGTGCCCCAAGTGCCACGTCTGCTTATTGACCCTTAGCTGCTCCTCACGAGCATTAGCTGGATCAAGCAAGGATATATATATATATATATATATATATATATATATATATATATATATATAAAAATAAAATCTAATGAGCAAGAACTTACCTACCACGGTTTTACCTAACGGATCTTCAGAGTATTTCTTATTGATAAAATATTTTGTAAGTGGTTGTAATAAGGGTGGCTAGCTAATCCCCAATGCAGACACCTGTTCAGGCATATTTATGTTCAACACCCACAGACCCAACATTTAATTTATACTGCAACTATATTGAGTGGATCTTACAGTTTCTGGGAGAGAGCGCATTATCTAGAGTGATCAACAGTCTGAACAAGGCCTCAGTCAAAATGACTTGTGACTTCCTGCTAGCACAACAAGCGAGGGCTCCCAAGGGTTTTGTCTACCCAATTTCACACACAAAACTTGGTTTAACCAGTGTTATGGTTTTCAGGTACTTACCAAAAGGATCACCTCCTCCAGACTGATAAATATCAAGAAGTTACCATCATGACAAATCAACCATGGTGAGATTTGAAGTCAGGTCTCATGGTCAGAAAGAAAATGTTTTAACCACTCAGCCCTGTGCCCAATATATATATATATATATATATATATATATATATATTTGTAGCCTCTGCCTGTCTGTTTGTTATTGAATTCCTACTAGGGTTTTGGAGATAGACCCTGTAACTCGTGTGTGTGTCATCCACAGACAGACTTTCAGTGTATCATAACTCATCAGTGTGGCTAGACATGCAATTGCTTCAAGTTGGGATCAAAACCCGACTGATTTGATATCAGTTTGAGACTCCCACACCTAGGTCATCAGTGTCATATATATATATATATATATATATACATACATTCAATATCATCACTTGATAAGACACTGGATGTGTCGAAACGAAATGGCTATTTTTGTAGTGATTTTATAACATATTTATGTTATAATATTTAAATAAATGATTATATATATATATATATATATATATATATATATATATATATATATATATATATATTTGTGTATTTAGGCAGCAATCCTTCTTTCATGCACATTTCATTAAAAACAACTGACAAGGTGCTTTTATTTAGTTTTTTATACAATTTCTCATGCGATCTAATGTTTTTCTTTTCGGATGATAAATTATATAAAAACTGCCCGAATGTTCTTTTTATCCAAGCGCTTTCGGCTATACATTTAGCCATTTTCAAGGATTATATTTTAACTGTTAGAATTAGAAATAGTTTGTTATATGTATGTTTTATAAAATGTTTCATTTTTTTTTATAAGTATTAATAAGGAAAATAGTGAAAACAAATAAATAAATAAACTTCCTTTCTTAGATGTTCTCGTCGATTTTAGTAATACTACTTTTAAAACTTCTGTTTATAAAAAAACAACTAGTAAAGACTCTTGTCATCTTAATTTCTCTAGCGAATGCCCTCTTAGATATAAAATAGGCGTTAAGAATTTCCTAACGCGAGCACAGAAGAACTCATCCTCTTGTATACTTTTCTTTAATGAATTAAAAAATATAAAGCAAACGCTAATTAATAACAGATTTCCTAATCAATTGTTGGATTTCCACATTAGGCGTTTCTTGTCCAAGGTAACTAATAGCAACAGCGAGGATAGAAACATAAACAATAATATTAATAATTTTTATAAAAATCAGATGAATGAAAATTATAAACAGGATGAATGCAGAATTAAGAACATTATAAAAAAATGCATAACACCAGTTGACAATAGCAAAAAAATTAGATTAATTATTTATTTAAAAAAATTTAAAACCTCTAACCTTATAGTTAAAAATAACAATTCACCTCCTAGAACAAAGTTAAATAGAGCAAATATTATTTACGAATTCAAATGCCCATTAAGGAATTGTACTCCTCAACAATCAACTTTCATAAATAATTATATAGGCCACACTACAACATGTTTAACGCGCAGATTAACTCTACACCTTTCTGACAATAGCTCAATTAGATCTCATTTAAATATTCAAGGAGACCTACCAGACACTATTTGGAACATACTTGTCGACAACACTAATATAATAGCATCATCCACATGCAAAAAAAGGCTAAAAATAATGGAAGCCGTATTAATAAAAACAAACAAACTAACACTTAATAATATTAACTTTGAACATGGACATAATATCTTGACCGTGTTTTGAAACAAAAAAAATGAAACATTTTATAAAACATACATATAACAAACTATTTCTAATTCTAACAGTTAAAATATAATCCTTGAAAATGGCTAAATGTATAGCCGAAAGCGCTCAGATAAAAAGAACATTCGGGCAGTTTTTATATAATTTATCATCCGAAAAGAAAAACATTATTAGATCGCATGAGAAATTGTATAAAAAACTAAATAAAAGCACCTTGTCAGTCGTTGTTAATGAAATATGCATATATATATATATATATATATTTTTTGATTTCTTCCTCCCATGTTCTCTCAGACCCCTTTCAATCTTTCAATTTGGACTGTTTTTAGTGTTTCTTGGATTCTGGGAATGGTATTTTCACAAACCATACAGAATTGTTTTCCGAAAGGAATTACTATGAACTCATTTCTCTATTTTTGTTGAATTCATGTTAACTAACATTTTCTCTTGCTCATTTCATTTTGTGTTCTGATAGGGAGGAATTTTTAAAGAGAAAATATTTTAAAATTTACAAAATTGCCAAACTGATGTCATCCCTTAACTTAAATCCTCTTCTTTTTATTACGCTTTCTCTTTAGTCACATTTTTTCAATCTCCTTCACTCTAGTGTCTTTCATAGTCAGTAACACATTTCATCTTAGTGGCTTAATTAACTTGCTTGGGTTGAAATGATTACATAAACAATATTCATAAAACAAGGTTCCATATTAGTATTAATTGTGAACTTATTGGCCAAAATCACTGGGCTGTAGTGTACCATTTTGCCATGTATATCAGGAGTCTATCCCTGCTTATGTGTTTTGGTAACTTGGCAAAAAGATATAGCTAGGCTATGAAGTTTTCACTCGGTTTCAAAAGATACTTTAGCTTCTATTGCAGTCTTTAAAGAATTTTCTTAATGAAAAATTCACCAGAAAACTGCAAAAATATTGAGAACAGTTCATAGATAAAGAAAGATAAAAACTTCTGAAAAGATAGAATTATGAAGTGGTTTGAAAGATGATAAAATGGTCACTTTTTTTTTTTTTTAAGTCTTATTTTCATTTAATAAACCAAGTGAAGATTTTGTTACCCAAGGCAAACATAAAAAGGTAATAATAAAAAATAACAAGGAAATTTCTTTGTTAGAAAAGAAAATTCTAACTTTTACTGTAGATACAAATAAAATGAACCAATCACACAGTAAAGAGAAAACTATTTGAACAAAATATGTCCCTGTCTTCCATTATAACATCATTACATTACATACTTTTATTTGCTTCTGATAAGCTTTTATCAGTATGTATGCACACTCAAATGTTCATAGAGGTAGAAAAAGGGGAGAAAATAGAAGTAGTATGTTTAATGTACCTTTACCATTCAAATGCATTTAAAATCTTGCCTACGCTAGGTAAACTAATGAATTCTCTAAATATATTCTTTCCTCTTTACAATAGCAGTGAGCATTCAACACTTAATCGTGATTGAACAATAAAGGCCTAAGAAGTACTTTTGTCACAATTGGTTAGGATAGCATTGCATTTTGAGAAGTGTCGTAGCTGACAGCTGATAGAAGTCAATATCTGATCAATATCAATTGGGTTGCTGTGGAGAAGAAGTATGATGTAATGATCCACAGCTAAAAAAAAAAAATCATTGCACCAGAGCATCTGAAAGATGTATTTCACAAAAATGTATACATTTTCTTAGATGAAACAATGCTACACAAGCCTTGTGATGCTAGACAATATTTTTGCTGATACTGGGATGAAGTAGCACCATCCACTTACCCTCTAGTCTCATGGACTACTATGAATGTTAACATCTCCGAGTGGTTAACTTTGTAACATACAATTTATTTCTTTGTCTTTTTGTGTTTTAAAACTTTGTGAGATAGCCAAATGCATTTTCTGCTTGTGCTAAAAAGAGGAGAATTATTACATTGGACGTAGAGGAACTTAAAATAATTAAAAATCCAGCATTACTAAATTTTGCATTTTGTTACTGAAAACTTTTGGTTCTGCTTTTAAAAAAAGAACTGGGCTAACTTCTGCAAAGAAAGTCAATTCAAAATTCAGTGATGCTAAGCTTTCAAATGTAGCCTAATTCGTGAATTGTAGCTGAACATACTGTCAACACTATATCAGAAAGTTAATTATTTGAAAAATGTTCTCATTCCTAAGATAGTTTTTATCTTAATTGTTAGATGTATTTTAAAATGTGATTGTTTTAAAGTTAGTCACAAAAAAATTTTTTTTAAATAAAATTAGATTTCTTTTCAAATTTGAACTGCTTTAAATTAGATTAACAAATATAATAATTGGAAAATTTGAAAACTACTAAGAATTTTCCTTTTTATTTTTCAGATATCCATATTTTAAAAAGAACCCTGATAAAATATAAAACCTGTTACTTGAGCAATAAAGAATTGAAAATGAATAGTAATTTGGGAGCAATTTTTAAAATAAAGTTAATATGAACTACTAATAAGGAAATCAAAATTTAGTATCATTTAAACTTTTCAAATGTACCCATCCTATTCTTATCTCCAACACTGGCATAGTCAGACTTAATAATAATAATGCTTAGAATGGTTTACAACTGTAACAAATGAGTAACATTTTCTGATTTAATTACAAAGGTTATTCTTTATATGCTTAGTAGAGCAAAAAAAAGGAAGATAAATGTATAAAAGTTGAGCAATAATTTTGCAATGTAATTATGACATTATTATATAATAATTAAATTAAACAACTGTTTCAGAAGTGACTTACTTAGAGAACACCCAGATATCAACTTATTTAGTTTGTCCACTTCTGATGGAGTAATCATTGACTAAAAAAAAATCAAATCATCTCTTCAGGCCTGATCTGCTTTCAGACACCCTATACTTTGATTATTACTCAGATGGTAGTTACAAAACAGCCTACTCATCTTCTAAAAATAATGATAGTAATCACTTAAGAGGTGGCTATCTCTGCTAAAAAAATCTCTTGGTTACTATAAAGTAAATAAGAGAGATAGCTAAACATTTATAGATCCAAAGCCAAAGAAGTTACATTATCTCTGCAAAAAACCAAATCAGCTGTACAAATGCATCTTGCAGTGCATTCTGTAATAAGAAAACACCTGCTTAAAATCTGTGCATAAGTCATTTAAGTTTACTCGGATAAACGAGTCCAGACCATCATTCAATTCTGTTTTTATTGCCTTACCATTTGGTATTCAATGCATTGTTGGCATCATTGGAGTTTCTGTTGAATATCTTATGTCATAATCTCTGCTTTATTAACACGGTAAAATATTTTGGTTTCTTCACACCATTTTCAAATTATAAAGCAATTCACAATCTGGATTGCAGCCAGAAATTCTTTTTCATGTTAATATTCTCATGCCAAGCTTGTCTTATTTACAAATGAGATATTCTGTAAATCCAAACTTTGATCATTGTTAATTCTTCACAATATAAACTCTTTCAGTTTTTACTAAAATATCTACAAGGATTTACAACCACCCCACCCCAAAAATTAGTGCATCTCTTAATTTATCACTGTTATATAAAAATGCATTCTAAAATATATATATCGCACATATAGTGCTGATGTTAGTAAATCAGTGCCCAGTGTAATAAACAGAGCTATTAAGTATATATTAATAAATATACATATTATCCCTTACCTGTAGCATGAATCAGTTTCATGCACAATGCAAAGATGCTGACTTTAGACTGACCATTATATAATTTAACTTTTAATAAAAATATTTCATTACTGCAATGTTAGTGCAGTCATATATTATATAGGGATTACATTTTTTTTATTCTAAAATATTTTAGTGTTTAAAATAAACTGTATATATATATATATATATATATATATATATATATATATATATATATATATATATATATATATATAGTATGTGTGTATATATATATATATATATATATAATGTGAACCTAAAGAGCCAAGCAAACCTACGTGGTTTCACCTACGTGGATCATCAGGGTACACTGGCCCTTGGGTATTGGTTTGCTCATTTACAAGCCATAACACCTAAGGTTTTCCCAAACGAGTATAATTACTTATATAACTTCAAAGTTCAGTATTTACATTAGTCGGACTATTGTCCTCATCTTTGTTGCCATATTTGTCACAACATTTCGGCCAGTGGTTGGAATTTCGAACCGAACCCTTTATTTCGATCACTGGGGTAGACTGTTCTAGTTTCACGAGCCATGTTTGATGGATGTCAGTTATCAGTTATCTCCTGCTAATTTTCCCTCTAAAAGTTCTCCACTGAACCGGGTATATCACTGGATCTAACCAACGCCTTTATCCACTGTGCCATGTGTCCTTGAGGACATCTGGGTATGAATTTCTGAGTATTATAAACCTAATTTTTCAGCAACCATTTTTTTTTTTACCAGATCTCATATTGCAACTTTTTGTTATCATTGCTTTTCTCTGGCACTCCTTATTACTGGTTCCCATATTGTAGTTATTTCTATGCTTGGCCGACTCAGGAGATTTTTGTGGCCTAGCATATGTGCTGATTCCTTAAGTTTACAAATTTTCCAATGGTGTTCCCTGTCTATGCTCAACCTGATCCCACAGGGGTCGGTGATCTCCCTTCTCTCTCCATATGTGGTCAGCCACACCTGATTTTTCTACTTCCCCTTGCATTACAGCTTTCTGGTGTTCTTGAAGCCTTACCTTGAGGGGGCAGCCTGTCTCTCCTTTATATTCCTTTCTGCAGCTGCACGGGATAGCGTACACACAGTCTTTAGTCCTGTTCTCCTCTATGGGGGGTCTCACTTGAGAGAGATATCTGCAAAGTGTTGTCACGCTTTTGAAGGTTGTCCTGATGTTATATGGACCGCAGATCCTTTGTATTTTCTCTGATAACCCCTTCACATAAGGCAGGCAGACTGTTTTCTGAGTGTTGTTGTCCTCCTCCTCCTCTTGTACCCGCCTATCCCAGTTTTGGGGGGCTGCTGCTATGTACCCAGGGTAGTTGTTACGTTGTAGGGTACTACTTATACTGACCAATTCCTTATCTAACGTCTCTGGGTCGCCACTTATGACTTTTGCTCGGTGTTGTAAGCAACGGACGATGCCTTTCTTTACGCTGTATGGATGGTGGGAGTTGAAATTGAGGTACTGTCCGGTGAATGTTGGTTTACGGTATACGGATGTTTTGAACCCATGCTCTGTTCGAGATATTAGTACATCCAGGAATGGGAGTGTGTTGTTACTCTTTCTCCGTTGTGAACTGTATCGAAGGTCTTATTGAGTTCACATGGTCCAGTAGAACCTGGACATCTTCCTGGTGTGGCCAGAGTATGAAGGTGTCATCTACGTACCTTAGCCATATAGTTGGCTTTAGAGATATGGATTCTAATGCCATTTCTTCAAAGTATTCCATGTATATATTTGCCATTGCAAATACTGTACATAATACCTCATCTCAGAAATATAGACAAACTTCAGAGTTGTGAATATTAATTTTTTGTATTAAGCATGAAGGAAGATTACTGGTTCTTTTTTTTTTTTTTTTTTTTAACAGACCATAATTTACATTAAAAATTAATATGGAACAATGTATTCTCAGCAGGTATTTATTTTTATGCATACATGTAACCATCAATTCAGTTCTCTTCTTTAATAAGCTAGGATTAAGTGTTTTAAGATAACTAATTTTTCAACAATACAGAAATTACAGCTATTGCCTTTTCCCATTGTAAGAATTGGCTTTAGCTACAATATCTCAAATAATAATGGGTGTATTACCACCATTCTTTAATTGCCAAAAATGTTTTGAGAGAGCAGTGTTGTTTATGTATTTTATATTGCCTAAAGTCATTTGAGTCATGCTACCAGTGAGGGATAATACACACACACACACACACACACACACACACACACACACACACACACACACACACACACACAGGGTGTTCCTAAAGTCTGGACAAATAAGCAGAAATGCATTTTATTGAATTGGAATATTAAATAGCATCTTCAATATACACTTTGCAAGATTCATGTGAACTCAATGTAATAACTCCACATTGCTATCAATTTTAGCACATTCACTCTTTGTGTGCAATCAAGTGTGTTGCATCTGTGATTTTCATTCCCTTTAGCATACACCAGAAAAAGAAGTCTATTCTTTCTTTCTTATGACAAGACCATGTTTAATCTGTGGAGGTAAAAAAATATAGTTAATGAGATTTCCTATTTAGGGACACCCTATATAGTAATTTTTGAAAAGAATTTCTTATTACTATAAACATTATTTTTAATGGGTACATGTATTTGGGTTGCTATCCTTGTGCTCTTGTTTTTTATTAAACAGGGAAATTAATAACAAGCAGCCTATATTGCAACTCAGACATGTGTAACCACAAAACATATCTTAAGAAATAATGTCAGATAAAAAATCTTTTCAAATTCAAAAATTACTGCTGTTTAAATTTCAGGTACAAAACAAGCAAGAAGATATAGATTTGTAGAAGTCCCAATGAGAAGATCATGTTTATTTATAATAGAAATATTAATTATGAATTTTAAAAAAATGATTAGAAATGTGGTGTTATCCTCATTTATTTTTATGTAATATATATATATATAGGCAGCATATCTTCATTCAAACATGTTTCATTGAATAATATAGATATATTGTGTCTACTTATTTTTATACTAATCATTTCTAGTTGTCTAATCAGCTTGATAAGATAAAATTAATCATGGAAGAATCTTAGAAAAGGTCGAAAATACTTGGTATAAAAACTATATGTTCCTTGGTGAATTTCATCTTAACATCAAGAAACTGATTAGACAACTGGAAAGAGTTTGTCTTGGTTTGTAAGCCTCAAATATTCAGCTGACCTGGCTCACTTCCAAAAATGTTTGACCAGCACCTACTCTACACAATTCTTTGAGATATATATATATATATATATATATATATATATATATATATATATATATACATACATACATACATACATACACACACACACCAGGTGTAACAGCAAAATTCTCCAATTGTTAGGTTATGCTTGGAACCATTGTATCTTAGAAATGATTAAAGATATCTTACCAGAATTCTCCAAGGTTTTTATAACACTATTGGGCTTTGAGCATTATGGATATATAATTACTATCCAAGCTTAACATAAGAATTGTAATGAAATCGGTCATAAATGAAAATGATATGTTCATTAATTAATCATAGCTAAGAATGGAAGCTCATGAAGGATTGAAATAAAGTTCAAATATATATATATATATATATATATATATATATATATGTATGTATGTATGTATGTATTCCAGGATCATTTTGCAACTTATTCACGATGATCTTCACCCTCTCTAACCTAACTTTCTGTCCTGCAGTAACAAGGTCCCTGACAGGTTTCACATACAATTTCATTTTCAAGTCTTTTTCTCTGCTCTTTGGGCTGCCATAGCTGAAATTCCCTTCTCTCTCTCTCATATGCCAAACATCTTATGGATTGAGTTGGATCTTTTCTAATTGATCTCTTTAGTTCTAAGTTGAAATGATGATCTTGTTGTGACCTCCAGATCCAATTTTCCTCTCTGTTCCCTTCTTTCTTTCTTTTTTAAACTTATTCACCATTCTCTTGATGGTTCTTAAATAAACTTTGAAGATGGCAGCCCCATAGTATGAATGTTTGTACCATTACTGAAGGCCTGAATGATCATTTTCCTCTCACCATTGTTCATTTGGGAAGACAGTGGGGCGGACACAAAATGATTTTATCCTGTTCTCTTTCTAGCTGAATAACTCAAAGGATTTTCCAGTGATTCTTATGACAAATGGTATCAAGATGACTAAACATGTTATCTGAAAACCTGGGGAAAAGAAACTCAATTAGTTTAGTGTGTTTTTTTTGGGTTTTTTTGTGTTTTTTTTACATATTAAACATATGTTTGGGATGGACAATTATGCTGCTATACCTGGTATATAACTTTTTTGTTTGTAATATCTTTTTTGTTTTAGTTATCTCCCTTGATGGCTTGTCTTTGTGACAATAGTATACTGTTTCAAGTTATTCAAAGCCAAAAGATTTTTTTAAAAAAAAAATGCAGAAGGCTGTAATTATGAAAAAAATATATTCAAAATGGTATAATCTTTTTTGTTGCACAAGTCAACTTGTAATCTATTTTATAATAAAAAAATGTTACTTTATATATTTATCAGCCTGATTTCACATGCTTGGTAATGAGATATTCCATTATTATGCTTGGTAATGAGATATTCCATTATTATGCTTGGTAATGAGATATTCCATTATTATGGTAACAAGTTATTACTTGATGCCAATAAGTGAACCTTCATGTTATCATAATGGAATACTTCATTAGTAAGTAGGGGAAATCAGGCTGCTAATATATTGCTTTTTATTTTTCTTGATTGTATGTTATGATTCTCCATATATTTTTACTTTTAATTCTTTAAAAATTTGAATTCTCTCTTCCATGTGACAGTTAACTGCATTGATAAAAATCATTGATTACTCATGTAGAAAATATATCTAAGTGTAAAAGTACTTATATTGCTTCTTTTTTTCTTTTTTTTTTTTTTGACAGGAAAACTAGTGTTTTATAATAATAATAAACTGGGTATAATTAGTGCTGTAGTTACCAAATGCAACCAATTCCAAGATTATTGCATTTCACAATTAATCATCTTAAAAAGGCTTGTCTCGTTTCATTATTCTTTGTTATATTGACATTTTACTTGACCTGTCGGTATCTTTTTAACTTGAATAAAAAAAATAATGCTGAGATAAGTGTAAGATGCAATTAGCCACTTCCCCACCTCTCCCCCACCATACAACAATACTTTTAAATGAGAATTCTTGTTAGTTTGTTTTGTTTTTTTTTTTAAATCTTCCCAACACACATCACAGATTGCACGCACAAATCAAACTTGCCTGTTCTTCCATGTAATTATGTATCTATTGACCTAAAATCCACCCACACAAAAATACTTTTCATTTTTCTAAAGTAAGTGTAAAGATTTCACCTCTATCATCCATTAGGGAGCTCAAGTGCATAACAATTCACTGTCCGGTTTGAGGTCAACTGTGGTGAAAGATTTGTTTGTTTGGAATGAGGCAGTTCTTGGCTTGAACAGACTTAAAAGAAAGTGGCCAACAACACATCTGAGGTAGACCAAATGCAAAGGTGTATTGTTTTTTAACTTGAATTACTTGGTAATCTGATGCAGTTAGTATGAATAAAAAACTAAACACTGAGAAATGATTTATGATAGGGATGCTGAAAAATTCTTGGTCCAAAACCATTTCCCAAAACTTGGCAAAGAACCAAACATAAGAAGACTAGTGGCTAAAAAGAATAATTTTTACTTTGGGTTTTAAAAAAATGACTTGTTGTTTTGAAAATATACACATTTTAAAACTGAGATTAAATGAAAACTTACTTTATTTTTATATTTCATTTTAGGTGTATTTAATTATTATCAAAAACACTAAAATGCCAAATGAAACACTCACCAGATATTGAAGAACTTGTTACTCAACAAGACTGCATGTGAAGCTAAAGGAAGGGAAAGAATAGTTCAAAGTTTCCTTGATAAAAATTCTGATGTTGAGAAGGAAGGACCTTGCAGCTTAAATGATTCCTCTATATCAGTACACAGATATTATATAGACTATACATGATGGCTGATTGCATTTGTCAACCTATTTTTGTCTATTTTGTGACTAATAATTGCTTGGAAATTTGCTTTTTATACTTTCCCACTCTCTCTATCTCTCTCTCTCTATATATATATATATATATATTTAGGGTGCCCGAAAAAATATAAACACACTTTAAATAATCAGTGTACATATATTTTGATTCGTATTATGTTTTTTTTGTCTTGGATGCTACCTGAATTTTACCAAAAACAAAATAATTTCCATGCCTGAAGATGACTGAATGCGTATTAAAGAAAAACCTAATACAGCTTATAATTTAAAAAAACAAGGATCATAACATCCATCAAGTGATTGGTAGTTTAATGTACCTTTAAAATTTTGTTAGCGAAAGGATTTTTCCATTTTGTATCATTAACTTTACTAATTTACATTTTGTATGAATGATTCATTATCATAAATAAATATATATATATATATATATATAAAATGAAGAGGTTATAATGGTTCCAACGAGAGAAAAGTGTGTATATTAAAAAGAGAGGTACCGCAAACTTTTTTGGTTGTAATGTGGGTTTTTAAAAAAATATTATTCTTTATTTTTCATAGTTTTACAACACGTGTTTCTGGTCTCACGACCATCTTCAGGTAAAGGGTGGAGATTTTCACATATTATTAAAAATAATTAATTTTTTTTCCTTTATGTTTTTCAATGTTAAATATTCTCGATATGAGACATTCTCTGTTTTTGTGTTGGTCATTCGAATGTCTTTCTTTAAATATATATATATATATATATATATATATATATATATATATACACACACACACACACACACACACACACACACATCATCTATTGCTATTTTTCTCTTTATTTTTGACAGCATTAGCCTCTGTGAGTAAAACTAAGAAATCTAACCATTTCATTGCTCTGGACTCAGTAGATTGTTCTAGTTCCACATGCCATACTGCCTCCAGATGTCTCATTTAGTTCCCTTTAACTCAACTCTCCCTGGTATTGAACTCACAACTCTTCCGGTCTAGTTACTGGATCTAACTAACATCTTTATCCACTGGGCCATGTGTTTTTGAGGACATCTGTGTATGAATTTTTGAAACTTATAAACCTAATGTCTCAGCAACAATTTTTTTTTTTTTTTTACCAGAGCTTATATTGCAATTTTTGTTGTTATTCATTGCTTTTCTCTAGCACTCTTATTACTGGTTCCCATATTGTATTTATATCTATGCTTGGTCAGCTCAGGAGATTTTGGTGGCCGAGTATATGTGCTAATTTCTTAAGTTTTTGTCATTTCCAGTAATGCTCTCTATTATTTCAGCCTCATCCCAAAGGGGGTGGTGATCAACCTTTTCCTTCCATATTTGGTCAGCTAGGCCTGATATTTCTATTTCTCCTTGTGTTACCACTTTACGATGGTCTTGCAGCCTTACCCTAAGGGAGCAGCCTGTTTTGCAGCCTTACCTTAAAGGGGTGGCCTGTTTTTACCATTTATTATTTATCAAGATATGCCTACAAACATGTTTTCAGGATTTCAGTTTGATATCCCTAAATTGGGGTTTTTGGGCCCCAGACACCCAAAATTTTGGATTTTTCTTAATCAAATTGATTTCTCTGAATTCTACTCCCTTATATGTTTCCAACAAGCACTTAATCACCATAAACAGATGAAGGGATCCCAAGTTATGGGTAATTGTTTGCTTGACCCCCAATATGAGCCCACTGTGTGACATTAGAATCAACACCACTAAGGCCAACCCTATGGCTGAGATACGTAGATGACACCTTCATATTCTGGTCACACCAGGAAGACATGTAACTACTACTGGACCATGTGAACTCAATATGATCATTGATACAGTTCACAATGGAGCGAAAAAACAACAAACTCGCCTTCCTGGATGTACTCATATCTTGAACAGAGCAGGGGTTCAAGACATCTGTATGCTTCAAACCAACATTCACCAGACAATACCTCAACTTCCACTCCCACCATCCATACAGTGTAAAGAAAGGGATCATATGCTTCTTACAAGATCAAGTAAAAGTCATAAGTGGTGACCCAGAAACATACCAACAAGAAATGGTCAGTATAAGCAGTACCCTACAATGTAACAACTACCCTGGGTACATGGTAGCAGCTCCAACAAACTTGGATAGAAAGGTACAAGAGGATAGCAGCATCCTTATAACATCAGGACAATCGTCAAAAGTGGTTCAACATTTCACAGACACCTCTTCCCAGTAAGACCACCCCCTCCCCTATAGAGGAGAATATGACTAAGGACTGTATGAATGCCATCCTGTGTAGCTGTGGTAGGAAATACAAAGGAGAAACAGGCCGCCCCCTTAAGGAAAAACTGCAAGAACATTGTAAATCGGTAACACAAGGGGAAATAGAAAAATCAGGTGTAGCTGACTGCATATGGAGGGAAAAGGGTGATTATTGCCACCCTGTGGAATGAGGTTGAAATAATAGACAGAGAGCATCACTGGAAAATACAAAAACTTAAGGAATCAGCAAATATGCTAGGTCTCCTGAGCAGACGAAGCATAGATATGAATACAATATGGGAACCAGTAATAAGAGTGCTAGAGAAAAGCAATGAATAACAACAAAAATTGCAATATAAGCTCTGGTAAAAAATTGGAATAGTAATAACAGAAAAATTGCAATATGAGCACTGGTAAAAAAAAGTTTCACCTGAAGAAGGCCGAAGCATACAATACAAATAACATTGTGAATATGGCAATGATGATGAGGATAACACTCTGAATAATGTAAGTAGTTTTCTGTACTTTTATTATTGTAGACATTAGCTTTTGGAAGAAGAGCAAGAAAAAACGATCCTCAATATCAATTAAAAAACCAACTTCTAAATATGAAGAATTGATTAAAATATTAAAAATTAATGAAACTTGAATATTTTAAATATGGAAAATATTTACTAAATCATCATCAATGAAACTATCAGACAGCATAAAACAATCTATTTTAGAAAATGATTTAAAATAAGGATGGGCTATAGATTAGCCTTTTTTCTTGATTCATAGTCTTGAAATTATGCAAACTAAAGTCTTTTGGTTCATTTCCATATAAATATCAATTTGAAAGCAAAAGTTTGGATAATTTTCTAATTTTGGCATATGGACTAAAGAGGTTTAGGGGGGTTTTATCAGTCAAATTTGACATTTGACCTCCACATGTTAGTGCAATCTGTTACATTTCATCAATGCACAAGAAATAGATGTATATAAGTCCTATCAGGTTTTAATTTGGTAAGACTGTCAATATAAAGAATAAATTAAAAAAATGTAGGTAAACTTGGAAAATAAATGTTTTGAGTAGAAATGAACAAGGATTCAAAACAACAGAAGATGATTGACATTGCATTTAAATTTTTGAAGATTGTAGTTATCGGGGATGCAAGTAAGTGGAAGGGAGTTCCACTGTCAGGAAGTGCGAGAAAATAAATTGTTGGGCTAGAAGTAGCAGTTACCTTTTTAACTATTTCAACAGTAAAAGGGTGGGACATATATGCCAACCTAGTAGCATACTTAAATTCATGTAGTCAGAGCACCAGTGAAAAAAGATTGTCAGAGCAGTTGCCATGAAAATATCTGTAGAAATGATTGAGGGAAGCCACATTGTGTCTGTAAGAAAGTGACTGAAGTTGAAATGCCAAATCAGGATCAATTACATTGCAGATCCTTTGGATTTTATCAAGAACTTCAAGATGAATAGCAGGGGCACCACACCAGATATGGCAACAGTAATAATGCACGGATGAATGGTAGACTTGTAAATGTGCATGATGGACTCTGACGAGAAAAACCTTCTGACATGACACAATGAACCAACTTTCCTTGCAGTAGATGCAGCTATTGATTCAATGTAGTTGTTCCATTTCAAGTCAGTTGAAAATGTGAGGCCAAGCATGTGCAGTGATATGCTCCCCTGAAGTGGAGTATCAGCCATTCTGATGGCAGGCAGGGAAGTTTTATGGTGGTTAAATGAGAGCAGTTTAGTTTTGGAGGTATTAAAATTTACATGCCATTTCTTGCCCTAGTTAACCACTGATTGGAGGTCCTTTTCAAAAGCAGCGGCCAGGTTAACTTTGTCAGCTCTGACGGATTTGCTATAGATGTAAATGGTAGACATCTGCATAAATGCATACATGAGAACTGAAGACATCAGGAAGATCATTGATGAATATCAGAAACAGCATAGGATCCAGAATAGAGCCTGGGGGGCACCTGCATTCATGCGAAAGGATCTGGAAGTGAGCCTGTTCAGAATAACCTTCATTTCACAATATGATGGGATTAAATCAAACAATTGTCCTGTAATACCATAACCCTGAAATTGAATTTATAATGACTGTACATACTAATTAAGCTTTATAGTACATAAGGTCTATCTTTATAAATATATCTTCTGGTTTGGGTTGGTGCTGAGTATAAAACATCTAGTTTCTTCTTACTTTCATTGCAAAAGGCTTAAGTAATTGTTCTTTGTTGTTACAGTAGAAAGGTTGAATGCAAAAGTGATGTGGTTGTCATTTTGGTCTTCTTCATTCTTATACACTTTTAGCATGTGTTTTAAGTATTTGTCTAACAATGAATGTGCTGATGTAATTTGACAAAAATAATCCATTTCACTGTTGGGCTTCCATAGTAATAATATTATGCTAGGCAAGAACCGAATAGTATTTTTAATTTGATCAAAAGGTTACGGCCATTCAGACTCTTAGATGTGTGCAAAAGTTTGTCACTTTTTTTTTTTTTTTATTATGTATTCAATTTTTGTAGTTTTCCCCAAAATATTCCTTGGAACTTTTCCATGTACTTAAAGTTTTATCCTGTGTGGATTTTTGCAGTAATTATTTATCTGCTTCCACAAAAGGTAAATTTGACAAGGTTGGTTTAAAATCTCAAACTACAATGGAGTATTCTTGCTAAACTTTTGTTACTCAAAAAGATATTCCATCTTTAACACATGGTTTTGACCATCCCATGAAATGCTGCAACACATGGTATAGCTCAGATTACATAAAAAAGATTATTGACTTCCTAATCTCAGACATTTGGATCATGCAGTTTGTGACAGTTGTTAGAATATACAACTACTTTGAATCCAATCACAGATTACTTCTAACTAAACTAACAACACCAGCCAACAAAATTAGCTCATTTATGCCTACATAAAAACCTATAACATCTAAACACTTAAAAATGAAATGACAAATTTAGAATTCACTAATAAATTAGATTCCAAATTGATTTCAATAAATCTTGATAAAGAAAAAAAAAACAGGAGCCAAATAATGTTATAATCTTCATTAGCTGAAGTGCATAAGACCAAGAATATCTAGAAAGAAAAAGTTAATATCCTCTGGGATGACAATCCTGAGTTTTTTAAAAAATCATACAAGAAACAAAATGAAGAGGAAAATACTAAACAATAAAAAAAAATTATAAAACTAGATAATGCTCTGATAAACCAATTTCTCCAGAACATTGGAAATGAAATTAATGAAGCCAAATAGCATAGACAATGTGTTAAAATGTGGATAAAAGAAAAAACTCACAATAACATCAATCATCACAGAAGAAATATCATCTCTAAATCACTGGGTCAGATTTCCATCCTGACCACACTAGAGATGACTTCAGAAATATAAAATATATACCCAATCATTACAAAGTCCATCTCCAAACAATAATGAAGCTGTCTATATTTCTGAGATCAGGTAGTATGACTATTTACTCTGCAGTGGGTAATGGAACACAGAACCAGTGAATAGTTCTATTTAAGTTATGAAAAAGACAAAACAAAAAATCCAAAACAAACGTCTCTGATGCTGAGTCTGAACCAGAAACTACAGCAGAATTCCCAAGATACATTCTAATTCAATCTCTAGATGAAAAGCAACTCGACCAACTTTCACCTTTTTTTGATAGAAAAGGTAATTTTTAGTCTGACTGAAAATATGAAAAAAAGAAGAAGTTAAAAAAATAAAAAAAAAACGTATGGAGAATTTACTGAAAATGAAGAAATTTCATAATTTGAACTGTAAAGCCTATTCACCTGAAAAATTAAATACATCTAAAGGCTTTATGAGAAATCGATCTTTCACTAGCAGCTCTAGAAGTAATGGAGACCACTTTACAAAGTCAGGGAGTTGTAGCAGACATAGTGAACCAGAACCAATGGCAGAAATAATGAACAAGACTTGCCTTATTTTTGACGAAAGAAAGATTGTCTTTGGCTGGCATGTAGGACTTCAATTTGAGAGAAGGCGAGTGTGTCATGGAATCCTGCACCATGTAAGGGATCTCCACCCAGCTCTCAAAATGACACCATTGGCGAGTGATGGTGAGAATAAATCATCTGAAAGCAAGTTGCTGATTGAGCCCATACCACATGAGATCGACAATTCACCCAAGAACCCAAGTAATAACGTTGACAGCTCTGACAACTCTTCTGAGAGCTCTGAGGAAGAAGTTCAGACAATCTCTCCTTGGAGGAGCACCCAGAAGAAAGGACTGCATTCGCACTCTTATATGTGTGACCAGGGGCGGGGTAGCAGACATAGTGAACCAAAGCCAGAGTTTAATGGCAAAAATGGTCAAGAAGATTTGCATTATTCTTGACGAAAGAGAGTTCATCTTTGTCTGGCATGTAGGACTTCAATTTGAGAGAAGGCAAGTGTGTCATTCTGTCAAAAGAAACCCTTATTTGTTGTCCCACAAGAAATTGAGTCATTAGAAATTTTACATATTATTAGCAGAGTTGGACAGAATTGAGGGACATCCAGATGTGTTAGTGGTCCATTCTGAGGTGCCCGTATGTCTTGTATGTTTGTCATCTGGGCAAGGGATTGGTGACTCGTGATTACAAGTAAACCATTGTGAAGATGAGAAGGGTCTTCTCTCAGGAGTACACCATGTGATACATGCAGTTGTCATAGGACAAATGAACAACAAAGTGGATACACGGAAGAGAACAACGATAAATACCAAGAAACCAGTGTAGAGAGAAGAAATGCCCAATGTGAAATTACGTCCCAAAACAGAGTTGCTAATTTCTTTTGACCACATGAATAAAAGAATACAAAAGGATTAGTAGAAGAAACAAAATCATAGAAACCAATTCATATATCTTGACATTTGATAAGCCAACAATATCAAAGGAAATCAGAACTGGATACACTATAGAAAAGGTAAAAAATTACATACCAACTCCCTTTCAGTGCTTTAAATGCCCAAAATTTGGTCATCAAAAAGATATTTGCAGGAGGAACCAAGTGTGTGAGAAGTGGTGAATGCAATCCAAACCAGAGAATGAGCACAGAAAACTTCAATGTACAAACTGCCACAAAGAACACTCTGCTTATTCCAAAACCATTGCAATACCTTTAAAAGAGAAAAAGAAATCATATATGTAAAACATACCAAGAATGTATCTTCCTTGAAGCAAGAAAAATTGTGGAAACCGATATGGGAACCAAAACATGTCCGTTTAGTACAGAAGACAAACCAAACAATTCAAGACAACACTGAAACTATTAAATACCAAAAACTTATTGGAAAACTGAAAAATTTAAACTCAAACAAATATTTCAAGAAAATTTTTAAAACACGAAACAATTAGATACTAGCACGCATGACAATATGGAAATAGCCATAGAAAAAAATCTAAAACAAACAATTTTAGCAAAAGAAAGGTGACGAAGACCACCAGACCGACCTCCGGATAATGAAAAGTACAGAAATAAGAATAAAATAACGAGAGATACTTCTATTAGAAAATAAAACCGATTAAAAGAACTACACAAACACAATCCACCCTGATAACCACATCAAACAAACTTGAAGAATTCAAAGAAATGGAGATTGATAATAAAACTCCACAAACCAGCAAAACTCAAAACAAGTCCCACAGAACAAAAAACAAAATACCCACAGATAAAATAATCTAATGGAATATTAGAGGAACAAGGGTCAACTATTGCAAATTGATACTGCTTATTACATACTACTCTCCAGCAGTTATATGCCTTCAAAAAACTCAACTCAAAGACAACAATACAAACAACATTAGAAATTACTACTTATATAATTATATTAAACAGCATACTGATAGGGCTTGTGGTGGATCATCAGTAATCATTAAAAATAATATTCCACATAGTGAAATAAAGCTAAATATAAATATGCAAGCAATCACTGTATCAGCAACCCTCCACAAAACTATAACAGGGTGTTCATTATATATACGACCAAATGAAGAATTGGAGCTTAGGAAATTAATAGAAAAACTGCCCAAACCTTTCATTATAATGGGGGACTTTAACAGCCATAATGAAATATAGGGAATCAAGAAAATTGAAATAAGTGGAAAATAATAGAATCAGTACTGAATAAATATCAGCTGTGCTTGTACAACAACAAATCAAACATCTATCTTCATCCAATGACAGGCACATATTCTACAATAGACTTAATAATAAGTGACCCTAACTTGTTTCTAGATTAAAACTGGAAAATTCACGATGACACATGTAGGAATGACCACTTCCCGATTCTCTTAGGTGACATAGCAGGTGAGTTAAATAAAATAACTCCAAGCTGGAATCTGGGAAGGATTTAAAACGTCATACCTTACCAAATTAATCCCAGAAACCAAAAAAACAATGAGAATGACATCTTATATTTTGCAAACACACTACTTAAGATAGCTGAAAGAAATACGCCAAAAAGCTCCAATTCTTCAAAACACAAGCCATAGTTCAACAAGGAATGCAAGAAAGCTGTGAAATTATGCAGAGAAACACTAAAAAATTTAAAATAAATCCAACAGGAGAAAATGCCAACATCTATAAATGTAGTAGAGCCAAATCTACAAAAATCATTAAAGAATCCAAAAGAACTACATGCAAGAATTACATTACCAAAATAAATAGTAAAACTAAACCAAAAATGGTATGGCAGATGATATGAAAAATAACAATAACCCTAGTAAACATCTCATCCACAATAATGTGAAGGTTACTGACAAGAAAGTTATATTAAACTATCTAGCTGACACTTTCTTGCAAAATTTATCCCCAAAAAGTTTCAAACAATCAAAGTAAAAGCAAAAGTACTGAAAACTATAATCAACCTTTCTCTTAAAGAGAAATGCAAGAATCTCTCAGAATTATCACCAAAACCAGCTTTTTATTAAAACTTTATCATTGTTTGATTTGTATTTACAAAGATATTTTAAAATTAAAATGCATTTGAATGCATTCAAAATTCTCAGAATTAAAAAGTTAAGACAAATGGTAATAATTTTACTTTTCAAAATTACGTTAAAGAAGCAAACATTTCTCCGTTAATGAGTTGAATTATTATTTTGAAAAATAGTAGAAGCAAGATACATTGAAAATTTAGTTTTGAAAATCAATTATGTTTACATTTCAAGTTACATTTGTATTTGAAAAAAGAAAAAAAAATTTAATTAAATAAAAATTAGGACAGACATGAGTTATAGTCAACATTAGTAATGTTGAATATTTGTTTTATGAATTTAACTAGATTTTATTTAAATTACAGTGTCTTTTTGAATAAAAATATGGGGATGCTCAGCCACCTAAATGAGCATGGTATTGGTAGTGTAGTATTTTCCTAAATTTAGTTTTTTTGTAACAAACCAAAAAACAATAAAGTTCGTTTTTAAAGATTGAGTAAACCAATTATTTTCCATGAGATGACTGAAAAATATAAATTATCAATAATAAACTATTATTCAGAGATCTTCCAAGCAACGCTGGGTATCCCCGCTAGTACAGATTTAAATAAAACAAAGTTCATTTTGTAAGAAAAGTACATGAAATATAGTTCAAGATTTCAATTTTAAGTCACCATCAGGGTAGGTAGACACGATTGCTGCCTAAATACACAGAATGTGTATATATATATATATATATATATATATAGCTCCTCCCTGTATTGAGCCCTCTTTTAAATTAAATGTTTTGTACGGACAGTGGAATTATACTCCCTTTGTTTTTTCATTTTACCTAAGGAGAGATATATATATATATATATATATATATATATATATATATATATATATATATATATAAATGCTGACTCTAGGTCATCAATGTTTATTGGACTTACTCCAATATTTAACAAAAGATACTATTCATATAACTTATCTGCTAAAATGATTCCTTTACTCTAACTAAATATATGATTTTTAAAAATCTCTGTGCATGAAATTAAAAAACCACATTTTGATATTTTAATATTAATTGTAATAATTCTATAAAAATAAATGGTTATTTTAAAAAATATTTTCCAGGCATTTTGGAGAATTTGACTGTTCCAGCAGGAGAAGAGCAATCTTCTGAGGAGGGCTTGGGTTGTTTGATTCTTACTAACTAAAAGTTATTTTGTAACTTTTTATAGTTACAGGGTCACATGACTTTACCATGTGATCCCTGAAGTAGTTATAAAGGAGAGGAAATGTATTTTTTACCCCTTTACATTCACTTTATGCAAGTTATTAGATAGTCACTTGATGTTGTGGAAAGGAATTTCATTTTCCAACCTATGGTGTAGTGCTATTGTTTCTTTCCCCCTGCCCTGAGCAGTCTCTAGTTTTTTTTTTTGTTTTTTGTTTTTTTTCAGTGGGGGGTGATATTTTCTCAACCACATGAAAGAAAAAAAAGTGAGGACAAAGTTTTTGATATATTTGTCTGTTTATTGCCCCATTTTCCATTTTTTATTGTTTTATAGCATGGTTATCAAGTCATAGGAATAGTTAATTGATATCATATTTCCTCAACACTACCCCAGTCACACTCCTCGTGCCAACCCTGACTTATTTGGGTTAAATTTTATTTACCCTTTTTCAATTGCTACATTTTGCTAAAAAAAACTTTATAATGTATGGAATAAATTACTTAAAATGGACATTTGAAAACAAGTTGAAATAAAAATGTGTTCTTTGAAAAACAGAACATACAAGTCATTAGATATTTTAAAAAGATTATTTATAAAATTAAAGCAAGAAATACATTGCCTATTAAGTATGTCTCCAGCCTGATATAGCTCAGATCTACAGAGCCCAACTAGCCACGTTAATTTTATTTCATTCTTTTTTTACTTTCTTTGTTTTTTTTGTTCTTTCTTTATTATGAACAATATCAACAAAATATATTTTGGTCAATATTTTGAGGCACAGAGTTAAAACAATTAATTTTGGATCCAGCTGAAGTCAAGAATGAAAACGATGCACTACTAAAGATTTTTGTTGTTTTGAAATAGATATACTTGAATGTTGACTCACGCAGGCTAAGCCCAATCCTGCCAAAGTTGCCACAGATATATGCATACACACACACACACACATATTTATGAGCAAGTATTTGTTTATTAGAGTTCAACTGTTAGTGTGTCTACAATGTCCCATATAGGTTTTGATCAGTATAATATATGTGCTTGTATACATGATACAGTTTCCTCTTTTAGTTTCTGTCTCATTTTATACAAATGTCCTGCTTATGCTGACGTATGTGGGTCATAATTCCTCCTGTTTGTAAAAAAAAAATCTGTAAGCTGTAGCCATCTTAATATATCATTGGAAGATTTCAACTTGATTACACATTTTCAGTTTGCTTCAGTTAGTTTGTGTATTGTAACTGCCTGTACAATGTGCATGGCTTTTAAACTGTGTGGTTCCTTCTATTACATCTGTTGTGATGGTTGATTCCAACAGAGCAAGTCAACAAATATAACTCCTCTTGTGTCTGCTGGAATATTGATCGGCTCTTGAAACATTTTTATCATCACCAACACTTTTGTTTGTTTTTTTTTATTTACTTTCATGTTTTGTTTTTCACTTTTTGTTTGTTCTCTCTCTCTCTCTCTCTCTCTCTATATATATATATATATATATATATATATATATAACGTATCTTTGTGTGCATGGTTTATTCCTCTTTTTATACCTTTACTTTTTTTTTTGTTTTTATACACTTTTCACAGACTTTCTTTGTCTACTCTACTTTTTTTTCCCTTTATTTTTATATCTCTTTGTTTTTGTTCATCTTTTGCTTTTATTCTCATTCATTTGTTTTACATTCACTCCTTTTCTTTTTGTTTCTGATTTCCTCTCTTCCTTTATCTGCCTCGATGTAATGGTACAACACCCTCCCTGGTCATCCAAGACTTCCAACACTGCGGCTGACTCTATGAAGATCGCTTTGATCTCAGACCTGCCCTATTCCACATTGGGATTTAGGTTTGATCACAAGGAGGCCAAGATAAAATCATCACAGGTATCTTTGTGTTGGGCTGGTCCAAGCAGAGCGAAGACGTGCAGGAAAAAATAACATTCGAATAATTTGAACAAAAAGTAAATACGGTTTTTATATAAGTCCTTCATACAATAATTGGTTATGTCAGAGTTTGCATGCAACTAATTATCAGCCCAACCTGCATTTAAATTGGAAGTGATATTGTTGTTGGTAAAATTTAGTTTGCTGCTATGGTAAAGTTCAGCACAATGCTGAAGACAAGGGGTTCTCTTCAGCAGGCAATCACATGGGGTGTATCACAACTCTCTATTGTCTCTGTCTCCCTTTCCATCTCTATCTGATGAATTCGTATTTGTATTCACTCAAACTGGCGTGGAGCACAGTTCATTAGGGGATTTCAGGAAATTCCTTTTGATGTCGACTTACTTCATAATTCTAGGGAGTTCCTTCTTCCACTCTCTCTTATTACCTCTCACTAAAACTGCTCAGTGAGAAATCAACTCTAAATTTGTTGTTTATGAAAATGAAGTTTACACTTTACAGCTTACATTTTCAGTTGTGTATTTCACTCAAGAGAAATTTTTCATTTCTTTTTGGTTTAATAAACCTACACAAGTAAATCAAGTGGCCATTATACTATGATCCTATATAATGGCATGATTGTCCAAGACATCATACTTTTTTTTGTATGTAAAGGTGGGACAATGTGAAATGTGACTCAAAATCTGTAGGCACACTGGAATAGCGAGATACTTTCCACAAACTAAGTTTTAAGAAACAAGAATATTTCATCAGAAACAAAGAAAAGTGCTGAACTGCTATGTAATCTCAATCATTTTATATGATGGCAAATGTGAAACAATTTCCTCACAGATGAAGAAAATTAAGGCCACAGATATGTTTCTACAGAAGAATGCTGAGAATACCAGACTGGACATGTGAGCAACATGGAAGTTTTAAGGAAACTGGAAACAAATAGAACACTTATACATACAATCAGAAAGAGGCAAATTAAACTTTTAGGGCATATAATGAGGAAAGAGAGCTTTGAAAATTTGACACTCACAGGAGATATTGAAGGCAAAAGCAACAGAGGGAAATGGTGAGTAACCTACCTTTTGTGTTTGAGTAAATGAATGAGAGAACAGGGAGTGAAAGAGATAGTAAAAAGACAAAAATATTAAAAGCTACAAAGGATAGAAAGTTTTGGAGAGCCATGAAAGCTTTGAATCCTGAAGAGCCATGAAAGCTTTGAATCCTGAAGAGCCATGAAAGCTTCGAATCCTGAAGAGCCATGAAAGCTTCGAATCCTGAAGAGCCATGAAAGCTTCGAATCCTGAAGAGCCATGAAAGCTTCGAATCCTGAAGAGCCATGAAAGCTTCGAATCCTGAAGAGACATGAAAGCTTCGAATCCTGAAGAGACATGAAAGCTTTGAATCCTGAAGAGACATGAAAGCTTTGAATCCTGAAGAGACATGAAAGCTTTGAATCCTGAAGAGACATGAAAGCTTTGAATCCTGAAGAGACATGAAAGCTTTGAATCCTGAAGAGACATGAAAGCTTTGAATCCTGAAGAGACATGAAAGCTTCGAATCCTGAAGAGACATGGCACCTAAAAAAAATCATGAATCACTGAAGAAATTTTCTTAATCGAAAAGTAATAAATGAGATTTGGTAGATTGGAAAAGCTGCAAGGTAAAAGTACATTAATAAATGGTGTGTGTGTATATATATATATATATATATATATATATATATATGTGTGTGTGTGTGTACGCACACTTTTTACTGGCATTAATCAAGATACATTCCAAAGATATCTGTGGTAAATGAATGCAACTTGTAGTTCTACCAGTTGCCTAGTCTAACCTGAAAATAGTATCAAGTTCTCTTAAATTCACGTAAGATTTGCAAATTTTATGTCAAAGATAGCTTTTTTTTCTTTCCTAACAAATATCAAAAATTCTCATCTCTCTTAACAATTTCTCTTCTTTTTTTTATACATATTTTTCTCTACAGGATGGATGAAGTATTTCGTATGCCTTAAGGAATTAAACGAGATTGTTTTTTTATTTTTAACTTTTCATTATTTTTACATCTTAGCACTGCTTACAGGTCAGCTCAAAAGTCTGCATTAAAACAGCATTTATTTTTGTGCAAAGTCACACATTTAGACAATAAATTCAGCTACTCCATGAAGAACTGACAATTGCCAAAGATATACATAAACTTTATTATAAATAACACAGATTAGGCTGAATGAGGAAAACTTCAAGAGGAAGACAAGGCCATGACTAAATAGCCATGGTCTTGTCTAAATATAAATATATTGGTATTTATTAAAAAAAAAAGGTAGTCCACAAGATGTTAATTCTTTCACATTGTATTTGCTTTACCATCCTAAAAAGCATCAACTAAAAATCTTTATTTGCAGCTGAATAGAAGGAATATATTTTGAAAAACTGAAATTTAATTACATGGGAAATATATAAAATAAGGGGAGAGTAAAGTTGACATAACTTTACACTGTAACATTTTGAATAATATTTGACTATTTTCAATGTATATATTACTTAAACTTTGATTCCCATATATATATATATATATATATATATATATATATATTATATATATATATGTTTGTGTGTGCAAATGTTCCTAGCATTCACTTTGTTATAAAAAAAAATTAAACCTGGAAACTTCTACACACTCCAAACACTTTGATTTCTTTATTAAAATTTCAGGTTTTATACTCATCTTCGTTAGAATAGTCTTTGAGGATTATATAAATATATATTGCAATGCTTTTGTTTGCAAATATTTTGATTACTTATCTCTTATGCATTTATTTATTTTATAGAAAGCAAACACTTTGTATTTCCATCATCATTGGTAATACATTGAAACTATATTCCTGCCTGGTTTATCTTCTGGAATTTAGAAGAGTTTTAAGAAAATATTTTGAATGCTAAAATACATATAAATTAAAAGTATCCCATTTTCATTTCACCAAATCCACAATTCAGTCTTTCAGCTTCTTTTTGTTTTGTTTTATGGCAATTGTTGAGTCACTACATACATTGTTTAAATAAGCAACAGGAATTGGTAAAAACATGTTGTTTGCTCTAATGACCTGAGTATAATAACAAAAAGCAGCAATATTAAGATAAAAGAAAAAATTATTGAATGACTATAAGGATAATTCCTAATCAAAATGAAAATCTTGCAAAAAATAGTTTAAAAGAAAAGCTTAGTAGAAATGATTTTAGCCCAACCAATTTTGCCATTTTGCTAATTTCTAAAATATTTTTGTCCTCTCTCTTTTTCATTTTCTCTCTCTTATAAATTTCTTAGTAATATATTTACATTATACTTATAATAGCATTAGTGTATCAGTAAAACTTACTTTGTTTTCCCAATAAAGATAGCTTCTTTTGAAAAACACAAGTGCAGTAAGATTTGAAAATTGATTGGTTGAAGTCTTCTTTTCACTTTTCACCATGCATTTGCATTTTCTTCTGTTTCTTTGCATTGTGAAATGAGAAGATTTCTTTAGTGAGCATTACTCATTGACTGTTCTCTTTTGTTCATGGATTTCCATTAGGGAATCAGATTTTTAAATCCCTCAAGAGATTCTTCAAAACTACATTTGCTATCAATGATAACCTGATTGTTTTCATGACATTAAGATTTTGTTGGATTTTTTCCTCATGATTTGTTTATATATTGTTTTATATTATTTTTTTAAAACTTAAACAAAAATAAATACTTTTTGGTTCTCTTTTTTTTTTTTCTGGATGAAAAAATTACATCCTGCTTTATTTCAATTGGTCTGCAGCTTTTCCATTGTAATTTATTGATTACTGGATTAATGTAAATCTTAGTCAGTGAAAGATGCTAATCTCTTCTCAGCTTAAGGATTGACTTTAGTCATTTAGTAAATCACTTAGCATTTACTTGCCTGTTGAATATATATATATAAATAAATATAAAAGTGAACATAGAAGTCAACACTTAGAGGTGCCTGTAAGCATTGACTTCCATGTTCACTTTAATATTTACACATGCTCTATACCTGATATTGAGAACTTTATCCCATAAATATAGCACATCTCAAGACTATATTTCTTCATATAAAATATATATATATATATATAAATAAAACAAAATCTGTGTGTTATTTTACAAATCTGTAGATAAACATTCATTATTTGATATGATGCATTCAAACAATTTTTTGCATCAACAAGAAAAATGTCTCAAGTCAAAGATTTGTAAATGTTTCCGTTTGTGGGAAAATGTAATCTGCAAACATTTCAAATGTCATCTATGGTAGTCGAGTCAATTCTGCTGGAGTTATGGTAAAATCAGTGGGCAATAATGAGAAAAACTGAAACCTTGTCAATATTTACCATGTCCAAATGCATTTGCTGTGAAGATCCAATCATGATCATTTCATTTGTCCTCTTCATTGTCATTATATATGTAATCATTAGTGTGAATGAATGCATTGACATATTTAGGAAATGTACGGATGATTTAAGGTTCAATAAACAAATAGCTAAATTTATATTTCACCTCCTTTTACTTCGTTCATATTGTGCTTTAACCACATCCTAATGAATGACTCTTTCAGCAACAACTTCAATAGACATCTATGTTTTAATATGACTTTTCATATTGTGCTTTTCTCACACTTTAGCGGATAGCTCTTTCAGCAACACCTTCAACAGGCATTTATGTTTCAACATAACTTTTCATATGAGATTTTCTTACCCAGTCGTTCCATTTCTTTTGTTTCAAAGAAGCAAACAAAAACATTAATACTGAATATTGTAACAATGGATTTTAAATCATATGGTAATAGTAAGATCATTTTCATAAACTGAGATGGCATTGAATGCTGGGCAATATTTTCACATAAGGAAATACTTGAGGCTAACAGAAAATGTGGTTCTACAGAAGAATGCTGAAAATACAATGGATTGAACATGTAAGCAACAGCAAAGTTCGAGAGAAACTGGAGACTAAAAGGAAACTTATACTTAACATCAGAAAGAGACAGTTAAAAATTTCTTTGGTACATAAGGAAGGAGGGGATGGAGAATTTTACACTCAGGGGGCATAACAAGAGTAAGAGGGATAGGGGAAAGCAGCATATAACCTACCAGATGAGCTTGTAAATGGTTGGTAAAACAGGGATTAAAGGGTATAACAAAAAGACAAAAAAGAGCTGCAAAGGACAGAATATTGTGAAGAGCCATGATCGACAACATTCTGAAGGGACACGACATATAGAAGAAGAAGAGTAAGGTACAAAGACATTGAAAAGTAACATTAGAAATCAAGAAAAGCCTGTTGGTCTCTTATGTAATGTCTACCCTCCTATGAGGTAGTAAAAGCTGAACAATTTATGTTTGGTATATCTCTCTGTGTACTAGCAGTCGTAGCACAGTTCTCCATGTTACATTTAGCAAATAGGTTTGCTAAGCATAACCCTCATGCTCACCAGTTGTTCTCTATTTATATTTGTCTATCTAACTTGTATACGATACTACACCTCCCTAAATCGGTGTGGTCGTATACCCTTGTTTTTTCTATTAGTATTCCTGATTATTTTCATACTGTGTTATCCTTCATCTTGTCTTTCTTGTTTTCGTTTTAATGGTGATCTCAGTCTCACTTCATTTTCTTCATTCTCACTTTCTTCCATTTCCAGCTCTGTTCCACTTTTGTAATTTTCTGTCTTCTTGTTTTTGATCTTCCATTTTCATGTCATCCAGTTCATTTCTGCTTCTGAACTTATCTGCATGTGCCAGAATATTTTGTCCCTTTTTCTCAAGTATAGCCCTGTTGTGTCCTTTTCGTATTAGGAAATTTCCTTCTTCTGGATCAGCCTCTTTGTTCTTTCGATATCATACCTTTTCTTTCATTGAAAAGGACATAGTTATAGGGGCTCTAATTTGTCTTCCCATTAATGCCAAAGAGCTCAGTTTTCTTCCTGTATGTGGAATGAATCTGTAAATGAGGAACATTTTTGGTAAATATGCTTCTATGCTTTCATTAAGTGGTGAGAATGCTTTTAATCCCAATTTCACTGTTTGTACCATTTTTTCCGCAATGCCATTAGATTGTGGGTAATATGGTGGTGTCTTGTATGGGATGCATCCAATCTGTTTTAGCCATGCACATAAGTTCTCATCTCAAAATCCAGGTGCATTGTCAGTGACTATTGTCTGGGGTATTCCATTCCTTGAGAATATAGTTCTTAGTACTTGCTTTATTGTGGTGGTTTTTCTGTCTTTTACTCTCACAACCTCTGGCCATCCTGAATATGAGTCCACTAATACTAAGAACAATTCCCTATCTTTGATATGCGTGTAATCCATGTGAACCCTAACCCATGGCTCTGCTTCCTTGGGCCATGAGTGAATTTTTGCTTGCTTGAAGTTTTTTTTTATTTCCACACATTTTGGGCATCTCTTAATGTATTCCTCTACATCTTTTAAATATCCTGACCACCAGGCTTGTAACTTTAGTCTTCTTTGTGTTGCTGTTATGCCACAATTTACGTCATCATTTATGCCTTTTAATATATCTCTTCTCAGTATTTGTGGAGCTACAATTATATTCCCATTGCATATTATGCCATTTTCTATGGTTAGTTTGTGCTTCGTTTCTTTAAAGAGTTGCTCTGCCATCAAACAATTGTTTCATATATTATTACTATTCTGCCTAATATTGGATCTTGCTTTGTTTCTATTTTGAGTCTATTTAGAGGGAAAAAGTCTATTTCTACCCAGTGTATTATTTTATCTTCAGCATTTTGCTGTTTTTCTTCTGTTTCATTCTTGAACTGTAATTTTGATAAAGCATCTACATGAGGGATAGTGTCCCCTTTTACGTAGACTGTCAAAATTGAATGCCATGATCTTTATCACCCATCTTAATATCCTTGACGATGTGATTTTTGGCAATTCTTTTCTAGGGTTAAATATGAATTCCAATGGTTTGTGCTCTGATTTTAATAAGAATTTTTTCCTATCAAAAGATTTTGTGCCTTTTCCATGCTCTATACAATCACTGGTGCTTCTTTTTCAATATTGGAGTAGTTAGTTTCTGCTGACTTTAACTTTCTTGATATGTACATGATTGGGTGTTTTTCTTGTGATAGAAAAGCAGCAATCGCCTTTTCACTCAAATCTGTGGTTAATGTTACTTCTTTTTGTGGATCAAAAACTTATTATTGGTTTGTTCTTCAGTATTTTCTTTAGTGTTTCAAAAGCGATAGTTCGCTTTTGTGTCCAGTTAAATTCATTGTTTTTCTTGTGTAATTTTGCAAATGTCTCTATTATGTCACTGTATCTTGGTATGTATTTACTATAAAAATGTATTAGCCCCAAAAACGATTCTAATTCTTTTTTATTCGTTGGAGCTGCAATTTCTGTTATTTTCTTTGTTAGTCTATCATCAGGTGTTATGCCTTCTTTTGATATTTGATATCCTAAATATGATATCTTCTTACAGTCAAAATTACATTTGTCTTTGTTTACAGTCATGCCTGCCTTTTTCAATTACACTAAAATTTGCTCTGTTTTATATTTCAATTCTCCTTTAGTTCTTGTCCAAACACATATCATCCTGGTATATTATTATACTTTTTATTTTTCCTAATAAGACTCTTTCAAAGTCTTTACCCCAAATGGTAGACGAGTCCATTTTAGTAAGCCTATAGCGATGTTTATTGTGGTGATTCCTTTGAATTTCTTGTCAATTTCTATTTGGTTATATGCTGCCTTGAGATAAATTTTTGCTAATTTGTGGCTTGCAGTTTCAATATTTGGCAAAGGAAAAAGAGTCAGAACATATCTGGTGATTTACCCCTATCTTGTAATCACCACATATCCTTAAATCTCTGCCAGGTTTCTTTATCGCTATTATCGGTGACACTCAATTGCCACCACCTTGAGTCACTCTTTCTAGTATGCCTTGTTGTATCATTTTGTTTAATTTGGCTAATACCAAAGGTAAGATATGAATTGGAACTTTTCTTGGCTCTATATATTTTGTGTGATAATTTTCTTTTAGTTGAATGCCTTTGAATAATCCTATTTCATTTTCTTCTGCTTCCATGGAATTGATTAGTCTCACTTTTAATACATCAATGCCGTGATCTTTCTCATTTACTCCTCTGTCAGTCTTTGTTTCTCTTAATTTTTTCACTCTTGCAAATGCAACAAAAGTTCTTATCCATGTTTCTATGTGTTCTGGGTCGTCCAACAAATTTAATGATTCTATCGGTGATGCCGTTGTTATGTTTGGTATATTTGTCTGTGTAGTAGCAGTTGTAGCACTGTTCTCCACATTATGTTTAGCAAACGGGTTTGCTAAGCATAGCCCTCCTGTTCACCAGTTGTTCTTTATTTATACTTGTCTATCTAATTTGCATACAATACTACACAATATTTTACCAGAGACTAGACAGATTTGAGGCAACAGATGTGATTCTATCAAGAAATGCTAAGAATACCATGGACAGATCATGTGATAAATGAAGTTTTAATCAGAAGAGTAACTATAATAAAAGTGCTGCTAACAATCATAAACCAAAATTCTTGTGATATCAAAAGCAAGAGCAGCAGAAAAATGCATAATGAACAAAAAGGTTTAGAGAAAAGAATACTCACAGGACACATTGATAGCAAAAGGAGCAGAGAAAAGTAGTAAATATGTTACATGGCAAGTTTGTGTAAATTCAGAGGAGCAAGTATCACAGAGACAAGAATCTCATCAAAGAGAGAGCTTTGCTGAAAACATCAAAAGATAACTTGTGAAGAGCTATGATTTTTCATATCCTGAAGTAGCATGACAGAGATTGTAAAGAGATAAGGTCAACCCAATACAATGAAAGAATAAAGAGAAGCTAAGTAATAAATATTAGCAGTTAATGAATATTAATTTTTAACTCTTCATTATTTAATATGCTGAAACCTAACAATCCTGAATGTGAAACATTTACCAGAGATTAAAAATTTAACAATGCGATGACACCTTTCAGTTAGCCAAAGTATCTTGAGCTAAAAAAAGCATCTTAAACATTCATCATCTTCACTAAATTCAAAGAATTATATAGGTCATACTTGCAAGATGTAATGGTCTGTTAGATACAGATCCTAGATTCTGTCATTATAAAACTAATGAGATTAAGAGAACTCATGGTTGACTGGACAGTTTAAGTAAATTTCAGTATTTCAAAACA
Organism: Acanthosepion esculentum; assembly: GCA_964036315.1. Classification (NCBI taxonomy): domain Eukaryota; kingdom Metazoa; phylum Mollusca; class Cephalopoda; order Sepiida; family Sepiidae; genus Acanthosepion; species Acanthosepion esculentum. The sequence goes on from OZ038482.1 coordinate 338,827, forward strand.
AATCTGCCATGAAGAGACACAAATCACTTATGTGAAATTGATCTTATGAACAACTTTATTTACACTATTTATATTCACACTATTGTCCTCATCTTTGTTGTTATCACATTTCGGCCATTATGCCCTCTGGCTTTTATCAGATATATATTGATTTAAGTAACCTACAAGCAATTTTGAACAGAAACATTTCCCGTTCCATTGCCCATGCCTAGGGATATGGTCTAGTTCTTATTTTTAGAACTACTCAGTTATTGCGCATTTCCACTGAGTTCAAGTGCGCACTGTCCTACCCAACGATTGCACTCACAATTACTATGTCACAAAATTCATGAACCAACACTTTCATACACTAGGCTATTTGTTATGAGAACTTAACCATAATAATAATGGACTATTCCGGACATTATAAATACTGCGCCTCAAGAAGGAGCAGAGAGGATTATTGTAAGAACATTGGAATAGTGATACTTGTCGAGACAACATAGTTCACTCTAACCAAATCTGATAGTCATTACTAATACTTCTACTTCTTTGTATATATTTCTGTTTGTAATATATTTGTTTTATTCCATACCTGTGTTTGAGTTATTCTTCATTGGTTCTACCTTGGACCATCACCATGGTACAAGGAACTTGGACCATAACACTATTCTAAATACATATTTGACTGTTTACTTCTTTTGGTGATTAAATACCAAAGTTTTGTATCTGTAAACCATTAAACTATTGGTTCAACAGTTTAAGAGACCATTTCAAAAAGTAAAATAGATGTTCACAGTTGTTAGATTTTCAAGAAGTCATTCTGAGTTGGCAACCAAAATTGTTTTCATTTTTGCCACTTTTGTTATTAATTTTAGCTTTATCTAGTATTTATGGAAAAAATAAATTGAAAATATTTAAAATTCAATATCCATATGATATGTACACATTTCTCCAGAGAGAGAGAGAGAGAGATAAGGAGAGAGAGAGATAGAGATAGATAGATAGAGAGATAGATAGATATTGAGATAGATATAGAGAGAGAGAGAGATAGATAGAGATAGATATAGATAGATAGATATAGATAGAGAGAGATATAGATAGATAGAGAGAGATATAGATAGATAGATAGAGAGAGATATAGATAGATAGATAGAGAGAGATATAGATAGAGAGAGAGATAGATAGAGAGATAGATAGATATAGATAGAGAGATAGATAGATATAGATAGATAGATATAGATAGATAGATATAGATAGATAGATATAGATAGAGAGATAGATAGATATAGATAGATAGATAGATAGATATAGAGAGATACATAGATTTATATAGATAGAGAGATAGATAGATAGATTTATATAGATAGAGAGATAGATAGATAGATTTATATAGATAGATAGATATAGAGATATTGAGATAGAGATAGATATAGATAGAGAGATAGATAGATATAGAGATAGATATAGATATATAGAGATAGATATAGATATATAGAGATAGATATAGATATATAGAGATAGATATAGATATATAGATAGATAGAGAGATATATAGATAGATAGAGAGAGATAGATATAGATGTGACACCCGTCCTTTGGTCACGACGCCAAATGTGACACCGGTCCTTTGTCACGACGCCAATATGTGACGGGCTAACCCTGGGACATCGGTTGAAGTCTTGTTGGGTTCTAGTACCAACTTGTCGTACTCAGCTCGCTTCCAACGCCTGGTCGCCGAAGCAACTGCTTTGATCTCGATTCAACCTACCCACGTTGTGATTTGATCTTAGGTTGACGAGATCAATCAAACGTCGGGCCGTAGTGCCAGCCCAATCCGGGTCAAGGTGATACTGCACAATAAATGTAGACAAAAAACAAAAAACAAAAGCACAAACAACAACTTCAAGGCGAGTGACTGGTTAGGAATAGCGATTAATTTTATGTCAGTTTGTTGAGTTACAGGAGTGCGTCTCTCTCTTTCTCTCCCAGCCCGAAGAAAAAAATGTGGATTGTAACACTTTTGCGTTCTTAGCTAGTTCTGGATATCTGGGTTGTTTTTCAATAAAGTCGGCTCTGGTGGAAAATATAAGTCAGACTTCTATAATTTGTTCTTGGTTAGAAGTCTGTCGGAAACTTGCTTTGGTGGGAAATCTAAAGTCGGACTTCTACAAATTTGTTCTTGGTTAGAAGTCTAAGTCGGAAGGCATGGAATCATGCGGTCACCTGTGCAAGGCGTTATCTTCCGAGTCCCCTGTGTCTTGGGCTCGCCTGGATCTCTCTGCTTCTTGAACTGCACTCTGCTTGGACTGCACTGCCAAAAAACTAACTGTTCTACACTGTCTAAAACACCCGAAGACGTTTGCTTATATGGACGCCGATCAAAACCCGGCGTGGGGTCGGACGTGGTGTGGCCACCACGTTGATTTCAAATCCCCAATAAGGATTTTCTTTGTTTTCGGTCAGAATTATTTATCATTTTCCATTTTTGGAAATCTTCTTCCACTCCCACCTTCTTCTGCTCTCATATGGGTATCTCACCACACCCCAGAGGGCATCAACGGTTTTCCCACTTCCTCACAGCAACATCTCATACCTATCCTCTCAATGGGCGGTGGCAGGCCTCCTCCCTGCGTCACATGATCACCTCCGCCTGGCTATTCGGCCAATAGGTGTCAAAATAGTGTGAATGTGATAATCTCAATTTTTATCCAACGTCACGACATATGGAATTCTTCAATCAAGTTTTCCGCCAATATTAAGTGGACGGAATTTTGGCAAAATTGAGTTAATTAAAAAAAAATCCAATAACATGCCTTTTGTTATCACAAACGAATTTCAACAGAACACAGATGTCTTGTCCAACCGACATCTCCTTAACTCAGGGTTGGGCTTTGTGTGCGGTCGGCAGATGACCTATTAAATTTTTTCCTGATAATATAAGTTTTGGCTATCATGACACAGTTAATGTTTTATCTGCCCAAAAACTCTGGGATTCATCAACTAATTTTTACGACAATGACCATCAGAATTTTCGCCGTCCCGTTATCAAAATAACATCACTTTGTGGGTGGCTTTTTTTCCTTTATCATCTAAGTTGTTAAGTCTTGTCCCTCTCTTTCTTTCTTTTCTTTCTCTTTTTCCTTCCTTTGTCCTCACAGAGAATTCTCATCATTCTCTGATAACACTGTTGTCACTATAACACAGTCAATGTTTACCTATTTAAAAAACTCTGGGAACATTTGGCATATCTCAGCGTCAAACTTCCGCGAGAAAGTAAAAATGATTATCTTGATTCGCATTTGAAAACAATAAAATAAAAAATCCTTTTACCCATCCTTTGTTTGGGGAAAATAACAAAACAAAAAGAATATCGCTCAGTATGTCTTTCGTTCTACCTATCGGTTTAAGTTATCGCTCAGTATGTCTTTCGTTCTATCTATCGGTTTAAGTAATCCCCGTAATTAACTTCTGTGGTTAATTAGTTGGTTAATTAACCTGCAGTTGCTAAATAGTGTTACATAGATATAGAGATAGATAGAGAGAGATAGAGAGACAGACAGAGATAGAGAGATAGACAGAGAGATAGAGAGATAGATAGACAGAGATAGAGATAGAGATTATTATTGCATGTTATTCAATGGAATAATATGGCTGCCTGTTTGAATATCAGTTATGATTATCTGTTGATTAAGATTGTACTCAATCCGAAGCTTTCATCATCTACAATAATATTCTGTAGATATATTTAATAAGGAAAGCTGTAGCAGCAAAAATTATTCCCTTTTGGCTACTTGAAAATAGATTGACTATTTCTAACAATTAGTGAATTGAAAAGAAAGTGAAGTAAAAGAAAAATGGAAAAAAACCCTAACCCTGTCTCAGTTTCTTGCTCACCTGGGCCGTCTTTAGAAACACTGTTAAGAACACCTTTCTCTCAACTAACAGTATCAATCACATTCACTCTTTTATTTTCTCCAAAAGTACTTGATCCAGGTGTTTGGATTAAATTTGCCTAGGCATATGCAAATCACATCACTCTCCTAACATCCTGATTTGTCTATTGTGCATTCATTCTACTCGGATAAATCAAACTGGTTAATGCAAGACTCAGGTTTGAATCACAGTGGAATCAATTCTGCTTACAGCTAAAAACAATGCATGTTGCCACATGAATTCTTTTCGCAGCATGCAAACGATGCTTTCACTCAGCAACTCCTTTGTTACATTCCCCCCGATGTCCTTTTCACAAAAAGTGCAGCTGGGTGCATGCATCTTTATCTGGGCACTCCTCCAGACTGGGGAAGCTCTGGCTTCTCCCTAGAACAAACTGCACCCAAGACAGTCATCAGGCATATCATCAGTAGCAGCAGTTGTTGTTGTTGTTTCTGTGCTACTGGTGTCAGAGCTATTGTCTAGTGATTACCAACCTCAGCCTTTCCAACTGTTTGCTTTCTTCTAACAAGCCACTGGTGATCCTGAATGACACACATCCTCCCAAACAGGGTAACCAGTTTTTTTTTTTTTTACATAATGAGGGGTTCCATCAACACGCACCAAGTGGGGACCTGCTCCAATTGTCCTTCAGTCAAGTCTTCCTTTTCACCAGTGTACAGGCACAGGATCAATTGATTGGCATGCCTTATATGTCTTCTTTGCCATTTGTACATCAGATTTTGAAACAGTTGAGTCTCTGTTTGGCAAAATATAACCTGTGTTTTATCCCTGGGTGTTCACTCTGTTGATGGATATGTACTATTTACTGAATGGTCAGCCAATTTGCAGAAGTAGCGCATATATGCTGGGTGGGATTTTTACTCTGCTTGGGAAGGAGACTGGTGCAGATGTCTTTTCCTACCCAGCCATTTCCTGGTATTCTGATGCAAAGTGGCTGATCTTATTGCATCTTTTGGCTTGATCTCCAGGTGCTCGTCCCACCAGGTCATCTTATTGCAGTCTCTGGTCATGTGGCCCTGGCCTCTGTACCTGTAACAGATGATGCCTGTTCAAGGATTTGCCTTGAGTGAAATTCCAATCTCACTTTGAGGTAGCTGTGACCATATCTTCAGCCATATCTCTTGTCAGTACCCTCCCTCATGTTAGCAAATCTCCCATGGTTAACATTTCAGTGGCAGGTACTTGCTGCAATTCTGTTGAAATGTTGTTGGGGAACCCTAGCATTCCTGAAAGTTGACATATTTTGTTGGTATAAACATCCACATGCTCTCCTGTCCACCTAACCTGTTTAAACTTTGTGTAAGCAGAGAATACTCTGTCTAAAAAAGCCTCTTTCAACTGGGCTTCAATCAGGTCGATGTTCATTTGCTGATCCTCATCCATCTTCAAATAAAGTTGGAGCATGTCTCCAAATATAAAGGGAGAAGGCTTGACATGGTTTATATATTTTATTGTCTCACCACCAACTGCATCTTCTTGAGCCATGCCACCACATCTGTCACCATGGAAGGGCAGAACTGCCAAAATAGCTTGAAGTCAAAAGCAAGTGAAGTAAAAGAAAAACAGAAAGAAACATGGTCGCTTGTCTCAGTTTCTTGCTCACTCGAGCCGTCTTTAGAAACTGTGTTAAGAATACTTTTTTCAGACTGTCAGTATCAATCTAGTTCTCTCTTATTTTCTCCCAAAGTACTTGATCTGGGTTTTTGGATTAGATTCACATAAGCAAATCGCATCACTCTCCCAACATTCTGCCTTGTCTATTTTGCGCCGATTCTACTCTGATAAATCGGTCTCAACTGGGTAATGCGAGACTCAGGTTCGAATTGTACCGAAAACAATTCTGCATACAGCTACAAGTAATGCATGTTGTCATGCAAAATCTTTTTGCAGCTGGCAAACAACGCCTTCTCTCAGCAACTCCTTTAATACAATTAGTGAAAAGCTGAAAAGATGATTTCGAAGTGATACTTGTGATCCAGCAGATGCCATTATCTCAAATGTCCAACTCATAAGAGAGATCAACAGTCAATTGAGTCTTTGTTAATTTGCACCTGTTGACATATTTTTATTCCAACTAAAGATGCATTAAGCCAATAATCAATAGGTTATGAAAAAAATATCATTACAGACCAATTGAAATCAAGAGAAATGGAAATTTTTTGTCCAGACTAAAAAATAAAAAAAAATGTTTATTGTGTTTAAGCTTAAAAAAAAGATATATATAGAAAAAAACACTAACCAAGTCTGCATTAACACCATGAAAACAATCTATTTCAGGTTATCATTGATAGCAAATGTAGTTTTGAAGAATCTCTTGAGGGATTTAAAAATCTGATTCCCTAATGGAAATCCACGAACAAAAGAGAACAGTCAATGAGTAATGCTCACTAAAGAAATCTTCTCATTTCACAATGCAAAGAAACAGAAGAAAATGCAAATGCATGGTGAAAAGTGAAAAGAAGACTTCAACCAATCAATTTTCAAATCTTACTGCACTTGTGTTTTTCAAAAGAAGCTATCTTTATTGGGAAAACAAAGTAAGTTTTACTGATACACTAATGCTATTATAAGTATAATGTAAATATATTACTAAGAAATTTATAAGAGAGAGAAAATGAAAAAGAGAGAGGACAAAAATATTTTAGAAATCAGCAAAATGGCAAAATTGGTTGGGCTAAAATCATTTCTACTAAGCTTTTCTTTTAAACTATTTTTTGCAAGATTTTCATTTTGATTAGGAATTATCCTTATAGTCATTCAATAATTTTTTCTTTTATCTTAATATTGCTGCTTTTTGTTATTATACTCAGGTCATTGTTTTTACCAATTCCTGCTGCTTATTTAAACAATGTATGTAGTGACTCAACAATTGCCATAAAACAAAACAAAAAGAAGCTGAAAGACTGAATTGTGGATTTGGTGAAATGAAAATGGGATACTTTTAATTTATATGTATTTTAGCATTCAAAATATTTTCTTAAAACTCTTCTAAATTCCAGAAGATAAACCAGGCAGGAATATAGTTTCAATGTATTACCAATGATGATGGAAATACAAAGTGTTTGCTTTCTATAAAATAAATAAATGCATAAGAGATAAGTAATCAAAATATTTGCAAACAAAAGCATTGCAATATATATTTATATAATCCTCAAAGACTATTCTAACGAAGATGAGTATAAAACCTGAAATTTTAATAAAGAAATCAAAGTGTTTGGAGTGTGTAGAAGTTTCCAGGTTTAATTTTTTTTTATAACAAAGTGAATGCTAGGAACATTTGCACACACAAACACATATATATATATATATATATATATATATATATATATATATATATGGGAATCAAAGTTTAAGTAATATATACATTGAAAAAAGTCAAATATTATTCAAAATGTTACAGTGTAAAGTTATGTCAACTTTACTCTCCCCTTATTTTATATATTTCCCATGTAATTAAATTTCAGTTTTTCAAAATATATTCCTTCTATTCAGCTGCAAATAAAGATTTTTAGTTGATGCTTTTTAGGATGGTAAAGCAAATACAATGTGAAAGAATTAACATCTTGTGGACTACCTTTTTTTTTAATAAATACCAATATATTTATATTTAGACAAGACCATGGCTATTTAGTCATGGCCTTGTCTTCCTCTTGAAGTTTTCCTCATTCAGCCTAATCTGTGTTATTTATAATAAAGTTTATGTATATTTTTGGCAATTGTCAGTTCTTCAAATTTGCTATTTACCAGATTTGTTTGTCATCCTTAAAATCTATTTGGAATGCTAATATAAGGAAAAAAACTTGATTTTTGAGTTATGCACATAATGCAAAAGGGCCTTTTTTTTTCTATTTGTAAATAATAAAAAAAGCTCTTCTTATTCTGTTATCAAAAAGCAGAAACAAGAAATTTAAAAAATATCTATTAACATAGATAAAAATTTACTCTCATGGTGGCAAAAATCATTTTGGTTTCCTTTTACATTGTAAAGTTTAATACTCTTTCGTTGTTTTACTTACTAAATTTATTGTCTAAATGCCAACAGGAGTAGATAGCTTCACCTATTATTCAGTCCACCATGTTTTTGGGGTATTTTTTTACCAGGAGTACAGGTTTGTCCTTCGTTTTCTGTTTGTTCTAAATTCTACTTCAACTCTATACTTCTCTGCCTACATTCTGATATTTATACTATGACTGGGTTTCCAGTTCCTTCTAAAGTCTTTTCCTTCTCTTTCACTTCCAGTAGCCCCTTGCATCTTATAGCCTTGCTTCAGATGAATTGATTAAAAAAAATGATTTTGCTTGAAGGATAAATTCTATATTAATTCAGATTTTTGAGCTGACCTGTTATTGGAATGTTATGGTGTAAAAATAATAAAAACTTGATACTACATTTTTATCAACCTTGTTCACATTATTAAGATTTCTCAAGATTGTTGTCTTGAGAAATTTTATAGAATGTCTGATGACCAACTTCTCGAGAGCTCCTCCCTGCGGCTGCTCGGTCTCACGCTGTCTGCTGATCTGAGATGGAACAAATACATCGAGTCAGTTGCATCAGCCACCGCAAAGAAAGTTAGTTCCCTGTGCCGAGCCAGGAAATTTTTCTCCCCGGAATCAATCCTTCAAGTCTATAAATCGACCATTCGCCCTTGCATGGAGTATTGCTGCCATATATGGTCTGGGGCTCCTGCTGTTTGCCTCAGGGTTCTTGATAAGATCCAGAGACGGATAGGCAACGTGATTGGCCCTGATCTGTCATCTTGTCTGCAGTCGCTCTCTCACAGACGCGATGTTGCCTCGCTCTGCCTTTTTTACAAGTACTTCCACGGTAATTGCTCTGAGGAGTTGCATTCGCTTGTCCCCAGGCCTCGTGAATTTAAACGCCCCACCAGGCTGGCATCCCGCTCCCACCCCTACACCGTGGAAACTGTTAAATGTAGACGTCTCTTCTACTCCAATAGCTTCATGTCTCGCACATCTCGCCTATGGAACTCCCTTCCCTATTACTGTTTCCCTGACAAATACAATCTCCAACGGTTTAAGTGTAGCGTCAATCGACATCTCCAGTTGCCTTGATCTATCCACTTCCATTCTCCACATCCTTTCATTTTTCATTCCTATCTGCTCTCACTCTGGATCTTTTGTAGTCCCCTTGCCTTGATCAACCCACTGTCTTTCTCTTTCTCCACATCCCCTCCCTTGCCACTCCTATCTACTCTTCCTCCAAACCTTCTTTAACTCCTTGCGTGATAGTGGCCTCCGGCCTTGCTTGGGGTGATATGATTAAAAAATAAAAAAAATATATATATATATATATATATATATATATATATATATAAAAAGGAACTCGAAAATCTTCTTGACCAAGAACATTACCAGAAAATTTTACCAAAGGTACCTGTATGTATATTTATTTTATATGCTAAGTGTAACTACTATTATCATATATATGTGAATGAACACAGTTTCTTTTATATCTTCAACACGTTTTTAAATCTGATTCATCACTTTCACAGTTCCTTATAGAAAGAGATATAATATATAGTTTCAACCAGACCTACTTGTGTGTATGTACATACATGCATATAAACAAAATACAATTATTGAGTTTCTCCCTTCATTGTTTCATCAAATTTGAAAAATAGTTGCCCAATTCCAGCCACTGTTTTTATGATTTCTATATGAATGTTTTACAAAAGGAATCCTAGTTTTCCTGACACTTTTCAATAACCAAATTGAACAAATGTAGAAACTGGAAATAAATGATTTTCATAATTCTTATTTCAGTCCTCTCTAATCACAACTATAAATTGATTAAATATAGCATTACTAGGTACATACAAATTAGTACCCAAAATTAACTATCACTTTGCTATCTTAAAAATACAATGTTCTACCATGAATGTAACTTTTATTACCAACCACTAGAAGTCTAATAGAGATCATATTAATATGTATTGTTACCTCAGGTATAGTCTTAAAGAAGTTTGTCGTCAATACTTTAATGGTTATATTAACCATTTCTCTACAAGGAAACATATTGTCTATGTCCTGGAATATCGCACATAAAGCATGTCAAAAATAAGCCTAAACTTTTTTTTCCCCAGGCTGCATTTTCGGAATTAAAATTTGCTTGCTCCTCACCAAATTTTATGTGATAAAAAGTACATTTTTGAGAGAGAGAGAGAGAGAGAGAGAGAGATTTGAAGTCATAACATTTTCATTGATAACTCTCTTCTCCAATTTGCAGAGTTTAGTTACTAAATTCTTAATACTTGATATAATACAAAAATATCACAATGATAAAATCAGTCAATAATTATTTATAACTATTTATACTGGAACTCAGTTACAAGTAATCTATATGATTTGAAAATTTAAAATATTTATTTTTGGCATATGAATTTTTTTGAAATTGTTTCTAAATGTTTGTCTTTCAATCATTCTGCCTCACCTGCTATCCTCTTCCATTGCACTATTTGGGAACCACTGCCCTAGCAGGACTAAAATAACACATTTGTACTGCTTATGTTTAAGGATCAGTCAAGCAATGACATAATTTTAAATTAAATCTCAGCCATTTTGTGTGTGTGTGTGTGCGCGATCATTTGCTTTGTTTCTGGTGGAAATTTCAATATGTCAAAAACTGTGGTAAGACAACTGAAAATGAACAACCCAACATCAATAAAACAAAGTTTTCAGTACCAAATATTATACACTGTGTCAGTGCATTTAAAATTAGACTTGTATCCAATAACAAAGAATCACTTAATTATTCCAAGAAGTTTGGAGACATTAATTTGTAAATTGAAAAGAAAAATGAAAAATATTAAAGTTTGTTGAAAACTTAGCTACCAATAAAGAAAACTCAATTGTTTCTATGATAAACAGAAATAGATATTCTGTTTTTGTAATTTATAAGGAACTCAAAAGTGATATTACAGCAGACTTATTGATGTTTCAGTGGTTGCAGCAGCTTAAAATTGAATTTTCTCATACCAGTTTCTATTCTGTTAATATTAACACGCAATGTTTTAAGAATTGACTAAAGTATTTAATGGAAATTTGGCTAAACTTTAAGAATTCAGATGTTTCTAAACTGATACAAATATATGTTAATAATGGTATGACATTGGGCAGCATTAAAGTTAACATGAAATTTATCTGATTAATACATCAAATGTCATTCTTTATCTCCATATTGTATAATATTGACTTCATAATAATAATTATAATTGATTTACTTAGGTCAATTTTGGAAATAGTATTATGCAATGCCTTTATTCAATAATATTGATTGTATGGATATCAAGTCAGGCTAGTTCTATTTTGATTAATGATATAGGATCAATAATATTGGGTAATGGTCTCAGTTTTGTTTTGTATAGTGATGTTGCTTTTTCCTCCTATACTGTCATGGCAGCTTGGGAAATTCTGATTCAGGTTAACTTTTTCTGCAACATTTGTTTAAGTTATTTCTCTAAATAACTCTTTAAGTCTTCTTGACTTCATGAAAGAAGATCTCAGAAAGTGCTTGCCCACATCATCTGCAAGCTTGCTAGTGGCAGGGACTGGTAGCTCTATCCACAATGGCTGCAGGTAAATGTTTGGTCTGGGATTGTTGCTGTTTTGATTTGGTTGGCATGGTTTTTCCTCTTTATCCATCAGCAACCTCCTGTATCCCTTCTCAGAGGAAAGGACACCTTGATGTATCCCCAGTGTGTGGTTAGGTCATCCCACTTGCTATGGTCTATCTGACAAGTGCTGATTGTTTGTTTCAGAGAGTCTTTATATCTTTTTTGGACTGCCCCATTTTTGCAGTGTCCACCAGTTCATCATGCAACACAATCTGGGGCAGGTGTTGGCTGTTCATCCTGGTAACATGTCCTTCCCAGCATAGCTGCATCTTTAATAACATGGCTTCAATGCTAGTGACCTATATCCATTCCAAAGTTTCAACATTGGTGACAGTCCCTCCAATAGATGTTAAGGATTTTATGGAGGCAATGCTGGTTGATGCAATCGCTCAAAGAGTCACAGGTAATGAAAATAGGTAACCCATGACTTGGAGCTAGACTGGAGCATGGTCATTATATTGGCTCTGTACACACTGATCTTAGTGCTTGTCTTTAGGTGATTATCATTCTAGACTCACTCATATTGCCCAAGTCATTTTTAAGTAACCTTCTAGGAACTATCAATTATCTCTACTTTCTTTATAAAGCTTTTCCAAATTAAAACTATTATTAGCTGAATCCAATTATGACAGTAAAATGATTCCTTATGATGGATTGTGGTAGGTGATGTTTCTCTTGTTCAAGTTGCACATTGGTAACTTTACAATAACATAGTAAACAATTAATATCAAAAAGAAAAAAATAGATTTTACTTGTTTGTAACTGGTAAGTTACCAATGAAGAAATATGATAAAAAATATAAAAGAAAAAAAAACAATTTGTAGGAAGATTCATTCAGTGAATATTTTTCTTGTTTGGACATTAATAATTAATTAAATTATAGTCTTACACTGAAAGGTTACAAATAGAATCTGTTAATATGAAAGATATTTCTGATTCCTTTCCCTACTGTTTTTAGGTTAAAAACCTTTTCCTAGGACCAATAAATATGTTACAAATTTAAAAGCTGTACATGAATTTCTTTAGTTATGTATAAGTTGGCATCAAATCTAGATCTGAATCCGACAGAAAATGACAAAGAGCAAATAGGAAATATTTATCAATCTAACATGTTTCACTTTTATTAAAGATTCATCAGAAATTGAGATCTGCAGAAGAAAAAAAGAAATTCTGTTATTTTTACTTTTGTATTGTTTGATTTACATTGGTTAATCATGTTTCAGGTGCATTTGACTCTTTAAACCAATGTTAGTATAATTTGTAGTGTTACAAATTCAAGGAGAGACTATACATTCATTTGAAGTTTCAAGAAACAAGTGTTTTATTAATAAATATTATCTTGAAATTTTAATCATCTAATACAAAAAAACTTAATGATATTATTAAAGTTACTGCAACTACTTGTAAGGAATACAAATATACAGTTAGAATTGAGCTTTACTGTAGAATGAAGGTTTAAGTAATTTGATTTAAAAAAACATCTAAAATTAAAATGAGAGATTCTTCTATGTGCTTATTATTTTATTACTCAGATGTTATTTTTAGTGGATACCTGTATTTGAAATAGACGCCCCAATTTTTTTTATTTTAAACAGTGTGTTGTGATGTCAAGGTTTAGCACTAGTCAGTCACTAAGCTTGTACTACTACGTTATTCTCAGTGACAAGTTATATAGGCACTTATGCAAATTAGGCATATTAATTTGCCAGTATCACTACATCTCCCTGAAACGTATAGGTTTTACCTCTAGTAGTTCTTGTACTTCTTCTCATGATAGTTTCATTACTTTGCCCTACTTCTCTCTCTCCTGTATTTCTTTCTCTGGGAGACCTAGATCTGTCCCACGCTAAACTGTAATCATAGGCATTTTCTTGCATTATTTGATCTTCATCCGAACTTTCAAACTCATTCTGGCCCACTTGATCCTGCATTATTTCGTCTTCCGATGTTTCATTTTGTAACAGTTGTTCTAATAAATCATTAACGGACGGAATCGTAGACATTTCTTCATCACGTTGCTCTTTATATTCACCCTGGGTCCTTATTTGATCAGTCTCTACCCAATGTAAGAATGTATCTTCAAATACTTCTTCTGTTTTATCTTTTGGCTCCTTGTAAAATCTCAATCTTGATAGTGCATCTACGTGTGGAATTGAATTTCCTTTGACATATTCTATATCAAAATCAAATGCCATCAATCTTATTGCCCATCTTAGTATCCTCGATGTCGTGGCTTTGGGTAATTCTTTCCTTGGGTTAAATATAAACTCTAATGGTCTATGATCACTTCTTAACAGAAATTTTTTTCCAATTAAAAATTGTTGGACTCTAGTAGTTGTCCACACAATAGCCAATGCTTCTTTCTCTATATTTGAATAATTAAATTCGGTGTTTGTTAGTCTTCTTGATAAATACATTATTGGATGTCCTTCTTGTGATAATATTCCCAATATTGAATGTTCGCTTGCATCTGTGGTTAATGTCATGTCCTTTTTTGGATCAAACATTTTCACTACTGGTTTCTTTGCCATAATTTCTTTTAATCTATCAAAAGCTTTTTGTTTTCCCTTGACCAAATAAATTCAACATTCTTTTTTCTTAAATTTGCAAATGGTTCAGTCAAGTCTGTGTATGTTGGTACATATCGCCTGTAAAAATTCACCAATCCCAAAAACGACTCCAGTTCTTTTTTATTTGTAGGTGTAGCTACTTTTAGCATTTTTTCTATCGAGGCTGGGTCTGGTGATATACCTTCTTTTGAAATAGAATAACCTAAAAAAGATATTTTACTACAATTGCTTACACATTTTTTTTCATTTATTGTCATTCCAACATTTCTTAATCTATTCAAGATTATGTCGGTTTTCTTTTTTAATTCCTTTTCATTAATAGCTCCTATGCATATATCGTCTTGGTAACAAATCATATTTTTCATATTTTCTAAAACCTGTTCGATGGCCCTTTGAAATATGACGCAATTTTGTAATCTCCACAAATACGTAAATCACCATCTGTCTTCCTTAACACTACAATGGGTGATGCCCACTTACTGCCCCCAGGAGGAACATGTTCAAGAAGGTCTTGTTCTATTAATTTCTGTAGTTTTGTTACTACTAATGGCAACAAATGTACTGGTAATTTTCGTGCCTCATAATAAGAGGGGGAGACATTTTCTTTTCATTTTAAACTCGCTTTATAGTTTTTTAATTTTCCGATTTTTTTCCATTTTTATCTCATTAATTAATTTGGTAGAATTTATGTTAAGCACATCGTTTCCAAGAAGTCCGTGGTTCTTTTTACAACTTGTGACAATTATAGGTATTACTTCAAATTTATCTTCTAACTCCAAGGAACCTTCAAAGTATCCTAAAGTTTTTATGACCGACCCATCAAATTGGCGGAGTTGTAAACTGCTCTTTCGTAAAGGTGGCTTTCCAATGCGTTCCCCCAAATTTTTTGGTATCAGCATTACTTCACTCCCAATATCAATTTACATATTTAAATTGCAGTTGTTAATTTTAACCTTTAATATACTGTCTTTTTTCTTTTGTTCAATTTTTTCTATATTCTTATCTTTTAATGTGAACACTTCCATATTGGTTTCGTTTTCTTCAACTCTTTCAACGGTTTTCTTTTTGAATTTGCATACTGCTTGAAAATGGTTCTTTTTTTTAAGCAATTTGTACAGGTTTTTCCAAATGCTGGGCATTTTTCCCTTTTTATTTTGTGTTCACGTCCACAATACGAACATTTTCTTATCTTTTTTAACATGTACGTATCAGCGAATATTTGTTCGCTGGGTTGACTTTTATGATGGTTGTATTTCTGTATCAATTCTTGTTGCTGTATAAAGTCAATGTATGTATTTAAAGACATATTTCCTATTTGTAGTAGTTCCATTATTTTATATTGGTGTGATGCATTGCACATACCTTCAATTAACCTTAATTGAATCAAGTCCTTTTCAATAGTCTGTCCATCTTGTCCAAGTTTTTCAAATTCGCAATATCTACTTGCATTTCGTAGACAGTGTAGATATTTCATAATTGGTTCGTCAATTTCTTGTTTCATTGACATGAACTTCGTTCTTTCTGCCACTACCAGCCTTTTTTTTTTTTTTTTTGTCTCATATTTCTCCTTATAATCTGACTTATTTTTTCGAAAGTCAGGTCTTCCAAGTTTGTGGGATATGCCATGGTGGAGACTTTCATTATCGCCTCGCATCCAGCTGTAGCCGAGAATAAATCCGTAATTTCATTTACGCCTCCCTTCTCCTTGTCGTCTTTCAACTTTTTACTTCTTACACTGGCAGAAAAACATCAAATTCGTGCCTCCACAAAATCTGAATCTTCTAGAGACAGATGGTATCCTATTGGCGATGCCATTGTTGTGATGTCAAGGTTTAGTACTAGTTAGTCACTAAGCTTCTACTACGTTATTCTCAGTGACGAGTTATATAGGCTTTCTCTTGCACTTATGCAAATTAGGCATATTAATTTGCCAGTATCACTACACAGTGTGTTTTACCTTTACTAGCCTGTGCACTTAAAACTTAAAGAATGGAGACATGTTCAAACCCTACCAGAAAGAACATTTTCTTTGTTTTCTCAAGTGCTCAAATGTAATATACAGTTTAAAATAAAAAGAAATCAAGACATCTATTTCAAACATGTGTATTCCATCCTGGGTATGACAGTAAACTACATCTGGCAGCAAGGCCTCTCATCGGGAGGTTTTGAGGAGCATGGAACCACCTCTTAATTGCTGTTGTTCCTAGGTCCACCCTAACCCGTTAGGGTTCCAGGTAGTTTACACACAATCTGGGATCAAAACACTATGAAAGGGTACAAGTACATTTTTGTAGTGAAGGTGTCAGAAATACATTTTTGTGATTAAAAAAAATTACCAGCAATGCATTTAAAAAAAAAAAAAAAAAAATTACCAACAATACATTTTTGTAAAAGAAATTACTAATGCTCCCAAGAAAATTAGCTAAACTGTAATCTGCATTTTTCACAAAACAATTTCACCCACATCTCATGTAGGACATTAGAATACTACCAGATATAGTAACCAAGATTAACTAGATTCTAATTGTTCATATGAGGAAAGCTTTACCTAAACTTACAACCTATCTGTTTATAGCTAAGATGGTGCCTTCCAGAAAATAATATAGTTTCTCCATACAAACTATCAAAAGTAAATAGTCACGTTCAAACAACTAATAAAAAATCATAATCCCCAAACTGTTTACACAAAGCACTATGCCTAAACTACCTGTCCATACAAAATACCTCTAAAATTGCAATATATAAAATGCACATTCACGAAAAATGATTCCCAAAAACTACAAATTCCCCTCAATGGGGTTACTTGTTTCCTGTAAGTGGCGACCCATTATGGAGCGCAGGTGACTGTGTGGCTCTACACCCCATACCCCCCGATTATTGTTCCTTAAGAAGGAACTCCAATGTGGGTGAGGAGCACAGACAGTGAATACAAAATTATATGGCTAACTCTTATAAACGAACCAAGAGACAATATGAAAACTTTGAAACAGAAAGTGATAATGAAACATCAGGAAAAAAAAACAATGTTCAGTTTTCATAAGGTAATTCCATATCAAATCAACCAGAAGAATGGAAAGTTGTCACCCTTACCTCACAGATTTTCTTAAAAATTTAACCTGTGATAGGTATTATTAAAACAAGACAATCCTGAAAATTAGAGTCTCTAAGTCCAAGTGGTTCAGAAAATATGCCATTTTTTAAGATTTCACATGAAACACGTTTCACAAGAAAACCGCAGCATTACAAAATCACTTTTACTTCAATAAAATTCCATCCAGACATGCTAAAGCCATGAAAATTTGCATAGTAAAGTTTTTGAGAGCAAGGAATCCAAAAATGTCATTTTAAAAAAAACACCTAGAAATCAACTATTTTTGAGCTATGCAACAATCTGAGTAAGTTTTGGAATGTGGGAAATATCTCAAAAAAAAAAAATGATGCAGCACTATAGGTAAATGAAAATTTATTTTTTTAAAGTGTTCCCCATACTACAATCATGAGGTAAGGGTGACATGGTCTGGTTGATTTGATATAGAAATTACCCATCATTGAATCACTAGATGGCAAAATAATGAAAATGTCACCAAAAAAAAAAAAATAACACTCTTCTAATTCAAGTAAAAACCAAAAAAAATTACTAAAAAGCAAATAAACCTCAAGGAAAATAAAAGCTTACCTCCACCAATTTCTTAATTTATCGAAGAGAGTAATAAAATGTCCAGAACTGTCACTCTGCTCACCAGAAGAAATTAAAAATGATGACACCCTAAAAAAGCAGGGTGTAACAGACATCAAAAGAATTCAAATAAAATGAAATGACATATATCAAACACAAATACATAATTTTGACATTCAATAAACCTACTCTATGAAAAGAAATGATCTATTCATATTATTAGCTGACTTTAACAGTCACAATGTTATATGGGGATCCAAAGAAAAATCTGGAAAACATAATTAACAACAATGTTTTATGTTTATTAAATAAGTCTAATACATATCTACATCCTGCATCAGATACATACTCAGCTATTGACCTATCACTGTGTGACCCCCCTATATTTTTATGGATTACAGTTGGCAATTTCTGAACAATTCATGTAGTAATCACTACCCAGTTATACTGAAGAGTTCAGAACCAATTGAAAATCATCTCCTTTGATGGAAACTAAACAAAGCAGATTGGAGGGAATATAAAAACCAATGCTGTCAAAAAACTTACCGTGAAAGATGGCAAAAAATATATATATATTGAATATTTCTCCAAAATATGAATAGCAATTGCAAGAAAATCTATGCCAAAAAGCAGTGAATCAAATGAACATCAAAGACTATGGTTTGACAAAGATTGCAAAAAGACAATAAGATTATGTAGAGCAGCACTATGAAAATTTAATACTCGACCTACAAAGAACCCATTGTTTAAATCTCTTCAAACAAAAAAGAACAATAGTACATAGATCCATCAAAGAAGCTAAATGAAAATCATGAAGAGATTACATAAATAAATTCCAGTACAAAACCCAAAATGTCTGGAATATGATAAGGAAAATCGCTGGCAAAAATATATCACCTCTTCTAAATCACCTTTCCCAAAATAACAAAAATAACAAGCAAAAAAGGATGTAGCAAATCTATTTGCTGAAATCTTTAAAAAAAAAATTCCTCCAGTGAAAACTGCAAACATCAATTCCAAAAAGCTAGACATGATGCGGAAAAAATAGGCTGAACTTTAAGTTAAACAACAAAGAAGATTGCAACCATCCTTTTACTCTAAATGAACTTGACATAAGCAAATCACATAGTACAGTTACTGGCTCAAATGAAATTCATTATGAATTTCTTAAACAACTACCTTCAAAATCCTTAAAATATCTGTTAAATATCTTTAACAAGATATGGTTGAAGGGAAAAATACTGAATAGCTGGAAACAAGCTATTATAATCACTATATCAAAACCAGATAAAGATAAATCAGACCCAAAAACCTTCTGACCCATAACATTAACAAGTTGCATTTAGAAAACCCTAGAAAGAATAGTAAATAAGAGATTGAACTGATACCTTGAAACTTTAATTACCAATCTCCAGAGGGGTTTCCAAAATAAGAGGCACTATAGACAATATAGTTCACTTAGAAACTTTTATTAGAGAGGCCTTTATTAAAAAGGAACATGCAATAGCCATTTTCTTCAATCTAGAAAAGCCCTATGAGACAACATGGAGACATGGAATAATGAAAGACCTATACAATCAGAGATTAAAGGGCAGATTATTCAATTTGATAAATAACTTTGTCAGATAGAAGTTTCAAAGTTTGGGTAGAATCAACACTCTTGGACTTAAAAAATCCAAGGAGTTTCACAAGGTTGCATCCTGTCCATCACTTTTTTTAATATAAAAATTAACAACATTTTGTTAATTGCTTGACTTAAGGAGTTGATGGCTCATTATATGCAGACAACCTTTTCATCTGCTACAGATTGACAACTGCAAGTGTGCATAAATAAATTAAAATTATCAAAAGTAGTTTCAAATTCTCTCCAACCAAAACAAAGTGTATCCATTTCTGCAATCTGAAAAAAAAATGCACAATGATCCAACTCTTAAACTTGAAGGAAAAAAAATTAAAATGACTAACCAACATAAATTTCTGAGAATCTTTTTTGATAAAAACAAAAAAAAACTTACTTTCATCCCCCACTTAAAATACATAAAATAGAAATGCTTCAAGGCATTAACAATTACTACAGGTCCTGGCTAACACTGACTGGGGTGCAGATCGCATATCACTCTTCAAAAATTATAGAGAACTCTAATAAGAACCAAATTGAACTATGGATGTTTCATATATGGGTTGAACCAGAAATCTTATCTAAAAACCCTTGACCTCATCCACCATACAGAATTAAGACTGGCTTCAAAACATCACCCATAGAAAGTATATACGCTGAAGCCCATGAAGCTTCATTAAAATTAAGATGAGAAAATCTGGCATTACAATATTATCTAAAACTCATATCCTGCCTAACTAAGCATTTCTACCACTTGTACCTTCAACCCTAAATACAAAAACCTATTTAATAAAAAAGAAAATGTTATCAAACCTTTTGGCATTTACATGAAAATTCTCATCAGCGAAGCAAATAAATCCAATCCCAATTCTTAAAACCGCCAACTCAAAAAACCCACTCTGGTTAATGAACTACCCTATGATTCTGCTAAATACCCTAAAATTAATTCTAACTTATCCGATTACATGGAAAAAGTCCATAATGTTCTACACGCTTACCCAAATCATAAGCATATATACACTGATGATTCTAAAATCTTGTACAGAGTTGGATGCTCTGCTATCCTTAACAACAATGCAGAAAAGATTACCCAACAAAACCTCAATCTTCAGTGCAGAAGCCTCAGCCATACACTTGGCTTTAAATACTACAGAATCCAGTGGGTCAGATAGATTCATCATCATCTCAGATTCACAGCTCTAAAGAATAAAAACCTGGGAAACCCCTTAATAAATAAATTATTTAATAGGATTGACTCTCTTTATAAGGAAAAAGATGCTGTAATAGTGCTATACTGAATACCGAGCCATATTGGCATACAAGGAAATGAAAACGCCAACAAAATAGCAAAGGAATTGCTGAACATGGCCATCTCAAATGTAAATGTGCCACACACCAACTTCTGACCCACCATAAACAAGACAATTAAAGAAAAATGGCAGTAATTATGGACCCACTATGTAAACAATAAACTTCTCAACATCCAACCAAGCATCAGTGAAAGACAGTCAAGTTACAGAAAGATAAGAAGAGAAGAGGTGGTTCTAGCCAGACTCTTCTGTATAGGACACACATACATAACCCACCAACATCTACTAAAAAATGAGGAACTGCCAATATATGTCCCATGCCAAGAACCATATACCGTTAAACACATTCTACTAAATTGTTGCAACTTCCAGCAAACCCGAAACAAATTCTACAAATTGGATAACTTAAAGGATCTGTTTGAAAATACTGATCCAAGTAATATCATAAATTTCATTAAGGAAATTGGGCTCGACAGGAAAATATTAAAAAAAAAACAAAAAAAAACTGTTTACCAAATCTGCTTACCTACATTGTTTGTAACCTATTTTGGAAGGAAAAATTATTACCAACAATACATTTGACTCTCGACAAAATCCTCCTTTACAAAATATGTCAATGAAATCTGATCTATAAAGTGATTCCTTACAAGAAATATGTACTCTATTCATACGAACCTATCCGAAAATTCTTGTTGGCATTAAATAACAATTTGAGGTTGATATGCAATTAAACAAATCAATCCAACTCAAATACGTGTACTAAAAATAAATGTTTGAAGTAATAAAAATGCTAGATTAAAATTAAGTCAGTTCTTTAAAAATTACTTTTGATTTCATATCTGAAATCAAATATATATGGTCTTTTAGAGAAAATCTAAATGTGGGAATGTGTATTCCTTAAAAGGGTAAATAGAACCTTGCTGGCTTGTAGGCAAGCAGTCTAGAGTATGCTACATCAGTTTTTTTTCTACAAAGGAGGTTGCCAGTTCAAACCCTGTTAGAGAGCACCTTTTCTTAAGTTTTCACAGGGCACAGGCCAGTAGGCATAATACACGTTGTTTAAAATAATAAAAACAGGGCAACTAAAAAAAATATAATGTTTCAAGTAATAAAATTGTCAGATTAAAAATAAATCCATTAATATATATATATATATATATGTATGCTATATTTATAGGTAAAAGTTCTTCATATCATGGATAGAGCGTACGTAAAAAAGAAAAAGTTGGATACTGAGTCAACACCAAGCAGCAACAATCTGTTTCATGGTTGAATGCAATCTTTAGGCCTGAATATTTTGTTCAAGCATTATTTTTCTTAAACAGCAAAATGAATAACTTGGATCAAGAAGTCCTACTAAATAAAAATTGTGCCTCCCTACAGAAAATGTATCTGTTTTTCCATCAGGGAAAGCAAGCCATTATCAATTTGGCCACAGGAGACCACCTTGATAAAGCAAGATTCAAAAACCTAATTAATGAATATTCATTATATATCTATATCTGCTAACTTCAGTTTCATACCCGAAACATAAGCAACAGTTATTATTTATATTGTTTGTTTTTTTGTTTTGTTTTTTAATTTGACGTTATTTATTACAATAAACACTGTTTTTAGTGGGTACATGTGCTTGAGTTGCTCTCCCTATAAACTACAAAATAAAACTTTTTCATAGTAACATTTACATGTGCCATACTGTCGTATTTTGCCAGTATTATGCAGGAATGCTTTCTGTCACTTATTCATCAACTTTGTGATTTTTAGATAAACCATATCTATTTATCTTTAAAAACAATGGTTTCTTTGAAATGTCTCTTTGTACCTCTAAACCAGACTTAAAAACACAAATGGATTTTTACATTATTTATTTTTCACAGTTCACCCAAACAATTACACAGGGGAATTTTAGTGAACATTAAAATTTTCTGAAGTTGAGGTTTGCTAATGTCTTGTTAAGGAGATTATTAAGTGCTAGAGTTGAAGTAGTCACCAATTTGAGGAGTACTAAGGTCACCAATTGGAAGTACTAAGGTTACTAAGGAAGCACTAAAACAAAACAAAAAAAACCCTGATATGGTTGATGGAAAAAGATAATTAAATTAACAATAAATTTATTGTTGTTATTTTTTAAAATCTCTCTAGAGCTGATGTGTAAAAATGATACTGGCATTTTGGATATGTCAACAAAAAAAAACAAAGTACTTCCATGAAGTGAAAAAGTGAAAGTGTTTGACTTAAAAAGGAAGAAGAATCATTTGTTGAAGTTGCTTATGTAGTTTTAAAAAAAAAAGTACATCAGTTTGGAGTACCAGTTGTACCCTGTCTTTTTTATCACAATCAATGAGACTACCATGAGACTCCATACACAAAGCACAGCCACTCAGCTCATCAGCGTCTACAAGCATTCTGATGTTCTCATGCTTATTTTGGTTGAGGTTTGGAAATTTGCATAAGCCACAAATTTGTCTCCCAAAATCTCTGAGCTCTGAGGTAGAGTTGTTCTTAAATGGTAGCTTTTGGGTCATCCATATTTTCTTATGTATTTTTGCATGTTACACATATGAGCCACTTTCCCTTCTACAACTTAGATCTATAAGAATGAATATTATATCAAACGTGCATCTTATTACATTGTATTAATATACTTGTTCTGTTTAATTTGCCTACAGTCAAATCACACTGAAAACATTGGTCCTTATTTGATCGCCAGTTCAGCAATTTTAAGCTGGTTAGTATTTAGAGAGGGGCGCTTGAGAATACCGAATACTGTAAACAACCTCCTACAGTCAAAAATGATTAAGCTTTAACTCTTTTACATTCACTTTACCCTGTAAATATTGGCTCTCAATGTTAACCTACCATAACCTGATCCATGTATATTCTGCCATAATATATCACATCATCACAGATAATGCAGATAAGAATGGAGCAACTGCCTGTATTAACTCTCTATAAAACCAACATTTTATGCAATCCTTACTAAACATAAAAATACTGGACTAATTTGAAAGTGGATTGATTGATTGCACTTGAATTTGTCTCCTCAATTTGAAACCTGTCTACCAATTGCTTGTTTCAAATGACAAAATTATCAAATTAGACTTCTTTTTTCTTCTTTTTTTTTGGGGGGGGGGGATTTTTTTCCATTTACTGCTGTTTCATTTATCTGTATTGATTTTTTTTTTCAAAGCATCAAACTCTAAATTCACCACATTTGGCACAACTGTAATTTGTGTTTAATTTGATCAGAAATAATTTTAATGACTTTAAACATGTTTTATTTTTATACAACAGCAGAAGACCTTGTAGGAATGTTCAAACAACAGTTTTATTGGATAAAGGATTATTTTTCTTATTTATTGCACGTCTCTGACAATTAAAAAGGTTAAAATACAAATCAAAAGACTAGTCAAAAATATTAAGCATAAATTTTATTTTTAGTTTGATGCAAAAATGTTCTTAAAAATTTTCTATAAATTGTCTTGCTTTATTTCAATTTCTAAAATTTAATAAAAGATTAGATTGAAAAATTTAATATATATATATATATATATATATATATATATATATATAGAAGTCAACACTGTTTCATGCTAGGTGCAATTGTCAGGCCACGAGTGCTGTTATTTTTCTCTGCTATTTATATATACGGGTCAGTGGTGCATTGTGGGTAGTCTATTTTGGTGGTTATTTTACCAGAAGTTGTTTATTTATTTATTTATTTGAGTTTAATTATTTTGCTTGTTTTTATTTTATTTTATTTTTTTTTTTTTTATTTCTTATATATTTTTTTATTTTTATTTTGATTGGTGTTTTTATTAACATAGTAAAAATTTGTTTATATAGCTTATTTAATAGTTTTGTTTTTGTTTGGGAAGATAATTAAAGCTATTTGTTCAATTTTGGGGTTGATTGTTGTAGTTTGTTCTAACTATTATTTTGGCGGGAACAGTTTTTAATTTGTTTATTACTTCATGTATTTATTTGGATTGATTATCTTGGCCTGGTTATTGCATCTAGCAGCAAACAGACTGTCGCCTCTAAGTGTTGACTTCTATGTTCACTTTTATATTTACACACGTTCTATCTCTGATATTGAGCACTTTATACCATAAATATAGCACATCTTAAGACTATATTTCTTTATATATATATATATATATATATATATATATATATATAAATATTAAAAAAAAATGTGATATTAGTAAATCTTTAAAACTGTTAATGCTGTTTTTACCTGAATAGTTAAGTATAATATATCATAATTTATAAAATCAGTTAGAAATTTGGGTAGTGAGTCACATAGATACACAATTCATTATTGTTTTTTGGGGGGTTTTTTGTTGGAGATTTTTATTTTTTTAGTAGGTAATTTTTCCATCACATTTTGGTCATTGTATGGTTTGTGAGTTTGATATATTGGATGCAAGCAACTAGAGGAAAACAGCAAGTAGCCTAATGAACAAGTTTGGATAAATAGATTGTAGAAAAAGGGCACTAAGGATAGGTCGTAATGGTGCAAAGGTTATTTAGATCAGCACAAGACAGGAAGTAGTGGTGAGCCATAATCGCTCAATCCTGAAATGACAAATTCTGTTGCCTTCCTCAGATGTCTGGCAATAGTAAAATTTTATAAAAATAATAAAGAGATACAATGAAGATATTTGAAAGCTTTTCAACTGGAAAAATTAGAATCCTCCTTTTTTTTTTTTTTTTTTTTTTTTTTTTTTTGTCTGAACAGCTGCTGAAGTTTTTGTCCTGACCAAGGAAAGATTCAAAAGAAAGTTTTGATATTTTGGGAAAATGGCAGGCTCATAACTTTCCAGCACCCTCTCAAAGAAAATATCACTTCTTTTTTTCCCCTCTTAATATAAAATCAATTTTACAATGAAACTGAATGTTTCAAAGTTCACTTATGCAATTGAATTGCTGAGAAAACATTTCATAAAATCAATGTCTGACATGACGCATTTACAAAGTCTTGGTTCCTATAAAATAATTGTAGAACATTATTAGAATGAGATAAATCAATTTTGGGGTGTGCAAAAGTAGAGAAAAATATAACATTTTTAACAAGTATAAATAATGACTGAATAAAAACAGTGAAGAAACAAAATATAAAAACTAGATTGACATTCTATATCTTCTGTCTGTCTTTTCCCTTCACAATATGGACGATTATGACTCTCTCCTACTTCCTATATCCTTTGTTGTTTCTGAGCAATGTCTGACTTTTCACTATCCCTCACATTCCCTGTGCATTCTATA
Organism: Acanthosepion esculentum; assembly: GCA_964036315.1. NCBI lineage: Eukaryota > Metazoa > Mollusca > Cephalopoda > Sepiida > Sepiidae > Acanthosepion > Acanthosepion esculentum. The sequence goes on from OZ038482.1 coordinate 364,845, forward strand.
TGCATAATAATAAAATCACATCCAAAGCATAAAAAAAAAATGCACTCCAGTTACCAAAAAGATGAGAATGAAATAAAATATAATTGACATTTAACACCTATAGACATTAATAAGCATTTAAGCTTTATCAAGATGTGACAAAAATTTTAAATTTTCAAACTGCTCATATCAATAACATTTTCCATTTTAAAAAAAAAAAAAAAATAAAAAAAAAATTGCTAAACATTAATATTGTATGCCAGCTTACAGTCACATAATGTTGAAACACCAGTTCTTGTATGATCACAAAAGTTAAGACACATTGAGCTAGATGGATGACCGCTTCAGAATACCAGGTGCTGTAAGTTTAAATGTGCTGGTGATGCAATGGATAATGGCTTGAAATTATTAATTGGTGAGTAAAGTTCCACTTCCTGTTGGATTTATTATTTTCACTTACGCACAAATACTCCTTAGAAAGGTATGAATACACCTCTTCTCCCGCCAGCTATGGGTTAATTAGTAAGACTTGTATCACTAAACCATTATTATCTCCAAACCACCCCCAAAAACAAAAATTTTAAATATAAACATATCTTCTGACTTTAAGCAATTTACAAAGGATTGATAATGAATCAATTGATCATAAAAACATTATTGTATACCAGTTCTAATGTCTTTTGTCTATCTTAGGAATGAAAAAAAAACTGTCATGGTAAATTATTTTAATAAGTAAACCTAATTTGTAATGAATGTTTAATGATATTTGCACTTTTACATAATATATGAAACTGGTTTTATGGTTGACACAAAAAGTGCATTTCAAATTTATCTAACCATTTGGGTGGGACATAACAAAATAAAGTGTCACTACTGGTTGTCACAAGTGTCTTTGTTGGAGTAATTAATATTCATTGTAGTGATGTTTACACCTCATTTATTAATGAGGATACAATGTAGTGAGATATATATATATGTATACATACCTCTCAGGTAGACAATTGTTTCCAGTACATAAGAATTGAGGTCACTGACAAATCTGTCTTTATCAAACTTGTCTGTCATTTGCCCTTGAGAACAAACTATTTTTCATTGTCTTTGAGGGACTTTTTGCTGATAGCTTGGATAACCTATTTTATATGATGTCTGTTGATAAAATATCCAGTCATTTAATTTTAATAAAGAAATAGCCTACCTAGTGTAATAGCATCTTGCTCCTTTTTAAATTAATCTCCTTGAAACCTTATACATTCCAGCATCCATTCCCCTTCTCAAAATAATCTGTAATATCCTCTTTCAAGATCATTATCAACTGCATTGTTGAATTCTTAAACCTTCATCTCATCCATAGACTGAAATCTTGCTTTTTGGCAGTGATTTTACCTTTGGAAAAACCAAAAGTTGCAGTGCTGTTAAATCTGAACTGCTGATATACTAAGGCGATGCAGTGTTTTGCCTAAAAGCCATGCACAGTAAACAAGCTCATTTAATGTCATATGTTTGCTGTGTGAGTAACCCTACAGGAGAGTGTCTGTTCATGCAAGCATAGTAAGCTCCCCTTTGATTGGTTACTAAATTACATCAACACAATACAACTTCAAAGTGACTTGATGCTTTTTGGAAACACCACATATTTCCATCTTTTCTATCTAAATATGTAACAAAGGGAAATTAAACTTTTATAGAAGTTTTACACTGCCTCTTCAGATTAAAATCATTTTGATGTAAAAAATCTTAAATCAAATATCGAAGTTGAAGAAATAATGAGAAAATACATTTATATAAGGAAAATGGATTGCAATCTTAAGCTCACTCTTTATCCTAACCCTGATAAGTGGACTTGTCTGCAAATCTTGAAGTCAGAAGTTGTTGTTTTCATTTACTATATATATATATATATATATATATATATACACACACACAGAGTTTCTTGGGTGGTTATCTAATCCTTGTTGTAGACACCTTCTCAGGCATGCTTTGTTTCAACAATGTCCACCGACCCAATCTGTGGTTTACACTGCAACTATTCCAAACAGATATTTGTTATAGGTTCTGTGAGAGAGTGCATAATCTGATATGGTCAGCATTTGAACAAGGCCAGTACACTCAAATCCTCAGTCATGATAACTTGTAACTTTGTGCTAGGTCAACCATTGATGGCTTCTGAACAGTTTTCACACACAATGCCTGTATCAATCCATTGTATGGTTTTCAGCCATTTCCAATTGGTGCCGCATGCTAAGATAATCTCCACCAGACCAATAACATCAAGAAGTTACCGAGTAGCCCTCCCTAACAAATTGATCATGGTGAAATTCAAACTAAAGTCTCAAAGTCAAAATGATAATGCATGCCCCCCCCATATATATATATATATATATATATATATATATATATATATATATATATATATATATAATTTGTGTATTTGGGCAGCAATCCTTCTTTCAAATTTAAATGCCCATTAAGGAATTATATTCCTGATCAATCAAAATTCGTAAATAATTATATAGACCATACTACATGTTTGACATGCAGACTCACTCTACACCTTTCTGACAATAGCTCAATTAGATCTCATTTAAATATTCATGGAGACCTACTGGACACTATTCGGAACATACTTGTTGACAACGCAAATATAATAGCATCATCTACATGCAAAAAAAGGCTAAAAATAATGGAAGCCTTATTAATAAAAACAAAAAAAACAACACTTAATGTCAACTATGAACATGAACACAATATCTTGACCATGTTTTAAAAAATGAAAACATATAAATACATACATACAACAAACTATTTCTTATTCAACAGTTAAAATATTTAATCCTTGAAAATGGCTAAATGTATAGCCAGAAGTGCTTGTTAAAAAAGAATATTCGCACAGTTATTATATAATTTATGATCTGAAATGAAAATTTATTAGATCGCATGAGGAATTGAATAAAAAACTAAATCAAAACACCTTGTCTGTTGTATTCAATGAAATTTATATATATATATATATATATATATATATATATATATATATATATATATATATTAACTTTGGCAACAGTGATATTTACCAAAAGGAATGGCTAAGTAAAGAATGCTGAATACAATTTTCAAAAACAAAAATGTGGGGCAATTTAGAATATAAAATATTGGAAACACAAACTTTTATACTACCACAAAATCATGGTAGCATAAAGATTGGCATTTCCAATATTTTAGATCTTACACACTCACTCACTCACTCACTATCTTTGACACTCAGAGCTGAAAGAGAAAAAAAAAGAAAGAAAAGGAATAGTGAGACAATATAAGGATGCCAGAAAATTATTAAATAAAATAACCAAGGGGTCATTCCATGTCAAAACACTAGCAAAAAGTTAAAATCTGCACCCACCGACTCCAAATTACTTGAAATTTAACACAAATGTTCCCCTTCATGAGTTAGGGAAGTGTGCCAAATTATTTTGTGCTAGACTTTATCGTTCCAATTGGGGGGGGGTATAATTTTCCTATTTTGCCTCTAAATTAAGCCAGCGCAACATCGCCGAATTTCAATGTTTTTTAAAAATTAAAGAAAAATACTTCCATGCCTTCAATATTTCTGAAATTTGGTCTGTAGGGCAAATAAGAAGTGTAGAATCCAAATATTTAGAAAATTTTATTTTACTCACCATGACGTCAAAATCAACAACTTTTCACCTATGTAGATTATGGTCAGTCTATCAAAAATACATCCTCTTCAATTTTCATAATATTTTTTGCTTAACATCTACAATGCCTGCTCAAGTCCACCAAAAAATTTTGTGAGGGTTTTATGTCTACTTAAGAAGATATGACCCTGCCAAGTTTAGAGTTTTTTCTATGTATGTGCAGGATTTCCGAGAAAGATTATTATTAAAGACAATCATCCTAATACTCAATGACCTCTAAAATGTTGATATTGTGCTAAGTAACTTCTTAAACTATTCAATAAGATTGTTTTTATTAATTTAAAAAAAAATTATTTAAATATATTTTGCAGATATTACTTTTTGTACAGATAGATTGTCTTTAAAAAGTGGTAAACATTGCCTCATGTATGATAATCAACAGTGCATAGAAAATTTGTAAATGGCACTTAACAAATGAAGTTAAAAGAAATTCTTTCTATGTTTCTTTTAATTTTATTTTGGTTAATTATTTTCGTGAAACAAAAGAACATTTGATTTTTCATCCACAAAAAAGTCATAAGATAAATGTGAATCTTTAAAAAATAATATTTGTAGTTGGCACTTAACATATTTATATAGTTAAAGGAAATGCTTTCATTACTTTTTTTAATTTTTAATTTTTTAAATAATTTTTCAAAATTATTTTCATGAAACAAATATTTGAATTTTTTTTCCTTCAGGAGAAAATCATAATAAAAATGAATATAAAAGAGTCTTTAAAAGATTACATTTTAAACTACACTATGCACTAAATTTTGTTGTGCATATAGACTAAATTGTTTTGGATATAATTTTTTGCAAAGATAATTTATCCATCTTGGACAAATGATAAACTCTAGCATTTACTGTTGTAGGAACATCAACAGTGCACAGAATATTTATTAATAGTACAAAACATATATCCTTAAAATCTTCTTTCCAGTAAAATGAATGTGATGGAAGAGCTAGGTGCATGAACTTAATCAGCAAGTCCTTATTCTCCATATCAATTTCTAGGACCATGCCAATCCAAATTTTATTGTTGCACTTGCACCTGAAACAAAAGAATTTACTGGGTTTTTCTTCAGCCCCAATAGAAAAGTCATAGTTTTCATCTTCACTACATTGTTTCATAGCTATTTGAATAAATTTATGAAAACTTCTTGTTCCTGGGACTGTGGATGCATTTTTGAATCTCATAGTGAGACTCCTCCTCACTTCCTCAACTTCTTCCTTTTCAACCAGAATGAATTCGATACCTTCAATTGCAGATTTACAATATTCAAACATAGATTCTGTGGAAAAAATTTGTTTGGTAGTTGGTCTTCGGAGACTTTCTTTTTACACTGTCCTTTTCACTGTCCCACCTATGCCATCATAAGGTTGTTTACCATGACTTGTTGCAAAGAAATTCCATTTTGTATTGAGCCCAAAATCTTTATGATGGTTTCACAAATTGGCAAAGTTCTTATAATTCTTGTATTGCGCTGCACAACCATCAGTAAAATACACAATATTTTTTATGTTTGGCAAGGTAGCTTTGATTACCTCAAATTTTTTTCTGTACCATATAAACAAATGCTACATCATGTGAGTTGTCACTTGACATAATGCAGAAACATTCACTTTGCATTGCATCTTCAAGCTTAAAGTAGAGTACCACTGGATGTAAAGTACATTGTGAAGTATTCCAATGATAACTCTGGATCTCATCTTGAACTATAAATTTGTAGTTCTCGGCAAAATATTCCAGGAACAAAATTTCACTATCACTAATCTCCTCTTCTTTGCTTTAAGTACCTTGATTGTGATTTAGCCAAGTAAGAATGAGGTGCTAATTTATTCAGTTGCAAAACAACTAAATCAATGTAAGCTTGACAGGATTCCTTTTGTGTTGTCAAAGTCGATCAGTCTGTTGTTGTCCATTGGAAGAACTCTATTGATTCAGCATTATCAATATATCCTTCCGTGATGTCAAAGAAATTATTCAAGCTGCCCTGATGATTTAGGACAATTTGGGCACCTATGAATCATACACTCTCTGCTACTGGTATTACAGACAATATATTTCCAAAGATCTTTATATGATACATTCAGTGGTTCCAGTTTGGTGGATAGTGCATACACATACAACACGCGTACCTGCACTACCAGCAAGGACACACCATTTTGGCCTTAGACTACAAAATTTTGAAAATCCCAAAGGTACTGTTGGGTTCTGTTCCTTGAATGCTCTGAAGAGCTTAAGTAGGTTGCCCAAGATAAGTCTTTTCTGCTGATGAATATTACATTTAATACTAACATAGTCTTTCCTGTCTGGCATCAGTTGAGTATATTCATCATCTTGGTAAAATGCTTCCACTAACTGTGCAATATCAGCAGGCAAAGACTTGCCCCTTTTTGGTTCTGGCACAGCTAAAATACCTCTTTCCAAACACAATTTGCAAGCCTTGCGTACAATGTGTTCTGAAACACCAAACACATCCATGACTTTTTTGTGTGACCAGTCAGTAGGGGGCAAGTGTCAAGATGTGCATTTTGATTTTAGTTCATTCCACTGTCTTCACTTTTGCTACAAGAAGCTCTATCATTTTATCAAAGCACTTAGCTTTATCTAAAATCTCCTATGATTTTTAAAGCCTTATCATTCAACAACTCATAGTCAATGTTTAATGATTTGGCTACTTTGGTCTTTACACATTGCATTGCAGAAAGATTTTTTTCTCTTACCTAAAGTAGCTTTTCCAGAGTAATGAAGCTTTTTTGTTTTCAGTGGAGAAATTCCAATAGCAGAGAAACATTCATTGATATTTCTCTTCTCTGTTTCTGCAGAAGTACTGTTATCAAGCTTTTTCATTTCCTCATCCAATACATGTCTTGGTTCTTCATCGGGAAGTAGTTTGTGGATGTGTATTCGACAATTAGGGCAGAGTTTCTTGCCTGGGATTAATACCAACTTAGCCATTGCCTTGTCTGCTATCTCCAATGAAATTGGTTTCAAACCAGCTTTGATTTTTAAGAGTTTTAAATGGATTACATCTCTTTTCAAGCCATTCATAGTTAGTCAACAAGGTTTGTTTGTGATCGTAACAGATAGTCTGTATTTTATCCTCATCAAGTCCTGTTCTATAGGCAATAAGCTTTACATCCATTGCATCCAACTGATCAACTGAAATCAATCCAACCTGTTTATCATTGAATAAACCATGACATGTTTCAGCTGTTAGCTCAGTATAAATAGAACAATTCATCTTTAACTGAAAAAAAGAAACTACTGTACTTCAAATTTAGTGAGCAAGTAAAAAATCCAAGTAATTAGAAAAATACCACCTTTTTCCTTGGATACTGGATGGTAAGTGACTGATGTTTCAGGACCAGACAGTGCATAGTGTAGTTTAAAATATAATCTTTTAAAAACTCTTTTATAGTCATTTTTATTATGACTTTCTTCTGATGAAAACAAAATCAAATATTTTGTTTCATGAAAATAATTTTGAAAAATTATTTAAAAAATAAAAATAAAAATTTAAGAAAGTAATGAAAGCTTCAACTATATAAATATGTTAAGTGCCAACTACAAATATTATTTTTTAAAGATTCACATTTATCTTATGACTTTTTTGTGGATGAAAAAAATCAAATGTTTTTTTGTTTCACTAAAAAAAAATTAACCAAAATAAGATTAAAAGAAACAGATTTTCTTTTAACTTCATTTGTTAAGTGCCATTTACAAATTTTCTATGCACTGTTGATTATGAGGCAATGTTTACCACTTTTTAAAGACAATCTATCTGTACAAAAAGTAATATCTGCAAAATATATTTAAATAATTTTTTTTAAATTAATAAAAACAATCTTATTGAATAGTTTAAGATGTTACCTAGCACAATATCAACATTTTAGAGGTCATTGAGCATTAGGATGATTGTCTTTAATAATAATCTTTCTTGGAAAACCTGTACATACATAGAAAAAACTCTAAACTTGGCAGGGTCATATCTTAAGTAGACATAAAACCCTCACAAAATTTTTTGGTGGACTTGAGCAGGCATTGTAGATGTTAAGCAAAAAATATTATGAAAATTGAAGAGGATGTATTTTTGATAGACTGACCCTAAGCTACATAGGTGAAAAGTTGTTGATTTTGACGTCATGTATTTGGGTGAGTAAAATAAAGTTTTCTAGCAAGTGTAGGCTTAAACTAGTTAAATATCTGGATTCTACACTTCTTATTTGCCCTACAGACCAAATTTCAGAAATATTGAAGGCATGGAAGTATTTTTCTTTAATTTTTAAAAAACCCTGAAATTTGGTGACGTTGTGCAGCCTTAATTTAGAGACAAAATAGGAAAATTATACACCCCCCATAAAATAGGAACGGTAAAGTCTAGCACAAAATAATTTGGCACACTTCCCTAACTCATGAAGGGGAACATTTATGCCAAATTTCAAGTAATTTGGAGTTGGTGGGTGTAATGCCCTGGTGAATTGACATGGAATGACCGCAAGACATTTTATATGTGCATATATGCAAACATACAGGAGTACACATACACAAAGAAAATCGACCTAACACCAATATGAAGTGCATAAATTATTTTTTTTAACTTAAAAATAAAAATGAGAAAATTGGCAGACAGTTGCTTAGAAATCCTGATGAGTGGACCAAACAGATTGTCTATGAAATTCTGGAGTCAGGGTGCTGAATATAATATCAATCAGTTAAGTGACAAATTTCATATTTGTATTAATCACACGCACAACTAAAATATGTCTTTTAAAAGAACAATATGAATAAAGACAAAAGTTGTTTCATCCTCTACTTTTTCAAAATTTTGCTAGTTCAAGACTTTCATATGGAAACCATGCATGGCACCAAACTCCTTCAGAAATATCTTAACTGTCAGCTGTATACAACCACTTTCTCAGATCAATGATTAAATTTGGCTTCCAGCAAATTAAGCCTGTAGGTTTTGGCAAGGACCATCCTTATATAACTCAGATAGAAAATAATGACATCAAGATGTTGGCTTTTCACTGTACATCAATCAGAAGGTTAGAAAGGAAGCCCCTTTCAATGCTGAAAAAAGCAATAACAGTGGACTTGAGAGACCTATTTCTTGGTTCCAATCACTCTGGGAATGAATACAAAAACATCCCCCCTCCCTCCCCAATTTTACAGACAAACTGTACAGATACATGCTAGGATTTCTTCCTACCCAATAAGATAGGCCATTTCTTGGTCTCTTCTGTCATATTTTTTGTTTTTTGTCTTAAATTCAAAGCACTGCAATCACTTGTCTGTATCATTTTTGTATGTTAACACCTTTTTACTTTGTGAACTTTTTTGTCTTATTACTGTTGCTTTACCTACTTTTGTCTTGCATATATATATGTGTGTATATATATATTCCCTGTTCTTTTCTTTTTGGTATTGTTTATTGGAAACTTTGTCAGTTCTGTTTGTTGGGCTTTTCTACCGATTACATTTAACCATGGCCAATTACTCTACACTATTTTTCTGAAAAAATTGTTTTAATAAAAAGATTCTATAAATTTCAACTCTCACTGGCTGCTCAGTCAATGAAAGCCAAATGTTTCTTTATAAGGAAATGTATAATATTACCATTTAAAGATTTCAGAAAGACAAAATGGGTCTTGCAGGCCATTACTACTGCAATGAGTTTTGATACCCAATGTCTGCTCAAAATGCTTGCAGTCTTGGTAAATATCAATAAACATTACACTGGGCTGAAAATCTGGATTGAAGCCAACAGAATGATTTAATAAGGAACAAGTAGAAACTATTTAAAGTTGATATGTTTTGCTATTTATTTAGCTTCATCAGAAATTTTTAGAAGTGAAATAATTTCCTTATTTAATCAATTATCCTGTAAACACATTTTGCACATGAACAGAATTACTTGAATATTATACTGTATTTGAAAAAGACTGATCCAATACACTGACACATTTTAATTTAAATTGGATTATTAAACCAAAGTTTAATCAAATACAAAACTATGACAAAACCTTAATTTAAGCATTTAGCAGTTTACGTAGATAAGAATAAACTGAGAGCAATGGAAAGTTGGAAAGACTGTTTTGCACCAGTCTTCCAAGTGAAGAGGACCTACTTGTTTTGCATTTAAATCATAGCTTTTGGGGCTTAAACACTCATCCCAAGTGACTGTTAAGCAAGGGGAAATATGCAACTATTTTAGCCTTTATTATAGATTTTTGATTCAGTTAATTTGGAAGAGTAATAATACTGAAATGTCCCAAATTTCGAATTAATAGTATTTTTTAATGCTAAAAACAAGATGAACAACTGAAAAGTATCTGAAAAAAATAAATCTCTTGGCAACAATAAATCATCAGATATTTGCTTTTATTTTGAATAACTGTTCAACTTATAAACCACAATAGTTGTTCCCTTTGCATACATATTTCATACATATACATTTAACCACTATTATGGGACAGGTAATAGATGACAGAATAGTTGTTCTGCAACTAAATATTTTCAAAAACCTGCCCAGCTATATTTGTGAACTCGTATTTGTCTTAAATATCTACATTTATTCAAGACAAGTTACTCTTGTGGGTTAACATAATTAACTTTTTCCAAATTTTCTTTTATTATAGTTTTATATTGCAAAAGAATCTGGTTATGATAAAATAATTTGATTTAACTTTCTTATATTAGATTCTGTGGTTTTTATTGTTAAAGTTCATTTCTAGCATAAGTATATTTGAAAATGTGTACTTTTGTTTTGGCTTAAACTTGTATCTGTGGACAGCAACCGAAATATTGTGACATATGGCAAGAATGACAGTTACTGTCTCAAAACAACTGCACTTCTGAGGCTGAAAGGTATATAAGCAGTTAGGTTGGCCTTAAGTACTTTATTTTGATTTATCTAATGCTACAGTTATGGGCAACAAACAAGAAAAAAAACATACAACTAATAATTTTTATAACCAAAAGACTAGAGCAGAGCATTTCTTAAATGGGATAACTATTCAGTTGTGATAAGTAATTATCAACAGTGGTCCAAAGTAGGGGGAAAATCACCAAATCTCAACCAAGGCATTGGGTGGTCAAGACTGATTGACACAGGAGGTATTGTGGCAATTATAAGCCAATAGAATGACTAGTGTGGCATAAATTGAAGATAATTTTAATCACTATGGAGGAATACAGTATGTTGATTCTTGTTGTGCCAATTAAAGTAACCATTCTAACTAATGTCCATCAGAGAAAGTGTCTTCAATGGGCACATGAGCAGGACTTTGTGTCAATAGAAGAAAGTTACCTGAATCTCATGTTCTCGTTAAGGTGAACATCAAGATAGGTGTGCCATTATCCTGGGTGAAGGCAGTAGCATCATAGAAAAACAAGAAATCAATGGAGGCAGTGCAACAGTTTGGGACAATGTTCTGCTAGCATATACTGATCCCTTTCCTTCAAGGTATTTTGTGTAACTCAAAATTATTGAAGACCAGGTGCACCAAAGCAACAGTCTGCCACAATGTGTCCGGACATGCAAGTTGTACAGGAGCATAAAGCGTTTACTAGCTTGCCCTGACCACCAGGCCCTCAGGATCTTGATGATATTAAGCACCTATGAGATATGTTGAACAATTGAGCTTACTATGCAAAACCTTCTCCATGTAACTTGCAGTAGTTTAAGGAACTACTTGAAAGGCTTTGTAGATTAGATGCCTAATCATATAAGAATTGTTTTACAGATACATGATTTTATTAATCAAGTGGTCATAATGTTTTTATATATTTTGTAATTAGTGTAAATCTCCTCTGCTAAAAGCTTTCCTCTATTCACGTGTTGAGATAATTTGTATGCTTAATATATATGGTAGTTTCACTGAATGTCAAGAAAACTTGTTATAAAAGTATCACTTAAAATAACCTTATTAACTGCATCAGTTGACTAATCATAAAGCTACAAGTGCAATTTGTAGAATCTTACCTAACAAGAATGATTTACTAAAGAAATTCTTTGTATATTTGTTGTTACCAAAATGTGCTATCGAATCTATTCTCTGTCCTTGTTTTGGTATGGTAATCCATAAGGAATTTTTTTTTCTTCTGCCACTACCGAAGGCTGCAAAAAGAATTTGTGGTAACAACAAAAGTACTAAAAAAGTGAGATTCCTGTTCCATACAGCACTGGAAGACTTAAAATTAGCCATCTTAACTATTTTAACCCCCTCCACACACACACACACACACACAAAAAATAACATGGGCATTGGAGTTTTTTAATTGCTTCCTTAGAAATTGATGCACATATGCTAGTAATGATATTGTACTTTGACCTCAGTGAGAAAGGTTTCTTTTTTAAAATCAAAGAACTATTTAACATCACAAATAATATATAGAGGGAAACTCTTATTACAGCATCTTCTAGATACTGTAATATGATGTATGCATTCTTAAGCCGCACTACGCAACTTGTTTGACAGATACCAATGTCCTCCCTTGACTTTACCTACAAACATTCTGTTATAAATATAGTTTTATGGTATGCTATATTTATGGGTAAAAGTACTCAAGTGAATATGTAAATATAAAAGTGGACACTGAAGTCAACACCAAGCAGCAACAGTCTCTTATGCTTCAACACAATTTTCAGACCACTAGATATGTTGGTCAGTGGTGCATTATAGGTAGTTAGCTCTATTGTATTATCTTGACGGTTATTGGGTGAGTGGTAATGCTTATGTTTTAAATTCTAGAGGTTATTGAGTAAAGATAAATGGATCTGAATGTGGTTATTTGTAGCTATTTTATAATGTTACCTTACTGGAAACATTTTAATTTGAAACAGCATGCAGATAATCTGATTCTAGGCAGAAGTGTCAATCTGTATAAATAATCCTGGCACTTTGTTTTTAATGTTACTATGCTAGTCACATTATAATGCATATAAACAAAGCACTTTTCATGTTAGAGAGGGAATTTGAAATAAAATTATACACCAAAGAATAAATTGGAATAGCTGGTGAATTCAAAGCTGCAATAGTAAATTCATTTCTATATTAACAATATTTAAGTAGATGTATTGTCTTGAATGAAGAACAACAACACTTTTTCCCTATTTGTCTAGAACATTTGATCCCTGTTTCCTTACTTGAATATCATTGCATAGTTTGTTTTTTCTGCTTAGTTTACCATTCAAAAATAAATCAATCTGAACCCATTTATCTTCAAAGACAAAAGCCATCACCTTTGCCTGCTGATGCAACACAAGGTCTTCTAGAAATGTAGCATGTTTTTCATAAATAGACCTAACTTTTATCTATATTTACAAACATCCTATGAAATTTGTTAAATTAATAAATGATTTCAATACATGGCAAAAATAGGGATCAGAATCGGTAACTTTCTTGAAACTGCTGTCATGACTTGCTTGTTATTGATCGGTAACAAGATTCACTTCTGAATTGTTAGTTCATTTAAAATACTATATTAAAAAATATATATTTATTTAAAATATAAGAGGAGTAATAAAAATGACTTCAAAGAGCCATCTCTTTTCCTGTTATTCAGGGATTTTTGCCAGATAGAAAAGGAAATTAGCCCCCGCAACACAGAGGAATCTATTTCAATTTCATTCGATTCCTTTTAGAAGTCCAAATGAGAAAGATTGTGCATTCTTTAAATAATTCAAAACTTGACTTATCAACTCAGCCTCTTTGATTGAATTGTCAAAGGCATGGTTTGGTTATAGAAATGGTTTCCCTGATGGAAAAAGGGGATACAGGTTCAATTACTGTCAGAGGCACAATCTTTCTTTAGTAGGGTTTCTCAATTTAGTCTAGTTATTAATTTCACTGTTTAAGAAAAACAGTATCTCAAATGTGTACACACTAAAAGTAATGTTTATAGTAATAGAGAAATAATGCCAGGTAATATATATGAGGTATGATCAAAAAGTATCAGGACTGGTGCTATAAAAAAAACTACAACATAAATCAATTTATCATTTAATCTACTTCAAAGTAATCACGTTATTCCTGGAAATTCTTTTTTAGGGATATCAAGCTGCCACATTGCATTCTCTAGGATTACATTGATGTCTTAAAATCTTGTTTCTTTCAAGTGGGATTTGATTTTTAAAGAGGAAAAGGGGCAAGATCTGGAGAATATTGTGTTTGTTGGACCTGGGGAATTTTGGTCTTCTCCAAAAACTGCTACACAAGCCATGGTTACTGATGGAACCTTTGTGGTGTACTGAAACTACCACACTCTACACACTTTCCTTCCAATCACTTCTGTGAACAATGGAATTGAGAGAGAACATTATAACTTAGTGTGTATGCCTAACACAGTACAAGGTCAATCTGCCAAGAAGCTTATCTCTGCATAATTTATCTCTGTTACCATAGCAACAGTCCCCGTATTTTTTTGATCAGACATCATATGTATGTTGATATTTTAATCGTTAAATCTGTTTTTGGTTTAACAAATTAACAGCACATTCTAAATAAAAAAAATCTTAATGAAGTTCTCAGCTCAGAAATTTAAGAAACACTTTTGAATACTTTTCATTCAGCTGAAAAATGCCAGCAAGTAGCATAACTGTTGATCTTTGAGTATTAAAAATATGTACAATTTTATGGAAGCTTCTGACATCAACAGACTTATCTGCTATTTTTATAGACTTGAAGAAGCCAGTTGTGAAAATGTATGATATGGTTACCAAATATTTAGTAAAGATCATAATTTCAGAGATAGTGCTGATACTGGTTAAAATCTCTTCACAAATATATGCAGTAGACAGAAGTACATGGATTTTTCCATCAATTTCTTATGGAATCAAAAAGGCTCAAAATTCGGACAGTCAATGCCAAAAATACATATTTGAATCTGTGGGAAATAGATAAATTTCTAAATGCTTCCAGTGCTTTCTTGACTGCCCTGAAAAAAATAAAATGTTATCATTCTCTCTCTCTCTCTCTCTCTCTCTCTCTCTCTCTCAAGACCATATCAATTGATAATACTAAAACTAGTTATTTTTGTTTTGAACTCTTAAAGTCACAAATCTAATTTATAATGAAATTTATTAATTTAACTTGTTCAGCATAACCAAGTTTGTTTTTAATATCACTTAGGTACAGTCTCCTCAATGACTAGAATGTCATTTCAGAGAAAACAACCTATGGCTACTGAATGATTGAGGAAATACACTAATGGAAAATAAACTGTAACACTTGGAAAATTTGTTTCAATTTATTCAAGATTAAACTTACAAATAATCCTTAACTGGATTACATTAAATAATCAAATATACAGATCAATAGACACTATTTACATTATTTGGACTATTGTCCTCATCTTTGTCGCCATATTTATTACGTTTCAGCCATTGTACCCTCCGGCCTTCGTCAGGTGGTTGGAATGTTGAACTGAACCCTTTATTTCGCTCACTGGAGTAGACTGTTCTAGTTCCATGTGCCATATTTAAGTAGAACATAACTAGAAATAAAGGGCTCAGTTTGACATTCCAACCACCTGAAGAAGGCCAGAGCATACAATGGCCAAAATGTTGTAATATGGCAACAAAGATTCGGGCAATAGTGTACATAATACCTCATCTCAGAAATATAGACAGATACAGATCACAGATTTCAGCACTCCGTGTGTGTGTGTGTGTGTGTGTGTGTGTGTGTGCATGACAGGAAAAAATATGGACTTTCATTTTCTATATTGAATGTTTTGAAGCATTTTAAAAATGGTGTCCTAACATTAAATTACAAATTGTCAGTAGATTTGTGAAATTTGACCAACTGAGATGTTATATTTCTATCTGAAATTGTTCAAATGTTTTGGCTATTGTATCTTCTGGCTTTTTTCATATACCTGTCAAATCGAAAGATCATCTGAGAATCTCTTTTTGGTCAAGTTGTTTGTGTGTGTGTGTGTGTGTGTATATACTATTTACATTATTCAAACTATTGTCCTCATCTTTGTCGCCATATTTATTATGTTTCAGCCATTGTATGCTCCGGCCTTCTTCAGTTATAATTGACAACTGATATCCATTAGACATGGCATGTGGAACTAGAACAGTCTACCCCAGTGACCAAAATAAAGGGTTCAGTTTGATATTCCAACCACCTGAAGAAGGCCGGATCATACAACGGCCAAAACATTGTAATAAATATGGCGACAAAGTTGAGGACAATAGTCTGAATAATGTAAATAGGGTACATAATACCTCATCTCAGAAATATAGACACACACACACACACACACACACACACACACACACATCTATATCTATATATATATATATATATATATATATATATATATATATATATTGTGTGTCTAAATTTCATATGTATCAAATTTCATCCTTCAAATGTTTGACATAAAATTTATTCAAACTGGTATCCTCATTTTTTTGTTGTTAGAATGTTTCAGCAGTTATACCATTTGGCTTTTTCTTAAATCTGTTCTAGTAAATTGAATCCATATGGATAAAATGTTTTCTTTCTGCTGTTGATGCCATTACATATCTTGTATTCTTGCATTAATTCTTTCTGATTATGCCATTTCTATCTACATTTCACCAAACTATATTTAAATTTTACTACCACCAAGTAAACTGTAAACACTTAACCATATCATCATCATGGAAGATAATTGCAAAGGCTTTTATCCTGCAGTGCATACACAATGCATGATGAGGATTTCTTTTTTTCTTCTCTCTGTGGCTGTTGTAATTTGTAAACTAATCTAGCCACCACAAGAAAAAAACAATATTAATATTTGGATATTTTCAAGTGAAGAATGTCTTTTATTGAATGAGACTAAACTGCTACAATAAACTTCAGGAAACTCCTACAGCCAACCAGGACATCTTTGGTGCAACACTTTGAATTTTTTTTTTCTGCATTTGTTTATCAAGTGGTTATCTGTAATTAACTACATTCAAAAAGTTTTCTTTGTACCATTTTATTGTTATATTAAATGGAATGCATGCAAAATAAAATTAGCAGAGATAACTCTTGCAAGTTTGAAATGGTTAAAAAATAATTTTCAAATCTTTCAAGTTTTCAGTCATTTCTTTCAGAATGTGACTTGTGTTAACTTGAGCAATACTGAGTATTCCTAAGTCAATTTCTAGGGGTGACAGGTGTAGAAACCCACCCCCACCCCTAAAAAACCACAACCAGTCTGCTACTCCTACTGGAACAACAAGGCAACAAAGAAAACGTGTAAATAAAAATTAAAAAATCTGATACTCTCTATTTCCAAAACACAGCTGGGGCACATATTAAAACACCAGTTGCCATACGATCATTGAAGTTAAACAACATTGAGCCTGGTTAGTACCTAAATGGGTGACCACTTGGTAATACCAGGTGTTGTAAGTTCGGATGTGCTGGTGATGTAATGGATAATAATTCAGAATTGTTAATCGAAGAGCTGAGCTCCAATTCCCATTGGGTTCATTATATTCACTTATGCACAAATACCCTTGGAATAGGTATGAATCTAACTCTTCTCCCTACAGCTAAAGGTTAATTAATAAGATTAAACCATTATTATCTCAATAAAAATTCTAACAATCTAAAAATATTTCCTGGCTTTAAATAACTTGCAAAGGGTTGATAAGCTGTAGAAAATGAATGAATGAATCAATCAATCAATCAATCAATCGTTCAATCTATCAACAATTGGGTCAAATAAATATGGGAATGGCAAGCTTAGCCTGAGTAGATATCCTACTCTGAGATAAGTACATCACTTATCTCTGAACTAGTCTCTGCTCATATAAATAGGGTTCCTTTATCTTCCATTGATCTAAGGTCATGACATAAAATATTACTTTCTTATTTATTGAACAATTTCCTATTTGCCATTTATATACTGTCATAATGAAATTTTTATTTATTTGGTATTGTCATTTTGTTTGTTATAATAGGGTTTCACTCATTGTGCTCTCCAGTCATTTTCAGAATAATTTGGGGAATTTCAAGCAGAACCCTTTGAACATTCTACTTTTTAGGCCAGAAGATATCTAATATTAGTTCATTCATCCTTGTGATATTACTTCTGTCTTCTATTTAATCATTCACTTTTGCACTACCTGATCCAGTGATTGAACTTAAGATTGTTAGATTGTTGTTTGACTTGATTAACCAACACTTATCCACTAGGCCATGTAGTGGAAATTTGGAGCCTTAAATCTAATATCACTGTCTCTAAAGTATGACTTTTACTCTATAGTGTATTTAAAAGGGGATATTTTAGTCTCAGTAAATAAAGGTACATAATAATGATTCCTCATTTCAAAATCTCTTTTTATATTGATTGTTTTTTCTTGTTTTTGATGTTACCACAGCATTTCAACTGATTAATTCTACAGCCTTCTTCAGGTTAACATTCTGCATGAAAATTTGTGTTAGGCTCATTTTCTGCTCTGCCATTTTTTGTTTGCACCCTTGATCATGCACCTAAAGGAGATTAGAGAATGAATTGGCTGAAACATTGTAATAACAACAAAAGCAACAAAAAGTTCAATAATCCCAATAACTCTTGGAATGATAATGACTCATTAAAATTATAGGTAAGATACTTTTCAATTTTGCAACCCTTAATGATTCTTGATTTGGAGTGATAGTTCTTATTAAATGAATATAATTTATTAATTTTTGAGGGTTTTTTTATCTAATTGTTGTTACTTTTTATTGTAATGCTCAAATTGCTTTTACATTCTAAAGTTGTTAATGCAACATGGATTAGAAAGAAAAAAAATAAGCTTCTGAACTTGAATACATAAGCTTTAAGAGTGTGTCAGACAGAAAGCAGCTTACTGATTAAGCTACAAAAACTGACTAGTAAGAGGTCATTTACATTTCTCCATATAAATGCATTCTTCCATATCCAATTTTACTACCATGTCATATCATTTGTTTACATTTAGGTCTTAAGTTGTCCTGATTTCTTAGACAAAATATTGTCATTATTTACAAGGTAACCTAAAAAGTTCTGTCCGTTTTTTGATTAGTCATTGAATGAAGTTGAAATATATAAGAAATGCGTGTAGCAATTGTTTTCAAATTCGGACAGCCGGAAGTAGGAACATCAGACGTTATAAAAAACACGCGCACTGTGCCCGGCCATCAGTTATAAGCCGGACAGCTGTGAGAAGGATAGAAGTGTCTAGAGATCTCGTTCGGGGCTGTTTGCTTTACGACTTCAAAGTGAGCTTATCAGCAGCTGCATCAAGTTGCCACATATGTCAAGCGTTTGGGGATAGTGCTGTGGATGAACGTACTGCAAGTCGTTGGTTTCGAAAATTCAAGTCGGGAGATTTGTCTCTCCATGATGAGCCTCGTAGTGGACGACCACAGGTCTTGAATGACGGAGTCCTGAAGGCAGCCATTGAAGAGGACAGTAGTCTAACGTGTGGTGAACTTGCAAGACAGTTCAACGTTTCTGATGAAACAGTTAGACTTCACCTGCACCGTCTAGGTAATACGTACAAACTGAGCAAGTGGGTTCTGCAAACGCTGTTGGAGGTCCACAAGGGACAACGAGTGGCAGCCTGCGTATCGCTGCTTTCTAGCCACCGTACCGCATCCTTATTCAATCGAGTGCTTACCAGTGATGAAAAGTGGGTTCTGTACGAAACTCCCAAGCATTCCAGACATTGGTTATCTCCTCAGGATGCTGTCCCTCACACCGCAAGACAGCCTATGCACCCACGCAAGATTATGCTTTGTGTCTGGTGGACAGGTCATCAAGTGGTTCATTATGAACTGCTACCAACGGGCCAAACGGTCACTGGAGACCTATACTCACAGCAATTGAAACATGTGCAACAGGCATTGCACCAGAAGGAGCCAGCACTGGTGAATCGCAAAGGTGTGCTTTTCCTCCATGACAACGCCAGGCCGTATGTCGTGCGAGTGGTGAGGGATACCATACAGCAACTTGGGTGGGAGACTTTGTGCCATCCACCTTATTCACCTGACCTTGCACCATCCGATTACCACCTCTTTCACTCCCTGGATAATCATCTTCGTGGGAAATCCTTCACCAATGAAGCAGACTTGCGCAAAGCCCTCACGGACTTCTTTGCGTCAAACCCCCCCCCCCGAGTTCTACCACAAGGGCATTGAACAGCTGGAGACACGTTGGCAGAAGGTGGTGGATGCCGATGGCAATTACTTCGAAGACTAAATATAAGTTACACATACTGTGAAGCGTTTTCTTTTTTTCCTTTAAAAACGGACAGAACTTTTTTGGTTACCTTGTATATTTGACTTTTTTATTTTTTTTGTTTTCTATTATGGTTAAATGTTTAATCTCAGAAATTGGAACAACTGGATGCAAATTATGTAACCTTAATTGAACAATGCAATGCCTGCCAGTCTATGAATTTACATTGTAAGTATATTATAGCATTTGAGCTTTCTTGAAAATGTTAACTTTATACTTTTCTACTTTATTGGAACTTAGTCCAAGTGACATTTTGAAATGTGTCAATATTTATCTATAAACTTAGATATTAATTCTCTGTATTATTTTTGGACATTTGACAGATTTCAATTAAGTAAACTATTTTATATATTATTTACACATGGATTATTGTCCCAATTTTTGTTATTTTTATACATCTCACTGTATATTTTACCAAATATATATTGTGCAAACCAGAATATTTTAAAAGTTATTACATGGCAAAATTAAACATTTTTTCCCAAATGTTGCTGTACATGTAGATAATATTTTTTACAAAAATTTACCCAAGTTAATAGTTTTAACCTTTTTGTATTGCATAGTACAAGAGTCAGCTGAAAAGTTTGTAGGCTGACTAAGACATAAATGTAAGTAGACTCACCAGTTGTTAGACTAAAAGAATACAGTTGTTGTTAGACTACCAGAATACAACAGCTGGTCATCCAGCTATTGTAATCGGATACACTTGTATGTCTTTTAGTCTAACAATTAGTCTACTTACATTTATATCTTGATCAGCCTATGAACTTTTCAGCTGAATCTTGTATGTTGTTTAAAGAGTATATTTTAATACCAATGCTTGTTTTTAAAAAAAATTAAAGTTCATCTTAGACTATTTTTTTCCAATGCCCTGTCTCTTCTGGATATAGATGATCATGACTCTCCACAGCTTCATTTTTATTTAATGTCTTCAGAATGTAGGTGATTATAACTCACCACAGATTTTTCTTCATTATCTATAAATTGCCATGCACTCTTGGAAAAGATAATGCAGTGGTTTCTCACTGTTTTCTCTATAGTTTGGAATTGTTTTCCTTCTCTTATACTGGTTACCATCCAAGGCCAGAGAGCCCAGTCTACCTGCTGTGTAACTCATAGCTAGGGAGAAGGGTAAAAAAGAAAGATTCATGCCTTTCTCAAGGGCATTCATGTGAAAATGAATGTAACAGACTAGGCTGGAATTAGAACTCTGATCACTAACACCACCTGTACATTTCATTTCTTAAACTGAGATTGCCTAACATTTTTTTTTTTAATTTTCACATTTACTTTCTTTCATCTTTTTTTTTTTTTTTATCACAATGCTCTTTAGGTAGGTAGCATCAGTTAAAAAAATAAATGATCTTTGATGACAGTTGTACCCACATCCTGTATTTCTGTCTAACAGCTTCCCAAGGATACAAAACAAGTCCAAATCTTGTAGGTGAATTTCCTACCCAGGTTGCTTACTTATCTAAAATGTCTTGAACAGTGAAATAAAAACAAGTATAAAATTGAAGACATATGCATACCAGACCATTTATTCAGCTTCCAGTGAACCAGAATTAATGGAAGATTTGATTTACAAATTATTTTCAATTTTATAAAAAATAGTTTTTGAAATTTGTGTTTACAGTTGTAAAAGAAAAAAAAATCAACTGTAAAAAACCTTTAGTGTTAAATATACCCTTATATTGGAAAAATCTACCAAAATTCAAATAATGAAATTTTAATAAAAAATTTGATATTCATGAATTCCTGAATTTATTTATGAAAAGTTACTAAAAAAAAAAAAATAAAACTAAATAATGAGTCTCCATGTCCTTGCAGGTGATAAATTATTTTCTACCCTACAACCCCTTTCCTCAGCGATGAAATGTTGCAAACTTCTCACTGCTCTATCGCTATTTCAGACAAACTACATTCCTTAGTCCCACCAATTCTAACCTTCACAGCTATGACCTGCCATGCTATGCACATTGTAGTGAACCACCCCCATTCCCTTTCTATTCCATTGGTGAGATGTAAGCTCCACTCAAGCAGCTTCTTTCCACAAATAGCTGCTTTGTGGAACCAAGTCCCAAGAGGATCCTTTCCCAATCACTACAATTTTAACCTATTCAAGTCTAGAGTTAGCTGTTATCTTCCCCACATATCCATATGAACTGTGCATCTTTGTAACCCTCTACCTAAAGTGGCTCTCAGGCCTTGTACCGGGTAAACATCATTGTAATAAAAAAAAAAAAATTAACCTTTGTTCAGGAAATCCATAATTCTGTATTGCTCCCCATCTCAAATTTGCCAGATAAATGATCTGCTATTTGTATTCATCTGAAAATTAATCCTAAACCCTTTACAAATACCAAATAAAACACTTAAAAATGTTCATAAAGACGTCAACAATGTTTAACATTCATGCCCACAAAAAAAAAACAGTGTATCAAAAGAAGTTATTCCCTTGACACTGCTATTATTGTATACATATTTGACTCCCTTGGCAAAGAGATGATTAGAATTTTAATAAAACCTAAACATATGAAAATGGATTTATACATTTTCTTTATTTTTGAGAGTTGACGACAAAGATATGAAATACTATTCATTTATTTAATTGAATAAAATATTGTTTTCATAGTTATTTATAAAATGTTGGTTTGCATATTTTGATAATTTTGTAATTTAAAAAAATTCTTTCCAAATTTAGTTTTTCTATAAAATGGTAAATAAATCTTTAGAAAAGGTAAATAATAAATATTGCATTGTACTGGGTTCACCTATTTTTATAATCTTGTAAATAAAAAAATTGCCATGGGAGTCAAAATTGTATATCAAAATTGTCAAGCGAATAACTTTCTTTTCAACACACTTTGTTTTTGTGGGGTTTTTGTGGACACGAAGATTAAACTGTTTGTTGTCAAGTCTATATAATAGGCAGTGTAATTTGTGTTTATTACTTTGCTTTAGTAGGACAAAAGTAAGTAAACCGGTAAATAAAATTAACAAGTGAATCTTGTCCAGAGATATAGAGGCAAGTCGCATATCCACTACACCACTGTTCTGCAAATACAAGTACCATCTGGAATAGTCATACTGATGGCAATTTTTAATTTTTTTTTTTTTTTTTTTTTTAATGCAGAGAACTTTTGATTCCGAGAAGAAAATAAACATATCACAGAGAACATACATAGCTAGTTATTTGTTTTTTGGGTTTTTTTAAGTCAGGACTGGCATTAATCTCACACAAAACAAGGTCAGTCTGGCCTGGCAGGATTTGTCATAATGATTTGAGGCAAGGTTTTACAAATCCAGTTGCTCTTCCTGACAGCCAACTCAGACACTTACAGCTGTCCAAGTACACAGTGTTTTTATTGAAACTATCTCTAGGAAGGTTGCCATTCAAGGCTTGAGACCCCATCCCATCATAGCCTTATATATTTTAGATTATTAGAAATAATTGTGAATTCAAATAGTTATTTGTAGCTATTTTATAGTGGGTTTTTTTTTTTTAACCTTTTTTTACTCCTTACTTATTGAATATTTTATTTTTGTTGATTATCATTATTACATTTATTCATGTTTATGTGTGTTATTAGTTTTTTATTTGTTTATTATTTACTTAATTGTATACTTATTTATTGGTTTTGATTTTTTGTTTATTTTGCTTATTTGTTTATTTTTCCCTATTTGTTTCAATTTTCAATTTTGTATGGTGTAAAAAAAATTATGGGGGGATTTATTGTTATAGGCTGATGCTGTTTTCCTTATTTTGTATATTTTTGGTGTGGTTTGGTCTTTGTTTTTAATTTCTCATATATGTTTAGAAAGCATTGTGCTGTTCGTGTATTTACTATTCCTAAAGGATGTTTCGTGTGTGTAGTTTCTATTTCCAGGGTACTTCAGTTACTCCTATGTATAATTTTTCTTCGTTATCTACTGATTTTACTGTGACTTGGTATATTACATTGTTTTGCAAGCAATTACTGTTTAATGGATATTTACATATCCTCTATCCATCATAATAGTGCACTTTAATCCATAAATATAGCATACCTTCAAACTATATCATAATATACATACACACACACACATACTATAAGGTCATTGACAGACCTTTTTTTCATCCTGAAAATTATCTGAAAAATGCCTAAGCATCCTATACCAAACTAGAACTGTGCTGAAAATAAAAATTTAATCATGCCAGTATTTGGTGCACAATAACACTTGAACAGTTTAGTAAGATTAACTTGTAGATATTGTTAGGACGCCTATATAGATACTATGCTGGTTTATGGCAGTGGTTAGGGTGTGACACTTTCAGTCTAAGTCTTCAATTAAAAAAAAGAAAAAAAAAACAAAAGGCAGAGCACAGATACTACACTGATCTAAAGTAGAAGTGCTGATCCATATGAAAATAATTTCATTTTTGACAAGTACTCTGCTAATCTGTTGAATCTGAAATGTTGCATAGAGACCAAAAAATCAACTGGAATTTACAATAACTTCAGTTGAGTCTTTCATTCTGAAACAAACATTTGCAATATTGAGAACACTTAGAGCAAGAAAATTACTTTTAGTTTACTAAGTGGGAAAGAGAATGTGCTATTAGAAGTCAGACAAATCATGTAAAGTGATTGTAATGCTAGTTTCTTGAGTAACAAGTTGACCTTTTACAAAAAGGTCAATTACTGCAGGGAAATCTGCATGTTTTTATATCTCATGTTGAAGATAACAGTTATTTATTTATTTGTATTTCCCTCACTGACACAGCAACATTGATGAGAACCATTGAGCAGCATTTGCAGCCTTGTTGTGAAATTATTGTTAACATAAAAACCTTTGAAAAATGAGAATAACAATTTTCTCATTTCATACTTTTCTGGGGGTTGGGGGGTTGTTTTCTGTTTTTTAACTTTCAATTATTAACAAGAGAGAATTATACCAAGAGTTGTTTGGATGATTAAAATCATTCATTTTGTTGACTTTGCTGTTACCACAATGTTTTGACCTATCCATTCTACAGTCTTCTTTAAGTTTACAATCTTTATTAAAACCAGAGGGTCTGTTTATCTTAATACAAAACAAATTTCTATTCCTTAAGGTTTTAAATGGGATTGGTTGAAATATCTTAGAATATAAACCTATTTGTCAGTGTTCATATTTTTTTTTTAAATCTGAGTATATTATACTGTAAATACAAATTAAGTATAAGGTACTGCCCTTTTTAAAGTCTATTTTCCTATATAAAAAGGCCAAGCCATATTGTTTACACATATCATTTTTCAATATATTGCTTAATGTGAGTACTACTGCTGATAATATTGTGGATACTACTATAATTTCCTTTATTTCATCATTATGTCACTGAGTGAAATAAAAGCAACTAAAAGAACAAGTTCAATAGTCTGAAAAAATTCTTTGAATGAGGACATCTCAAAATAAAGGAAGATCTCATTACAAGGTTTTTTTCTTTTTATACCTGATTAGATTTGTCAAAAAAATTTAAGTTTCTTGTTAAGTGACTATCAATTCTTACTCTAAATTATTCCCAATGTGCTTTGCTGAGATGATAGTTGTAAGATGAATAAAGTTGAAATTATACCCACTGCACAGTCTTGTACATGTAAGAGACAAGCATCATAAACAATATAAATAGTTTGGTTATCATTCAATTGACAGGCATATTGATAATTTAACTTGATCTGACCACTCACCAATACACCATTCCTGGATATTTGGAGTAATTTCAGAAATGCAAGTGTAATGGAACAAATCAATATTGAAAAGCAGCAAATGCACAGTAAAAAAATTGCTCATATGAACAGTACATCCTCATTCTACTCTTCTTTTGTTTTTCTCTTCTTTTCTTTATCCATCCCAAGCAAGGCAATAGAGCCACTAAGACACGAAGGGCTACTGGAAGTAAAAGAGAATGATAAAACTTTAGAAGGAACCAGAAACCCAATCCTAAACCAGGAAAAAGGGACATACCTCTACTCTTGTTCAAAATACTGGGAAGGTGTGTGAATCAAACAATAGGAAAACCTTTCTACTCCTATTACCTCCATATAATTGTAAGGCTATATGCTTCTTTTTTGGTATGAAAGTCCTATGGCTAGTACAAAACTGCTCCTATAAACATCTTTAGATGTTAAGTTGTCTAATTCTTTTTGGTATTCCATTCCTGCTAGCAGGTACATCCTAATTTTACACTAATGACTGCAATATCCCTGATAGAACACAGTCGATTTTTGTATGAATGCCAAAATGTCTTAAATTATTTTCAGAAATAGGCAAAGAAAGGGGTAGGGATTATAAGATTTGTCGCCTTCCTCACGATACAGGGCACCACTATACTATACTGAATCCAAATGTTTCAAGTATTTTGAAATTTTGAGGTACATGTTTACTAGTATCATTGCAATTATTTGCCACAGCATTAAACTCCTAAAACATTTCTGCAATTTCAATAAAAATTATGGATGTTTTTTTTAAAGCTGAGACAAATTCATTTCATCCATGATTGTTACTTTCATTCAGATTCACCTGTTTTACTTTAACAATTCAATTTTTTTTATTTATATTGACTCAAACCATTTTTTTTTTTTTTTTTAAAGCATCTCACCAATTACTGTCAGTCATCTGAAATAAGAATTTATGCTGAGTTCAAATTAGTAATATATTGAATTCTTATTATTCAATGAAGCATTGTTGACCTTTACTAATTTTTAATTAGTATTGCTTAATTTCTGTTTTTCATCACGACTACTTATACTATTGAAAATTAAAAAAAAAAAAACTAGAAATTCAAGATCATATTGCTAATATTAATACTGTTCATAAAAACAATAGCATCACAAATAGCAGTGATCTGGGGGAAAATGAAGACTGAGTTAATATAGAAAAATTTATTGTTCTACCAACCACTAAGATGCAAGGGTCTATTGGAAGTGAAAGAAGGGAAAAACTTTAGAAAAAACCAAAAACCCAATCCTAAATAGAAAACAAGGGATAAACCTCTACTCCTGTTCAAAAGACCAGGGAGGAGTGTGGTTCACCTATCATTTGGATCACACTACTCCCCAGTTTTTGGAATAGGAGTAGAGGTTTATCTTGTGTTTCCTGTTTAGGATGGGATTTCTGGTTCCTTCTAAGTCTTTTCTTTAAAAAAAAAAAAAATCTGGGGTAATTTCCGTCTGAATTTCTGAGATGAGGAATTATCATTACTTACACAATTTATATTCAAATTATTGTGATAATATCAACCAAGATGAGGACAATAATCTGAATATAAATTGTATAAATAAAAAAAGGGGAGGTCATTTTTGTGCATTAAGAGATTGTTGATTAAAAAATCCAAAGGCTGGAGATGGAACCAAGCATCTGTTATGCAATTTACCAATTTAGTAATTTGTGTGTTACTACACTAGGTCAATCCCTGTCTTTAAGAACCAGTTAACATCATTGGATGTTGTCAAGCTGCAGATGTTAGAGTTTTCTGTCTCTTAGTCAGATACCTTAAAGGCTAAAACTCCTAGTGGGCTTACTGCATGCCTGGGCATATCACTAACTCTGATATTTCTGTATCTGTCCTGTGCTAGATGGCTATTGTTGAAAAATTAATCTGCCCTTTGGCAGGTCTTATTTTTAATCCTGCTGTCTAGCTACCCTTCTCACCAGGAAAGCCTGATGGGAGAACTAGTTAAGTCACAGATAACCCAACCATGCGACATGTAGTACCGAGTTACCTAGTACCAATAGCACTCATAGGATGTATATTAGAAACAAAAGTGGAGATGATGAGATAAAGTGGAAAACCTATAAAACAACACATTTTAACAAACATCTGTTGGTTTCAGCTTCTTCAGGTCAGAATAAAATTTTCTGACCTGAAGAAGCTGAAACCAACAGATGTTCAGCGAAACACATCGTTTATAGCTTTTCCACTTTGTAAACATATATATATATATATTAATTTTCAATTAGCACCTGACAATAGCATCATGCATGAAACTTGGAGAATTGTGCAACCAGTGAGGGGGGGGGGAGATATACACACACCAGGTGTAACAGCAAAATTGTCCCATTGTTAGATTAAAATCTGAACCATTGTATCTCAGAAATGTTTAAAGTGATCTTACCAGAATTCTCCAAGGTTTTTATAACACTATTGGACTCTACTTTGAGCAATAAGATGGTAGAATTATTCTCCATGCTTAACAAGTATTGTGATGAAAACGATCATAAATGAAAATGACGTTTATCATTAATTAATCATAGCTAAGGATCGGAAGCTTAAGAATGAGTAAAATAAAGTTCAAATATATATGTGTGTGTGTGTGTGTATTATTCCAGGATCATTTTCCAACTTATTCAAGATGGTCTTCACCCTCTCTAACTGTCTAACTTTGTCCTGGAGTAACAAGGTCACTGAGAGGTTTCATGTACAATTTCATTTTCAAGTCTTTTTTTTTTCACTGCTCTTTGGACTATCATGACTGAAACTCCTCTTTCACATGACAAATGTCTTATGAATTGAGTTGGATCTTTTCTTATTCATTGCTTTAGCTCTAAGTTGAAATGATGACCCCTTTTCCTGTTGTGACCTCCTGATCCAGTTTTCCTCTTTAATGTTCCCTCCTTTTTAAACATGTTCACCGTTCTCAAGATGGTTTTTCAATGAACTTTGAAGACGGAAGCCAGAGTATGAATGTTGGTACCATTACTCTTACCATTGCTTAGTTGGGACGACATAGCAGGTCTGACACACAACAATTTTAACGTGCTCTCTTTTTAGCTAAATAACTGAAAGGGCTTTTCAGTGATTCTTATGAAAAATGGTGCCAAGATGGCTAAACGTCTTATTTCGAAGATTGGTGAAACAAAACTCAATTAGTTTGGTGGTTTTTTAAATATTAAACATTTTGTGGGATGAATAATTATGCTGTTACACCCTCTGTGTGTGTGTGTGTGTGTGTATATATATATATATATATATATATATATATATATATATATATATATATATATAATTGTGTGTGTATTCAAGAAAATATGCTCTAAAATGATGAGTTAAAAATTTAGCCCTTCATTGATTTTTTTTTTTTAAAGATTTTCTTTCCTTCATATATTTATAAATTTTTAGCATATGAATTTGTTAACGGCGGAGAAGGAGACAGGAAGATGAGTGCCTCTTGTTATCGGCTGACCTTATAAACATGAGTGACATAGACTTTTATGGTTGGTCCATCAACATCCTGCTCACAGAGACCCGACAAATTCATATTTTAGCTGATGTGTGTAACCTTTGTGAAACTGACATTTTGCAATTCCCTATATACAATTCAAAGAAAATGGATCAACTTTTTGACCCTTACCCCTTCATACAGGGGGTGGGGATATTATAGAAACAATATCTATATTGTGTCATTCCTTGAATAATGAAACAATGCCGATTTCAGTTGTCTTTTTTTTTTGTGTATGTTATATAATTGTGTATTTGGGCAGCAGTCCCTCTTTTATGCAAGTTTCATGAAAACCACAGACAAGGCACTGCAATTAAAGTTTTATTAAATTTTTCTTGCATTTGTATAAGTGATTTCTTTCCTGTACATAGTGTGTAAAAACTGTCCAAATGATTATGAACCAAATGCTTTTGTCAAATGTATTAGCCATTAATATATAAGGATAAGAATGTTTTTAATTTTTGAACATGGTCAGCATGTTGTGGCCATCTTCATAATTGATATTATTGAGGTTTGGCTTTTATTTTATTAACATTTTCATTATTTTTAAGAGATTTTTGCATGTGAATGAGTCTATTATGTTCATATTTTCCACAAGTATGTTGCAGACAGGTTGGTAGGTCTTTGTATTTAAATGAGTCTTAATAGAGCTATGGTATATGCACACACAGTGGACTGGTTAAATGGGATATTGGTGATAAGGGATTTTTTTTCAGGACATAAGCAATGATGACTCTCCACAGATTCCTTTTCATATCTGTGAATTACCGTGCATTTTTGGGAAATATAGTAGTTGTTTCCTCGTTGCTTCATCGTAGGACTAAACAGGAACAGAATCAAACATAATATGCAAATCCATTTGAACAGCATTTCCTTATATAGACCAAAATTCATGAGTTCTGATTAAGTAAAATTTGCTAATGTATGGGTGTGTCGCCAAGTGGTTCGAACATTTTCTTTTTTGGTCATAAGATCTGGGTTTGAATCTCACCATGATTGATTTATCAGAGATGACTTGATAATATGGGCCTGGGAAGGTGACCCAAGCATGTGTAAACTTTTGAAAGTTTTTGAAAACCACACCAGTGTCAATCGAAGCTTTGTGAATGAAATTGGATAGACAGAAGTATTCAGAAATCATCAATGGTTGTGCTTAGATGAAGCCACAAGTTATTAAGGACCAATGGTTTGAATGTGCTGGCCTTGTTCAGAAAAATTGATTACATCAGATTATACACTCAAAACTGTAACTCAGGTTCACTCAGCATAGTTACTATATAAATCACAGGTGGACTGTAGATTAAGCAGGCATCTGTAATAGGGATTTTCTATCCTCCTACTCCCCACCAGTAGACAGGTAGTAGTTCGGTGTGTATGTGTGTGTGTAAGTAAATAGCTATCAATAAATAGTTCACAGTACTTGTATCTGATATCTATAGAGAAATGTTATTGACAGAATTCTGCTCATGTTGATATACATTAAATTTCATGTATATCAACATGAGCAGAATTCTGTCAATAACATTTCTCTATAGATATCAGATACAAGTACTGTGAACTATTTATTGATAGCTATTTACTTACACACACACACACACACACACACACACACACACACACACACACACACACACACAACTACATGCATTGTGTGACCCCAACATTTTCACTTACAAAAATGATTTTATCATGTATCTCATGAGTTCCTTTTTTGAGAAACCAAATTACAATAGACTAACCTCTTTTCCCCTATCTCTTTATCCCACCTTCTACTTAAATAAACTAAAAAGTAAAAGAGAATGATAAAAGTATCATTAGTAATGCTAGGCTCGATGCATATTCACTATGTTTGCATTTTATGATATACTAATATGTGAATATTACATACATTATTATTGGATGCATTTAAGTAAAACATCAGTTTTATTGAAATCATGTTTATTTTAAATACAGTAGTACTTTTTGACTACAGTAAATGGATATACAGTATGGTTAATGGTGTCACCAGGGCCAGCAGTACATATACTAATTTTATATTTTGTTTATTATGCGACACCTTTAAAATTAGCTTCAAAATTAGGTCTTCAAAAGTTGTAAGCTATGCGACTCTATACAGTCTAATAAATGCATGAAGTTGGTTAAGACCAATTTTATTGTAAAAGCATTGATTTGCATAACAAAATCTTATATAGTGTTTCTATGCGAATGATGTAACATTAAATCAATTAAATTTGTAATGAAATAATTTCATCTTGTCATCATTGTTTAAGCTATTCTTCCATTTTGTAGCTTTGCTGTTAATCAAAAATTGATTCAATCAAGATTCTTTTAAATATTTTTCAATTCAGAAAGATCTAACTGAATGAAGTTTATTGCTTATCTCTCCTGTCTTTATGTAATATTTAATAAACTTTACCCTCTAATATTATCATTGATGTTTTCTCTTCACTGTGTATTTCAAATTAGAGACTATTGTTACTATAAACATTAAGTAGTCACAAGGCTTTAATATTGTGAATTGTTGGTGAATCAGGACTTTTGAAGATTCTTGGATAAAATGTAACAATCCTCTTAACAAAAATGGCCCTTGCAAGTTGAAACCCTAAAGCTTAGTTTGGGATAATGTGAAATGAGTAAATCTATTCATGAACATAAAGCACAATTTGATTTTATGTAGTAATTGATCATGCAACCTGATCTCCCTTTTTTAATAATGAAATATTCCAGTATGGTAAAAGGAGGTATTACTCAATGTCAATATATGATTATGCTTCATATAAGTAATATCTTATTAATAAGTAGGGGAGGGTTGCTAATACATTGTTTTCAGTGTGAACCAGGGACAGCAGCAACTAAAAAGTGGTTCCATGCTTCTCAAAACCTCCAATCTTCCAATCAGATGTCATGCTACCAGATATAGTTTATTGTCATACCCAGACCAAATGGTTAGAACATTTGCTTTCAAACCATGGGATCCAGGCTTGAATCTCATCCTGGTGGATTTGTCATGGTCACTTTGATATTGCCAGCCTGGTGGAGCATTCCCAGCATGCAGCACTGTTAGAAAGTGCCTAAAAACCATCCTATGGATTGACCCAATCCTTGTGGCTGGAATTGGGTAGATAGAACTGTTTGGACATCAAAATCACAAGTGTTGTTCAAACTGGTAATCATGCCAGATGATGATTCTCTCTCTCTCACTCTCACACACACACACCCCATTATAAACCATAGGCAAATATGCCTGCAACAGAGATGGGCTAATCCTCCTAGCAGATAGGTGAACATGGAAATAAGTATCTGGCCATTTTATATAGGGTTGGAGTAAACGATTGAGTTAACAAAAAAAGTTCGAGATTTTACTATTAAGAATTTCATATTAATAATCATTTTCCCTCTCTCAGATCTCACAGCAGCTTTTCCACAAAAGCTTGACTAATTTTAATACACAATATTTTTTTTGACCAGAACTCTGGTTACTTAATGCTTAATTTTTGCACAAAAATTACTACTAAAGTGACTTAAATAGTTGCTTTAATTTTTTCATGCTTGGGTTTAATAAAGAGAGAAAAAAAAAGACATTTCAGTATAACAAAACTTGCAGAATTGATAGAATTCTTAAATACAGTATAAAATAATGTATTTATTAATTCTATTTATTTAATTTTACTTGATGCAGTTGCTTCACCCACACTTGCGTCAGCAGTAGAATGGCTTATGATTTAGTCAAATTTGAGTACAGATGCTTATAAACAAGTTGTTCATATATAATTTTAAAAAAATGTATATCTGTCAATGACCAGTTATTGTTATTCTCTATCTGTTCAACATAACACAGCTGTCAATTAATACAGCAATAACTTCATTAATTTCCTAAGTTTTTTGGTCTTGTTTTTATCACCTACTGCCAGCTTTTTGTTTTTCAGGATTTTTTTTTTTTTAAATACTAGTTAAACACAGCAAGCAAGAATATTAATTGGTGATATATCTTGAATTTCTTGAGCAATTGTCTTATTTTTTTTTTCTAATAGCATCCTACCATTTTCAGTATTGTTCTTGGTTCAATTAAGTACAAGAGTTGATCTATAAGGTCTCCAGTTCAATCAGACAAATTTTAGACCAAATAAAATAATGAATCTGGTATAGAAATTATTTTTTCAAATATTTTATCTACTTTTTTTTTTCATTCAGTTTATGAAGAATGTTTTTGTTTTACTTTTGATCCAGTTATGTGCAACAACTCCAACTTTCTCATCAGATGAAAATTATTGGCCTTTCAATGCAGTTTTTGATTTTAGGAACAAACAGAACTTTGATGGGGCCAAATCAGAGCGGTACAAAAGGTGGGAGTAGAGCATCTGTGAATTGCAGGCTTCTCACTATTTGCACCATTTCTTGACTGCAATATAGCCTTGCATTGCCATGATATAAAAACTTTTTCCTTTTAAGACTCTATAGATGCCCTGTTTGAATGCGTAACAAGGTTTCATTGCCTTCATATACCTGAATTTCAATTGATATGCAACCATCATCAAGTGCCAAAATTTGTCATTGATCGCTGCTTTATATGTAACTCGAATATAGTTCTCATGACTAACATTCACTCAGTGATGTCATCCAGTGAATTGACACTAAGCACATTTGAAGAAGACTTTGTATATTATTGAATACATACTTGAACATGTTTTTATCTTCAATCTTAGCAATGTCACACCATAGGAGAACTTGTATATCAACCAACTGTGTAATATAGAATTCTTGCTGGTCATAAATAATTATACTCTTTAAATGTTAATCTCAATTCTAAATTTCTTCATTAAAAATATAACAAATACAAGTGAAGAAAGTAGTTAGTATTTCACTAAAAAATACTAAGAAAATCTAATGAAGTAATTTTTCATTTAGGATTCTGAATCTTTGCTGACTTTGCCACATAGTAAAACATACAATGTCTTTTTTGTTACACTTTCACTGTTTCTATGACAAATCTTCAGATGTGTTCCATTCTTTAGTTCTACCAGTTCAAGCCTTTACAGCTAGGACCCACCATGCTATTTCCATGAAGTCAAAACACCCTCATTTCTTTCATATTCCAAGTGTCAGAATAAAGTTCCACTTGGACAGCTACTTAACACAAAGTAGAATTGTTACTTTGTGGAAGAGACTCCCATGTGGATGCTTCTTTGAATATTATAAATAACCTCTTCAAGGCAAGGATAAATTATTATCTATCTTCCGGATTGTTATATTGTCAGTTCTTTCATTCATCATAACCATTTTAACACTAACCCTCTACCTTGAGTGACTCTCGAGCCTTCTATTGTTTAATTTCAGTATTTAAAACAAATCTGCTTCTTCATTAATTATTGACTAAACATTATATAGTGAAAATTTCAAATTAAAATTCACGTAATAATTGTTAGGCTCCAGATGTATTGATCCATCAATAACTCATAGCATTTTTCTAATTAGTAAATTTTAACAATAATTGATGCAGGGTGTTTAAATAGGCCCAATTAAATCCTGCAAAATACTCACATTTGATCTACATTCAATTTGTTTATTACTGGAGGAAGTACAAAGGCATTCACTCTTCTGAACACAAAAATAGATTTTTTATTTTTATTTTTTTTTATCAATTCGCCCCTAGCAAGACACACAGGGGACTACTGGCAAATGAAAGAGAATGTGAAGATTTCAAAAGAAACCAGAAACCCAATCCTAAACAGGAAACAAAGGATAAACTTCTATTCTGTTAAAAAAAAAAAAAAAAAAACTGGGGAGGAGCATGAACTGAATGAAAGGTGAATATGTGGCTGTAGGGTTGCTGTGCAGCTGAGCATCTCCCTCCATATGTCTCAGTTGTATGCCAATGTCCGAGTCTGAATAATTTTCCAGTCCATTCTGACATTATCAGCTCATTTTTTCCTCTGTCTACCTCTTCTTTGTAGGGTGGCAGTAGAAAGATTATTGGAAAGGTACTCTTCAGAATGTAAGAAATTCACAGATATCCTTCCTACATTGGAAATAAGGAGCAAATTTTAGTTATTTTTTTAAAATCTTTTTACTCCAAGCAAGGCAATAAAGCCACTAAGATGCAAGGGATTACTGAGTATTGCAGAATATAAGAGAAAAACACTTAAAGCAATAGAAGATAAAAATTGTTGTTGCTCTTAAATGTTTGTTAGTGATATCAAGGATAGGATTTATTAAATAAATGCATCAAAACTTTCATTCACTGTGATAATAGACGGAAAATTCATCAGTGGCAATAAAACTATCGTTGGATTTTAGCAATGACTATTCTGTCACTTAATTTTTTGAATAATTAAATGAAATATGCTATAACTATAATATTTATTGTATATTAGGCAAAATAGAAGCATGAGAAATTTTTATTCTTTGTTGACTAATTACATAAGCGGGTCTGAAAAAATTGTTTTTTTTTATATATATATATATATATATATATATCTTTTTCTCATCATGATTCTGCTTTGTCTAATGGCCTAATAATATACAGTAAATATTATTATTGTCTTTTTCAAATGACCAGTAGCATCGCATGATCAGTAGTTTGAACAACATCAGTATGCTAAAATGATCACTCACAATGACTTGTAACTTCATGCTAGCACAACTATTGAAAGCTTCCAAACAATTTCAACTACCCATGATTTGATTCACAAGGCTTGGGTCAATCCATGACATGGTTTTCAGATACTTTCCAAAGGTGCCACTTGATGGGATCGCCTTCCCAGATTGATAACATCAAGGTCACCTTCAACTATGATAAAGTTCAAACCTTAGCAAAAAAAAAACCCTTTTTAACCATTTATGCATATGCACTCTCTTCTCTCTCTCTCTCTCTCGCTCTATATATATATATATATATATATATATATATATATATATGCACACACACACACACAAGTTAAATTACATATCACCAAACCAGACTGCAGCAAAACACAAATCTGATAAATACTTAAACTATTTTTATGCTATTGGTATCACATAAACTGTTAAATAAAAAAAATTTTTAAATTTAGAAGTATTAAGTACAAAAATTAAACAACCCAGTTTCAATAAAATGTTATTGAATTTAGTAACAAACAGACTAAATCTATTCATTAAGACAAAAAACAATGGCTCAATAACAATGATGAAATGGTAGAAAACCAGAATTCTTTGATAATGACTTATGAAAGCAGGAAGTAATAGAAACCAGGAAAATGATCCAAATTATAGAAAAAATAAATGAAAAATCCTTAAAAGTAACTTTTGTCGATCTTTAACACGAACTTGTGTGAGCATGTGTAAAGTTAAAAAAATATTATTTGCATTATGTTTTATGTTTATTGTGAAAATTACAGTATATCATGTAAGTGTCAGGTTCTCTGAGCCCTCTTTTCTCATTAAGCATCTCAGAAATTTCAGTTGTCCCTTTCCAATTCTAAGTAAAAGTATTCTTCCCCAAACCCTTTAAAATTTCTAAATTACTCATGTTCAGTTCATGATATTCTCAGCATCCTTCTGTAGAACCATATCTCCGTTTTTTTTTGGGGGGGGGGGTTTCGTCATCATCTGTGAGGATGTACAGATAGTATAATAGGTAACAGCTTGGAGTGGGAAAGTGGAACAGTTTTAATTCTAGTCAAGTTTATTACATTCACTTACATGCAAATACATCACATCACCCAACTATGGGTTAAATAATAGGGCTTGTATCTAGAAAATCCTTGTTTATCTTAAAGTTTTAATGCAATATTCATTCACAAAAAAGAATTATTCTTACAATTCTAAATGTTTCAGCTTTAAATAACCCACAAAGGGTTGATAATTCATAAAAAATAATCAGTCCATTTTCTTCTTTTTCATATATCTTGCCAACCCCCCAATACAATTGACTTTTTTCTACAATTCCACTCTGTTTAGGGGTCTTGGACCTTGATGAAAGAATTGCATATTTTCAAATGGTTGGAAATTTTTAAATGAAAATAAAGTTTATCACATTTGGTGTTGTTAAGACAGAGAAAGGAAATTACAGGAACTCCTACAGAAGGTAGTAAAGGAAAGTGAGAAGAAAGGATTAAACATCAATTATAAGAAGACAGAATGTCAGCAAAAAAGAAAAGCTCAGCATGCTGACTACAAATTGAAGATACTAAAATCCAAAGGTGCATTAGAAAAGCAGTGTCTTACAAAAGCTAAGCAAAGTATTAAGAAACAGAAAAAACAAAAGGGTATTGAACTGTTACATAATATCAGTCCCTCTATATGACAGTGAATGTTAGGCAATCTCTTTACAGATAAAGACTTGAAGCAATAGAAATGTGGTTCTACAGAAGGATGCTGAGAATACCATATACTGAATATGTGAGCAACAGTGAAGTTTTAAAGAAAATGGAAATGAAAAGGACACTTATGCCTAACATCAGAAAGGAATAGTTGAAATTTCTTGGGCTCATAATGTGGAAAGTTAACTAAAAAAAATCTGACACTCAAGACATATTGTAGGCAAGAGGGACAGAGGAAAGCACTACATAAACTACTAACGAGTTTGTGTTAAATGGTTGGCAGAACAGGAATTAGGAGTGATAATAAAGACAAATTTTAATAAGAGCTACAAGGGACAGGAAATTGCAAAGAGCCATGATTGCCAACATCCTGAAGACACATGGCACATAGAAGAAAGTACAAAAGGATTGAAAAGTATTAGAAACAAGAAAAGTCTGTTGGTCTGTTATGTAATGTCTACCTTCCTATGTGGCAGTAAAATCTGAACAATTTTACCACAAATTAGATAGATTTGAGGCAACAGATGTGATTCTATCAGGGAATGCTAAGAATACCATGATTGCCCACATCCTGGAGGGACATAGCATGTCAACAAGAAGAATGGAACTTAAAAAAAAAAAGAGAGAGAGAGAAAGGTCATTGAAACTAAATGTTAACGATGAATTGAAAAAGAGAAAATGTTTTTTTTTTTAAAGCTGATGATATATAGATTTGCAAATTAAACTGAATAGCCTCAAGAATAGATAAAAGCTGATTAATAAATCATTGTCCAACTGAATGAACAAATGAAGGATAATGATTTTTAAAAAAATATCAAAAAATGAATGACATTATTTGGCCCACATCTCACTGCTTGCTTGATGAAAGAATTCCAATCTAATTAATGCTAATATATTTTGTATAAAGCATTTAATAAACAAACATGGATTTTTTTTTTTTTTTTTTGTGGTGATGGGAGAAAATAGTTGTGTAAGAAAAGTAATAAAACATGTTTTTAAAGTAAAAATCAGAGAAAAAATATTTTAATTTTATATAACATAAAATAAATTTAAACTATTGCTTTAATAAATATAAATTAAATAAGACTTATCAACATGTAGTTATACAACAACACTAACAAAGATTGTGGTTTTTTTGTTTTTGTTTTTCAACAAACAAAAACAGTCAACCAGTATTTCTGGAAGATAACACTTTCAAGGTAAGTAGGCTAGAGTGCTTGATATTAAGTGATAAAGCATTTACAGTAAGAAATAAAATTAAATGTTCACTCACCTGTTCCTATTCTGAGTTTTGCAGTGATTGCATCCACTTGTCAGAGGGTTTGATAGATTGGTTTTCCTATTCCTCTGAAAGACATTAGAGAGAAATAAATGAACATTTATTTGTTATATATATACCAGTTGTAACAGCAAAATTGTCCAAATCATTAGCTTAATCTTTAAATTGTATCTTAGAAATGATTAATGATATCTCACTACAATTCTCTGAGGTTTTTATAACACTATTGGATTCTACTTTGAACAATAAGAATGTATTTAGCTCTAAGTTGACCTCCTGATCCAGTTTTCCTCTCTACTGTTCCCTCTTCTTAAACTTATTCATCATTTTCTTGATGATTCTTGAATGGACTTCGAAGATGGAAGCCAGAGTATGAATGTTGATACCATTATTGAAGGCCTGAATGATCTTTTTCATCTCACCATTGCTCAGTTGGGAAGACATAGTGGGGCTGACACAAAATGATTTTAACCTGTTCTCTTTCTAGCTGAATAACTCAAAGGTTTTTTCAGTGATTTTTACAACAAATGGTGTCAAGATGGCTAAATGTCTTATCTAAATACCTGGTAAAAAGAAACTCAATTAGTTTAGTGGTTTTTTAGATATTAAACATTTTGGTGAATGGACAATTACCACATGCTGCTACATGATTAGACAATTTTGCTGTTACACTCAGTATACACACACACACTTGCAATCACTGCCTCTCGGGTGGGAGAAGGCCTTGCTTTCTATTTATACAGGGTGGCCAATGAAAGATTGAATGATATAAAACAAATAACTTTTACAAACACATGTTTATTTTAATTAATATTTTATTTGGAAATATAATTAATGGATTTCAGAATCTTCTGAAGCGATGTTCTGGCAACGTCTAGTTAAGCAGAGCGATGACGAGTAGAAGCTTCCACTGCTGCATCAGTGTGCACAGTAAGCTTAGGGCCTCTTCCCAGAAGATTGTCAACTGATCCAGTTCTTTCAAACTGGGCAATTAGGTACTGAATCACTATCACTAAGAGATAATCTAACATTAAAATGTTGCCAGTATTTTCTGAGTCTGAATAATTGATCTTTCATTGAAATAGAAAAACTCCATGAATTTTACTTGTTGCTGAACATCATACGTAGACATTTTAATTTACAAGGGATGCTCTATAACCTGTAAAAAAATAAAAAAAAAAAGATTGAAAACAAACAAGTTATGACTTATTCAAACCCTTCAGTTTTTCAGGAGGCACCCTTTATTTCTTGCAAATGAACTTTATCTTTTATGTATTATTACCTTAGATAAAATTATTTTATCAATCCTACAACAGCCAATCTTGACAAATCACTTAAATAACTTTTTTTTTCTTTTCGGTGGGGGATTTCATTCCAGAGGAGAGCCATCTCCCCACCCCCGCTGCTGCAGGTGATACATTTGTTTTCTACTATTTTTTGTTAAGCTCCTCTCAAAAGATGCCAATAGCTACTTTCTCACCTGCCCCTTGCATGCATAGCTGACCTATGTTTAATGAAATGCTTACATAGCCACTGTACTCTTCCCAATGAGGTTAGCAACCTTACCTTGACCTTGAGGTCACTAGGCCAGTGGATCACTAGATTACCATTGAGCCATACCCACTTGCATTGCATCTCATCACCACTTATATATATATATATATATATATGTATAAACCATCAAGTACAGATGCTCTCTATTGTAAAAATGTTGTTACATTCAGTAGAGTGGAGGGGGGGGAGCAAATTCTCACTTGGAGAGATAATGCTTAGGAAAAGACTTTCATGCATGGAAAGAGAGAGATATCTTGAATGACATGAAAGATGTTAACATCAAGCTAGCAAAAAAAAAAAGATAGGTATCGAAATGGCATGGCAATGAGTAAGAAGGTTTAGTAAACATGTCTATGTATCCACCTGAGCTTAAACACTCGAAATTGCAAATACATCAGGCTTTTTTTAGCTCATGATTAACGCTGTCTCTCAATGATTCTTCAACCCGATAATTTGCTTATTCCGTTTGCTTACTACTTAACAAGATATTTAATTCATACAGATGCAATTACTGTTATCTTTCTCTGCAAACTGTATTGATTCCACTCTTTCTCATAAATACACACACACACACACACACACACACACACACACATATACAATTTCTTAGTACTATAGATATTACATTTATTGGTTACACATGTTTCATTAGACATCCCTTTTTATTTATTTACAATAAAATTAGTGTCTGTCATTCTAGGGATCAAGACTTAGAAATGAAAAAGTGCCTCTTGACACTAATAAGAGGCAGAGCTTATATGGATATGGGGGAAGATAACAGTTAATCCTAGACATGAACAAGTTTAATAATAAGGGAAGCATACTCTTAGGAGTTAGTTCCACAAGTTAGCTATTCAATTTATAAAAGCTTTCCTATTTGTCCCTTGTTTAATCATTGTCAGATTTAAACCATATTTTTTAATCCCATATATATATATATATATATATATATATATATATATATATCAAATTGTTTTTATATATATGCAAAAGAATTATTTAAGTGTAATTTTCCTGTAATTACTTAACTATAATTTAATTTTAATTTTCCAAAAAGAGAAAAAATATGTTCAAAATCAGGAAAAATATTAAATACAAATCAAATGTAAAAGTACAAAAATTATTAATTGGTTTAACAATATTGCAAACAAAAACAATTCCTTTTTTAGGATTTGCAATACATATAAAATCTAAGCTAAAAATGATAAATTTTCTAGACATAACATTTCCTTTAAATGATGATACATACAAACCATATAGGAAAGCCAATAACAATTTCATATATATAAACAAAAATTCAAATCACCCACCTAATGTATTTAAGCAGGTACCAGTATCTATTAATAAAAGAATTGCAAATAATTTTAGCAATTTTAAAATAATAAATGAAAATAAAAATATACGAATTAGCATTAAGAAAAGGAGAATATTAAAATAAATTGGTATGCATAACTAATACTAATACAGTAATTAAAAGAAAAATAAATGTAATTTCATTTAATCCACCTTAGAATAATGTAAGACAAACAACTATATATATATATATATATATATATATATATATATATATATCTCTGTGTGTGTATATATATATATATATATCTGTGTGTGTGTATATATCTATATATCTGTCGAACTATTGTTGCCATATTTATTACGTTTCAGCCTGTTAGGTTATTTTGAGTACATAGTGTACTGGTGAGCAAACCAAAATGAGCTGATTCATTTTATAGTACACCCATAAAAGGTTAACCAATCAGAAGACTAGAAATATTCGACCCAATGTGTATAAAGGCAGCCATTTTGTTTTCTTTTTTGGAATATCTACTGCTAACCTGTCAGCTGAGGAGACCTGTAGAACTGCGTTTTCCTACTCGTTACAAATACCTACTGCCAACCTCTGATATGGAAGACCTTGAATTCCTGAATAGCTGCTACGAGACATTGGTGCTGTTACATTGAACAAATTACTTCCTATGTTGGATTGCTACATTCAAACTACATTAAACATGTATTACACAGCCGACCTTCTTCAGGTGGTTGGAATGTCGAACTGAACCCTTTATTTCTCACTGGGGTAGACTGTTCTAGTTCCATGTGCCATGTTTAATGGATGTCAATTATCAGTTATCTCCTGTTAATTCCCCTCTGCAAGTTCTCCCTTAACCGGATATTGAACTAACACTGTCACTGGATCTAATCTTTATCCACTGTGCCATGTGTCCTTGGGAACATCTGTGTATGTATTTCTGGGTATTATAAACCTAATGGCTTCAGCAACTATTTTTACCAGAGCTCATATTGCCATTTTTGTTATTATCGCTTTTCTCTGGCACTCCTTATTACTGGTTCCCATATTGTATTCATTTCTATGCTTGGTCAGCTCAGGAGATTTTTGTGGCCTAGCATATGTGCTGATTCCTTAAGTTTACAAATTTTCCATTGATGTTCTTAATCTATGATCTCA
This sequence comes from Acanthosepion esculentum, assembly GCA_964036315.1. Lineage (NCBI taxonomy): Eukaryota > Metazoa > Mollusca > Cephalopoda > Sepiida > Sepiidae > Acanthosepion > Acanthosepion esculentum. Next base: position 407,622 of record OZ038482.1, read on the forward strand.
ACCTGATCCCACAGAGGGCGGTGATCTCCCTTCTCTCTCCATATGTGGTCAGCCATGCCTGATTTTTCCACTTCCCCTCATGTTACAGCTTTCTGGTGTTCTTCAAGCCTTACCTTAAGGGAGCGGCCGGTCTCCCCTTTATATTTCTTTCTACAGCTGCACTGGATAGCGTACACAGAGTCTTTAGTTATGTTCTCCTCTAGGGGGGGGTGTCTTACTCGGGAGAGATGTCTGAAGTGTTGTCCAGCTTTTGAAAGTTGTCCTGATGTTATATGGACCGCAGATCTTTTGCATTTTCTCTGATAACCCCTTCACATAAGGCAGGCAGACTTTTCTGAATGTTGTTGTCCTCCTTGTACTCGCCTATCCCAGTTTTTTGGAGCTGCTGCCATGTACCCAGGGTAGTTGTTACGTTGTAGGGTACTACTTATACTGACCAATTTTTTATTTAATGTCTCTGGGTAGCCACTTATGACTTTTGCTTGGTGTTGTAAGCAACAGACAATCCCTTTCTTTATGCTGTATGGATGGTAGTTGACGACATACTGTCCAGTGAATGTCAGTTTACGGTATACGGATGTCCAGAACCCATGCTCTGTTCAAGATATTAGAACACCCAGCAATAGGAGTGTGTTGTCACTCTTTTTCTCCACTGTGAACTGTATATTATTGAGTTCACATGGTCCAGTAGAAACTGAACATCTTCCTGGTGTGGCCAGAGTATGAAGGTGTCATCTACGTACCTTAACCATAAAGTTGGCTTTAGAGATATAGATCCTAATGCCATTTCCTCAAAGTATTCCATGTATATATTCGCCATTGCTGGTGATAATGGGGAACCCATTGCTGAGCCCTCATCCTGTTAATATATGTGTGATCCCAATCTAAAGTGTGTTGTTTATATACAGAAAGTTAACATCTCCATCAGATTATCTATTGGAATACTGGTCCGTTCTTCTAGGGATGAGTCAGAGGCCAATTTGTCTCTGACTACTGAATGCCTTCTACGTGGGTACCTTGGTGAACAAACTCACCTTGTCCAAGCTCACCATCTGGTTGGATAGGATGGGAGCATCTTTGTGAGTGGAGTTCCGGACATATGAAGGAGACTTTCCGATCAATGGGTCAATTATATCTACAAGGAAGCGACTCGAAGGGTGGCACACAGAGCCTTGGCAACTAACAATTGGCCTGAGCAGAATACAGTCTTTGTGAATCTTAGTTAGACCGTATAGGTGAGGTAGCTTGGTGTAATGCTCGATAACTGCTTATACGTCTTAGGTGTGAAGTGATCCTTGTTCTTGATTAGTATCTGTGACAGTTTGTGTTCTGTTTTCATTGTAGGATCCTTTTTTACTTTACTGTAGCTACCGTTTCTAATGAGGTCTTCCAGCTTTCTTGTATAATCTGATCTGTCCATCACTACAATCGGATTGCCTTTGTCAGCTGGTAGTACACACACACACACACACACACACACACACACACACACACACACACTAAAAGCAGCAAGCTTGTCTTAATATATCATTATTACTGTGATTTTGACTTTCAAGACTTTCCCCACATTTGTGGCCTTCTGCCAGACTTAGTAAATGATTGGGCACTACACTTGGTGTAATAGTTAAGTCTCTGAATCAAACATTACTATAATGTTCAATCTTCAGTGGGTTTTTCCCACACAAAGCTCAACTTATAAATTAATGTACATATCTATTACCTGCTAACATCAAAACTGACTTCCATTGTCAACCTTGACCAGAATCAGTCAGCTGTTATGATTCCATGAGGATTGGTCATGGAAATGTAAAAAAGATGACAGAATCAATAAAATTCAAACTTTTTGCTTGTGGCTGCTTATTTCTTCTCTTGTGAAAACCTTTTAAGAAGAAAAAAAAGCCCGAATTACTTCTGTTTGTCAAATAAATGGCAAGAAGATGCCTCAGTTTTTTTTTTGGGGGGGGGGGGTCCTGAAGTGAGCAGGGACAAAAAAGTTTTTAAAACAAAAACCAAATCAGCTCAAAAAAGGAATTGAATGCACATATTGGCAGGTTGAACACAAATTTCAGCTGTCACCAAATTTGACCTTCCAAATTTCACAAACATCACAACATGTAAAGAATCATCAAACTCTGAAACTTTAAAAATACATGGGATTCAGACAGAAGCCACATATATTTTTCAGATGATGATACTATTATGTTGCACTACAGCTTGTGTTATCATATTCCAACCCCACAAAAAAGTACATGCAAACAATAAATATTATTGGCTTTATTTATTAAAAAAAAAATTTTTTTTTAATTTTATATTTTATTTTAATAATTTTTAAACCCACTTTTATTTTTCAAGCAATTGTTTTTTAAATGTTGAAATATAAGAAATGCTAAAAAGTTTGTTTTTTTTCTTTTCTTTTTTTTGCTAAAAGTTTTATGCACAACCACTTATGTAGACATTTTTTTTTTGAATTGATTTTAAACAAAACTACTTTTAAAAAGCTTTTACCTACCTCATTATTTGTCTTCCTCTCTAAGCATTCAACTCGGTATCCCACCCACCTTTTCTACATAAGTTACTTTCTGAAATTTTCAGACTAACCCCACCCTAAGGCATGAGCTAAGAAACTTGCATTAATTTTCTTTATTTTATTCATTATTTTTTAATTTTTTTAATATCATTAGTCCAAAAGCTTGGACAAATATTTTCATATTTGATTGTTTTGATAGCAAAAACGACATGGCTAAAATTCAATACAACAAAAATGATGATACTCTTGCCAAAGAGCTTTATTTTTTTACATTCAAGAGACAAGCGTCATGAACAATATAAATAGTCTGGTTATCATTCAATTGACATTCATGTTGATAATTTAACTTGTTCAGATCTGACCACTTGCCAATACACTATTCCTGGATATTTGGAGTAATTTCACTATTTTAGTAATGCAATTGTTACAGAACAAATCAGCATTGAAAAAGCAACAAATGGCCAATACAAAATTGCTCGTATGAACATCACATTCTTATTCAGCTTATTGGAAATGTTAAATTTAATCTATTAGCTTGAAATTAAAATGAAAATAAAAGCTTCAAGAAACATTTTTCATTTAAAAACAATTTTAAATGTTATGTATTGCGTTTTCTGTGTGTGGTACTTACACTAATGTCACTAAGAAATGAAGGATTACTTAGAGTAAAAAAGAATGAAAAATTCTTTAGAAGGAACTGGAATCCCAATTTTAAGCAGGAAACAAGTGATAAACCTCTACTCCTGTTCAAAAAACTGGGGATGAACATAAACCAGATGACAGGCAAACATATCTACTGCTATTGAGGAAAAAAGTAAATAGTAAATAAAATTTCAGGGTTTAGATGAAGATGTTAGAAGTATAGAGTTGACTTAGACTTTAGAAGGGACCAGAAACCCAATCCTAAACAGGAAACAAGGGATAAACCTCTACTCTTGTTCAAAAGACAGAGAATGTGAACCAGATAATAGGCAAATCTTTGGATCTATCATTTTGCATTGGTCTAATGCTGAAAGAATTCAGCTTGTTAGATTAAGCCTACCTTGGTAGCCTGTGAGAGGTGGGGGTAAAACAATTCATTTGCCTCCCATCCTGGATAAAATGATCTTTATATCTAAAGGGTTTAGTATAATTGTTTTTATGTAGCCCCAACATTTTTTCTTATATAAAGACTGTTATTGGCCAGTTTCCAATAAGATAAATATCTTTCTTGCCCTACTTTGTGGCAACAGATGCCCATAGATTTCAGCAAATAGACCAAAGGACAGGTTTATACATAACCTTTACCTGAAGCTGCAAATTTATGTCTTACTGTGGTTTAATAAAATGGCACTAGTTTCTTTTTATACTGCTGTTCACCCTTGAGCCACACAAGGTAGAGGATTATTGAATGAGATTGTTGTAAGGGTGGAAATAGAAGTAAAATGTGTATAAGGATATATATAGGATAGATTAGAGTGGCAAGTTCTCCATACGAAAAATGGGGCGAAAAACAGAAATAAAGTAGAAAATACAGAAAATCATGAAAAACAGGATTTTTGTTACTAAAAATAATATATTCTGACAATAAAATGTAAAATTCATGATCTGGAATGTGACAGAATCATTCTTTTACATAAATTTGCAATACACAGTGAAGTCAGTCACTGATGCACAAGCATTACAACCTATTTTGCTGCAACATGTCATTCTATAAATAACATGAAGTATTTTCCACTACTGATCCCAGTACTGTGCAAGCGCCATAACTTAATTCATGATATTAACCTAACCAAACCAGTCACCGCTGGTCGCCACAGATATTAGCATATGAATAGTGTAATATGCAACATCAAAGTTAGTAAAAATAAAAGTTGTTTGTTTAGTAATTAGATTTTTAAATGCCAGTTTGATTATGATTATCTTTCACAATGAGTAAACGAAAAGCTAGCAAACTTGGTGAGTGCACATTTTCAATAAAATACAGAGCTGAAGAGCCAGCTTCCTGTGATGATTTTTATCATGATAGCAATAAATTATTTTGCAGGTTTTATCAACACACGATAGATTGGACACGGAGGGATATGCTTGTGGATCATCAGAAATCACTGAAGCACTAAAAAATAAAGATGCCTATATAAGTAGGCTATAGATTTGCATATTTTACTGTTTGCACACAAGTCTGTTTTTCATGTGTTGTTGTGATTTTGAAACAAAAACGGAAATTTGAAATTTACCGTCATAGAAGAACAGAATTTGACATTTTAAAACAGATCTTGCCACTCTGGGATGGTTGAACCTAGATTTGAAGTGGTTAAAATTGTAGTAATTGGGGAAGCATCCTCTTGACAGTCTGTTCTACAAAAGTATCAGTTATGGGAAAGAAGTTGTCTGAATGGAACTTCCCCCTTACAAATGTCGCCCTGTCGGTGGGGCTTCAGAATACGCCGACTTCCCCCCTGCAGAGGGTAAATGGGACCACCTGTTGACCGTGGGTGGCGACTCGTAATGCTTGGAGATGGGATCCTGGTGGTTGAGCAAATCATAACCTAAGTATAAAGAGGACATGATTTAGCAACACACCACTTCGGCCCTTATCTGAGCTAGATGGGAGGTTGGAGAGGCCCGATCCAATCAATCAGTTGGTCATGTCAAGCACTAAATCAGACAAACGGACCAAAAAATACACTCACACTCCATATTTGACAATAAACTGATTTAGTAAGCGGTGGCTGTAGGGCCAATCAAGCTGGGATTAAGGAGACTGACAGAACTGAAAAAATCTAAGAGATAGTCCATACTTGGGTGGATAAGACTTAGTATAGGTACCTCCACAAAATCGCTAAAAAAAATGGCATAGCATGATGAAAAAGATGCCAAACTAGACTAAAACAAAATTTTATCGTCTAAATGCTTCTGTTATCATGAAGAGAAAACACCAAAGTTTTTTTTCATTATTTTAAAAAAATTTTCCTTCTTTTTAGAACATTCTAAATTTTGATTAAAAAAACATTGTTTATCTTTGTACCACCGGCACTAGTAAAATAACATATACAATTTTTAGCACTTTTTTTTTGTATGACACCCATTATTTTGGGAAATTTTGTAAAAATAAAAATAATTGCCGGATGTTAATGAAACTTTCAGAAAGTATTCACAGATGATTGAAATTATTATAAATATGTTTTTTTTATTAAAGTCATGGCAGAAATATATTTTTTTATATTTATTATCTCCCCCCCTAACTAATTTTATGAAAACTCTAGGAATTCACTCGCGTCAGGTTTAGTGATTACAATAGTTAAAAGCACAAGGCTTTGAAGAATGCAAATCATGTTTTTTTTTAATTGGATCGCCCGTACCTGAAAATCAGCTCTGAATTGTAACATACAAAACTCGATAAAACAAATATATTATTTAATTTCAAATGCTTTTATTTGCTTTTAGTTGTTTTTATGAATATGGACAATATTTTCTGAAAACAAAATATTTTTTCGATGAAAAATGAATTTTTAATACAGTTATTTGTTATTTATTTAATTATAATAGATTTTTACATTTAAGTTGTTAAAATATTGTAAAATTAGTTAAACGCCGCATCGGGTTTCCTAAGTGTCCTTATGAGATAGATCTTTTTTTAGTGCTTTGTAAATTGTATCATTTTCACTAATCAGAAAACAGGAAGTAATTAAGAATGTAATTTTGTGTTTATAATCGGGCTCTAATTATAAAGTACAGAAGACCAACCAGAATACAATTAAGTTGCGTTATTTGAGTTAAGCATTGTTCTCCGCTGTTAAGGCCTTTTAATTTTGCAAAACACGTGTGGAGAAGTTTATTTGATTTTTCAATTTCAACTGAGAAGGGTACCTAAAAGTATCAGTATCATCTTATGAAATTTATATGATCTTATTTTTATATTAATCTCAGTTAATGGCATTTTTTCCATAAATGAAATATCAAAATTATTAATAAAATGAATGGAAATACAGATAACACAGTAAAATGTAGTAAATGTACATAAAATTATAGTATTTTATGTACACTTCTGATAAAAGTTCATGAGAAAGGTACCTATAAATTAATTAGATACCTTTCTTATGAAATTTAATCTCATTCATAGCAGTCTTGTTTTAATTTCTTTATAATATATTTTCCATAAAGCATCATAAACGTAAAGGTGAAAGCTAAGTACAAAAAAAACAAAAAAAATTAGAGCACTGAAAGTTTTCCTTAAAAATAATGAGGTAAATAATTTGTTCACTTAAATGTAAAATATTTCACTTTTCTCCTTCCGTAGAACAAATTATCGTCACGGAATCCATCAATAGGTCATTCAACACCTGTCAAATGACGCGAAAGTTTATGACCTGCTTTGTTTTATTTTCAAATTACATCTTTTCAGCGCAAAAGCTAAGTTAAGCTTGGTCCAAAAATTTTTAAATAAACATAATTTCTGATTTTCTTAAAATAAGTTTTGAAAAAATAATTGATATTTAAAAGAATTTCAAACTGAGATTTTCATTGATTCTATAAAGTGGAAAAAAATGGTCAATTTTGCTGACTCAAAAAAAAAACAAGATTTTTAACGAAATTTTTGGACGTGTTAGGAACAATTAAAAAATGTAAAAAAAATACCACAAAAATACTTTGATCTTTCCTCTTAATAATAACATAAACATTTATATGATAAAATGTTGTTTTCGTCAAGTTTGGTGTCTTTTTCATCATGCTATGCTCTTTTTGTTTACATTTTGTGGAGGTACCTAACTTAGTATCACGAATGCTCAAAAATCCCTCCACGCTTGAGTATATCAGCCATGTATCCCTGGAGAAATGAGGCGAATGGGATTTTCCCCCTCATCATCCCCCCTAGAGGGGCTCCGAGGTGGGTGGGGAGCATGGCTGACGAATTAAAAATAAATTTATTATGAGTAAGAAAAACACCAAGAGACTTCACATAGAAAAAAAAACAGATTCTGATAATGAAAATGATGTCAAAACCTTTCCACACTTTATTGTACTGGAAGCCACAAATAACAAACCATTGACTGAATTATCACCCTTCCTAATTCAAAAAAACATATCGAGCAAAATAACTCTAAAAAATGTTAAAAAATCAAAAAATGGTACAATACTAATAGAGGCTAAAACTCTACTACAGTTACAGAAATTTCATGAAACAGACATCAAATCCTACCCCCACCAAACCTTAAACTGCTCCAAAGGAGTCATAAGAAACCGAAAGCTCTCATGTACTATTGATGAAATAAAAAAAAACTGAAAAATCAAGGTGTTACAGATGTAAAAAGAATTACAATAAAAAAAAAACAGAAGCAATACGAACAAATACATACATATTAACCTTCAACTCTCCTCAGATACCAACAACAATTGAAATTGGGTAGGAGAGAATTAAAATAGAACAATATATACCGAACACACTTCAATGTTACAGATGCCAAAAGTTTGGACATCACAAAGACCAATGTCGAAGCAACCAAACATGTGGAAATTGCAGTTTAAAAGATCCCGATCATGAGGAAAGGGATTGCCTGAATAAAACCAAATGTCCAAACTGCTCAGAAAATCACCCCTCTTACTCCAGAAACTGCAAAATATACAAGCAAGAAAAAGAAATAATAGAAGTCAAATATCAGAAAAAAAATAACCTTCCAAGAAGCTCGAAAGGAGGTGACAAATAAAAAAGACACATATGCAATAATAAGCCAAAAAACAAATAAAATATACAATGAAAACCTATCAAGTAATCCTTCAGAAACTCTAAACTTAACAAGAGAATTAAAAACTATACTTGAAGAACTAAAATCCCTCATATTTGGACTCAGAACAGATTTCAATATCCAAGAAAAAAGTAGAAATGAACAACCTAAGACAAGTGAAGTCAAAACTAAAGAAACCAAAAAATCACCCAAAGAAAATTCAGAACCAAACACTAATGAAACTGCATATCTCCAAAAAATCACAAGATCCAAATCACTCCCTAGACAAAAAGCAAACAACACAATGGATCCACAATACTTGAAAAAATGGAAACGGAACATGAAAGAGAAAACCACAAAAACCCAAAATCAAAATATAAAGACTAATAGGAAAACACAAGAACCTAAAATCAAAACCAAAGACAAACTAAGAGGAGGAAAAGAAACAGGAAAACCAGAAAGCATGGATTTCTAGAACAATACCAGAGTACGACACTTAAGGAAAAACCTAAACAAACCTTAAAATACAAAGCAATCCAATGAACCAAACAGGAAAACAATGATCACAAACACACACAAGATACTTCAATGGAACTGTAGAGGAATAAATAAAAAAATTATTACCAGAAATAAATTGTTGAAGGAAAAAATATTACCAGCAATACGTTTTTAAAAAGATATTGCCAGCTATACATTTTTGAAAAATACTATTACCAGCTATACGTTTTTGAAAAATACTATTACCAGCTATATATTTTTGAGGAAAAAATATTGACAGAAATAGATTTTTAACAAAACAAAAATATTATCAGAAAAAAAAATAGTTGTCGGCATTAAATGACCCATTGAGGTTGATATGTCGTAAACTAAACCAAACCAATCCTTACAAATGGAATATGAAGTTAATTTGGATGAGTTGACCCTGTGTATGTGGCATTGACAAGAAAATAACTCCATGTAACAAACTGAATAAAATATTTGTTCTGTTATAGATACTGGAATGTATCAAAAGTATCCTAGTTTTTTTTAATCAGCCAGGTTTTTTATGCACCACCTGAGAAGTATTTTAACAATGGATGGAAAATGCAATACAGAGATCCAAAGGTGCATTAGAATAATGAAAGATGCTTTCCAAAAGCTAAGAAAAGAATTAAGAAACTGGAAAAATACATTAGAAACAAAGAAAAGAGTGAACTGTTATGCAATATCAATCCTCTTATAGAGCAGTGAATGCTGGACAATCTCCTCACTGATAAAGAAGAGACTTAAAGCAATAGAAATGTGGTTCTACAGGAGGATGTTGAGTATACTACGAAGTGAACAATGATGAAGTTTTAGAGAAAATGGAACCAAAAGAGACACTTATACTTAGAATCAGAAAGAGGTTGTTGAAATTTCTAGAGCATTTTTACATAATGTAGAAAAAGAGCTTAGGAAATTTGACACTCACAGGGCAAATTAAAGGCAAGAGAGATAGAGGAAAGTAACACATAATCTACCTAACCAGCTTGTAAAAGTAATCTATGATCGAACTCACTACTTTGGCATAATTGGTGTAGTGAGACAAGCTTGCTAACCTTTACACCATGTTGAAGTGCTCAAATCTATTATACCAAGCCTGGCACAAGACCAAAGGTACAGGATTAAACTTGTTGTATTGCTGTCATACCTTGCTAAACTCACAGCATCCTATTCAATATTCATAGAGCCCCAGCAGTAAGGCTATGGTTACTGAATTAGTATTGCTTGTTTATTCTTTCTGTCATATTCATTCATTGCTCTCCACTGCTTAATACTTTCTACATTATGATTCTGTTTTCTCTTTGTGGTTCTTGTTTGTGCATTCATTTGCTTAAAATTATTTACTGGTTGTCTTTGACATGTCTTGTGAGTGTTTAATTCTCCAGTTCTTCATTTCTCATATGTTCAAAGAATTAGAACTCACTCTTTCTAATTGTTAGCAATAAATTATCTTTAAAACTTCATTTATAGCATACTCTTTCCATGATAATGTCAAAATTTGTTGAGCAAACCACACTTTAGTTGTTTCAATTCTTTCCCTACCAATCATGGTTATTGACTTTACAAAGAACTCAACTAATGCAGTCCTGTCAGGTGCCAGTGACTGAGCAATGGGTAGTAAGCTAATGCATGATGTAAGGAGTTCACTCCTTACTTTGAACAATATGAAGCTCGGTTCACATTTATATGTAAATGCAATCAAATTAAATACCTTCTTATAAGGTTTTTAATTTGGGAAAATTACTTCACCTCTGTCTGCATCATGGCAAAAAGAAGTAACTTACTATCATTACAATGCTTTGCACACCATCTTGTTCATGAATATTTTTAGTATCTAAATTTGTTTTTTGTCTTGGGAAGACTTTTGTCTTTGGGACATGATTTTCAATTTGATAAAGCAAAACTCATCTCATCAAATCTAATAAGATTGTAAACACTCCAGAATTTGTTGTAGCCAAATCCCTCTGGTTATGATCTCTCTCTCTCTCTCTCTCTCTCTCTCTCTCTCTCTCTCTCTCTCTCTCTCTCTCTCTCTCTCTCTCTCTCTCTCTCTCTCTCTCTCTCTCTCTCTCTCTCTCTCTCTCCTCCCTCCCTCCCTCCCTCCCTCCCATAATTTTATAACTATGTGAAAAAATTGTATAAAGTTTTAATTAAAAATAGATTTAAGACAAAACTTGTTTGTGTTTAAAGCAGCTATTCTTTACTTTTCAACTGCTTGATAAAACATCTTCCACTCTATCTAACTTCATTTTTATGAGATATTCAGATATTTTTTCCATAACAATCTAACCTGTCTTTTGACTTAGAAATGTGTGTAATCTAGAATCTTGCTATTTGTGTTATTCAGTTTGTTGATTCTCCCATTTTTTCATAGTTTGTTCAATTCTACCAAACACTATATTGTAGTAGTGACACTAGCTTTATCCAAAAAAATGTAAGCTGTATGTTTGACAGTACAAAATTCACAACACAATTGAATAAGTTGGTAAAAATCACCATAGTTAAACAAGATTCTGTGCTTGAAAAAGACAAGAAAATAGATCAGCTAAAATGAAAATAAGGTTGGTTTAAAATAGCTATTGAAAATTAAGCCTAGTTTATAAATAAAATATTTCCCATGTCTTTTTGTTGCTATTCTGTTTATATAGATGTCTTTTATATCAGTACTTTGTACCTTATTAGAATCATAAAAGAAACTTGATGATTCTCTTTAAGATAACTTACTTAAAAGCCATGCAGACATGGCCATTTAGCATTATGTTAAGCCACTTTCTATTCATAGAACTGATAACTTTATAAATAAGGAGAACTACTCTGTAGTTAGCTAAATTCTAACTACATTTAAAGTTAGCATTACTTGTATTTCTTCTAATCCCTAATCAGCAGGAGTCTAGTGTAAAATGTGTTTTGAACATGCACTCTTACAAGTTAAAAAATATTGTTTGTACAATAGTGTGGAAATATATATGATGGGAGAAGAAAGGCAAAGATTAAATTTATAATTTTTGCATAAAATAATGATTATTTGTATACAAGTTTGTTTTGTTTTTTGTAGAAAAACATTAAACAAACTGATTTTTTAACCCATGGTGCAATTAGTAATCTTTTTATTTTATTTTCAGCTTTTGTAACAAATATGCAAAAATCATAGCATTATCAGGGTGTAGTAAAATCCCTTGCTATTAAGCTGCATCGTGGATAGAAAATTATTTTATTCTTCAAATAAGAGCATTTTAACAGTGTTGTTCTAACACAAATCTTGCTATCCACAAAAACACATCAGCATCCACAAGTTAAAATCTGATTATAAAATGGATTGTGTCAAATTATTTTATCATAAAAATGATAGGGTTGAAAACTAGTTACTCTTTTACGGAAACCAATACCAAAATTAAGTTTTTTTTTTTTGTTTTTTTTTTTTTTAGACACTGGGCTATCAGCATACTTTCTTGCAGATATTTCAATATATATTTTTTGGTATTTGTTCAGATAAGATTTGCAATAAAGGTTAAATTATGTTGGCTACTTATAACACAAAAGTTAAAAATAGATATGGTTGCAAGTATATATAAAAATTCCAACTTTTAAGTTTGAAATAACATGAATAGAAATTCAGTTTTAATCAGTAAGCAATGAAGAACTTGGAATTTTGTAACGGCACCTGTTTTAAATTGGGAGAGTTGCCATTATAAATAAAGATTTATTGGAAAGTTGAGGCTCTTGTTTGTTTAATATAAGTGCATCTGTAAATATAATAAATTAAAAAAAACCAGCACACCATTTTCCCACTATCTACAAGTTTCCTCTTTCACCATTTATAAAAATTAAACCCCGCTTTTATCAATTGTTCTATTTATAGCCGAATTCAAAAGAAAGAAAAAGATATCTACACCTTTTTAACAAGAAAGGAGCCAAGAATAATTGTAATGCTCTTTTCTTAAACATTCCTTTCAGGTATTTCAAGTGTAAACTCCTACAGAAATGAATTTCATGTGATTTGACAGTTCTCCCTTTTATCTTCACCAAATGCTGAACTAAATTAGTTCTAGAAATGAGATCCATTGGTTGATGTTAGAATTTCAGCATTTTTTTTTATTCTGAATAGATTCAATTAGTACCTTAAATAACAAGAGTACCTTCCTGACATCCTCATTCTACTGAAATAGTTAGGTCCCCCCAATTTTCCATTCCAAATTTTCTTTTTTTCCATTTCCACTTTTGGTAAATTCCATTTTTTTTTTTTTTTTTTTTTTTTTTTTTTTTTTTTCCATTTTTACTTTTGGGAAATTTCATTTTTTCCATTTTATAGTATTTTATGAGAAATTTGCAATACATAATGCTATAATTATTATTAAAACAGAAAACAAAAACATAATTCATATTTTTATTGCATATAAAGAAATAGAAAATATCTACAAATCTTTTTTTAAATGTTAAAATCCAAGTCCAAAAATAAATGATATGTAAAAATAAAAAAAAATGTAACATGACTAGACAATAAAACAATGGAATATTACAGTGTATAATTATCTTTGAGGTAGAACTTTTAACCAGAACTTCCTTCTTTAAGAACACGGTCAAAACACATTCAAATTGTTTTTGTTTTTTTATGTAAAAGTATTTAGACTGATTTATAATTATTGATTCATAATATAAAAATCATATTTAAAGTGTCGACAGCAATAACTGAATCTTTGTAACAAAATATCAAAAAATAAATTGGACATATTAATTCAAAATTTAAATAAAACAACTTAACCCAAGTTGAAATACTGCTCAAATTTAAAATTGCTACATTCTTAATTTGGGAAATATCTAATCTTCAAATCTCTTCTTTAAATCTCTATTGTAATATATTGTGAGTTGCTTGGTGTTCTCAGGGGTAAGACTTTTGCGTTGTTTATTGAGTAAATGTTTATATTGAGAAAATGAACATTCAGCATCTATGCTGGCAGCAGGCATCCATATGACTTTATTGGCGATCTGTTCCAGAAAAGGAAATCTGCTCTTATTTGCATTCCAAAATAATGGGATATTAAAAGGATTTGGTAAATCATCTTGGTAATTCACTTACATTTGGAATTCTTCAAGATCAGTAGAAGGACATTGCAAGTCCTTGATGGCTACAAAACTGTCTCTAAATCATGGCCTATACAGGGTAGCTGTCTAGAATCAAACAGGTGAGCTGCCCTTGTAAAAGTTATACACAGGGTGGGTATCTAGGTATTTATTCAGTTTCAAAAAAGATGTGCTGAAAAAAATCTTGGAAATTTGAGAACTCTCTCTGTGTTTTCTAGTTCAGACAGAAGGCAATCAGTTTCTAGGCCAAATGTTGATTTTGATGTACCAGTATGCAAATACTGATTTACATCCTCCATGTTATATACAACACATGCAAGTGGAGACTTAATGTCTTCTAAGTTTGTCAAAGCTGTAATTAAACGAGTGCAGTTCTCATTTATAAAATGCAGATTTAAACAAATTATGGTAAGAGGCATGATGTAGTCAACCATCATCTGCTAATTCTAGAATCCTATCTAGTGCATGGCCATGGCTCTTTTCTTGCTTAAAGAATCCTTTATAAAACTGTACAAAGGATGAGTGATATTTGACCGCCTTAAACCAGGAGTTCTATCTGGTTGCCACTGGTACAGGGGGTAGTTTCATTTGTTCCTTGGGCAAGGAAACTTCAAGCCATTTTAAGTATCGCTTTTTCCGACTAGGCCTTTTTAAAAAAGGCTGATTTGATGAAAGTAGTGAACTGGGTAACATTATCAAATGCTGGCCAGTGTGAAAATACTTCATCAACAAGATTTGAAATATGTGCTAAGCACAACACATGGCAACTGTTAACAAAAACATTCGACAATATTTTCATATAAGCTTCTTTTTTTTTTTTTTGCAATAAGCTGCAAAATCTGTTATAAAAGCAATAATATCCTCAAATGAGTTACAGCTCGGATTCATGCCTGACTTACAGTTTGATGATTGCATTCTCCCAAGGTTACAACATCGATGAGAAATGACTCCCCATGGATGCTTGGAATTACATTCAAAATGCTGTGGTCATGATAGTTGTTTCATCTGTTATGATGCTAACTGATTGATTAGCAATCTTGGCTTTCAGGGCAGCAAAGTGACAAGCAAACAATTTTGGTAGACAAAGTTGTCTAACACAATTAACACTTGGAATAGCACCATCTTCTTTACAACATCTTAATATGAATGGCCTTATTTTGTCAATTTTGTGTAGGGGAATGTCAGATAAATTGCACATTTTCCAAAAATTAAGGACAAAATCATTTCTTACCTCTTTACTCTTCAACAAAGTTGTGATTGCCTTCTGTTTCAGTTGAGCCAAGTTGAGTTTTTGATTTGAATGTGATCTTTGATTATGTCAACACTATGGTAGGTACCTCCACTTGGTCGCATAAAAAACAGCATAGCATGATGAAAAAAGGCCCCAAACTCAATAAAAAGAAAGTTTTCTCATTAAAATATTTGTTATTATTAAGGGGAAAGACCAAAGTATTTTTTTATTATTTTTTTGAAATTTTTTAATCCTTTCTAGCACATTGTAAAATTTGGTTAAAACTCTTGTTTTGTTTACGTTAGCAGCAGACCAAAGATAAAGGTTTGTTTTTGTATTTTTCCTCCCCTGGTGAAAAACACATTGATTTAGAAATTCTTGCAAGAATCAAATAATTGTCAGATTTTAATGAAATTTTCAGGACATATTCAGAATTTTTTTTTTTTTTTTTTTTTTTTTTTTAGAAAATCTTGGTTAAAAAAATTTAATATATATATATATATATATATATATATATATATATATATAATGTTACCACCCACTTAATTTCAGTAAATTAAATTTTTAGGGCAGGAATTTTTTTTTTTTTTAGTTAAAAGGACTCCTTGAAAAAAGTAAATCATCAATTATTTTTGTAAAAGAGTTGGCCCTTTCACCGAAAATCTGCTCTAAATTGTAAAATAAAAAATGCAATAAAACTATATTATTTAATTAGAAAAGCTTTTAATTGCTTTGATAAATAAGATTTATTAAGGAGACTATTTTCTTCAGAAGATTTTTTTTTTTTTTTTTTTAAGAATAATTCATTTTTGCAAGAATTGTTTTCATTTTTTAAAATTTTAATTAAACAATTTATAATATTAAAAAATCATTTATAATTATTCATTGCTTTCAAGGCATCGGTTTGTTGATATTTTTAAGTGAAAAGTACATTTACAAATCAAAAATTGAAAAGCTCATAACAGATGTTTGAGCCAATATATTTTTAAAAGAATTTTAAAAAATAATTTTTAGTGAATAGAGCATACCCAATTTCTACGTATGGGAGCCTATGCACAACATAATTCTTAAAAAGTTCATATGATTTAAGCGTCGTCTGATGCACTGGAATTTTTTCACTTTCTTTATTCAGCTCTGTTTCATTGTTAACATCTTTGCAAATCATCCTTTCAAAATTTCAAAGTAAGTTTTAATTTTTTTAATTACTATTTCACTAGTTTTATTTTATATATTTATTTTAGTTTGGGTCATACTTCAGTTATTTAATTTTTTCTTTAAGTTAGTAATTTATTAAATAAGAACCTAGAGATATGAAACCCAGATTCTATTAAAAGAAATAATTTTTAGTTTTTTTAAATTAAATCTTTCTTATTCAATTTTTATTTGAAGTTCTTATTTTAATACTTTATTCCATTCACATTTGAAATTAGTTTTCTTATTTTAATTAAATCTGAATAGTTTTCATTGAAAACAATACAAAAAATTAGTGTTGAAAACTTACTTTTCAACACAATTTCTTGTATTGAATGAAAATAGAAAATTAAAAATGTATGCTTCATTTGACAAAATTGACTGAATGTTATTTAAAAAATTGTTAATTGTTTTAGAAATTGTTTAGTAATTAGTATTAAGATTTCAGAATATTTTAATTATAAAAAAATTTTCAAAATCAATGTGTTTTTCTTATTTAAATTTATTTTAATTTTTTAACTTTTAGATGGTGAAAACAGAAGAAATATTAAGAAATTACCAATGCATAAAATTAAACCATGGAGAACAGATTTTGTGTGGTCATATTTTTGAAAAAAAATTTTCAACAAATACGGATCATTTTCGAAGATAGCAGAATGGACCAAGCAGGAGAATACCAAAAATGGTTTTCCTGCTATTTCAATAAATTCAGTTAGGAAACTTTCTGAATTTTTCACAAAAAGAAATAAAGGAAAAAATTTCCCTGAATTTGAAAAGAGAGGTCAAGTGGTGGTCCATTCTGTTACTAAATCTACTACTGCCACATCTTCCATTGCCTCTTTGACCGCCATCCCTGTTGCAGCTTCAACCCTGTCTGCTACAGCTGCAACCCTGTCTACTGCACAGAAAATTGCACTTTAGTTTTCAACTCTATGACACAACCACATGAACTGTGTGGTATTGACAATGCTATCTTCATCCCATCCTGTGTCACTGGAACATCTTGGAGGGATTGTGATGGACCACAAGCAGCATATTTGTGACTGCATCAACAACTTTGCTAAAGTAGGCTCATTGTCTACTGGCAGAAGTGTTGGTGCCAGTTCAAAACTCATTTTCGAAAATTAAATGCTGTTTGACAGACCGGGCTCCCATCAATCATTCAACAGTTTCATTATTGGAAACGGAATGGCAGGTGAAACTTGTTGAAATGTACTGCAATTTGCATCCATTGGAAACAGTTGCAACAAAGACAAGGAAAGTCCTGAGTGATTGTGAGGGAACTACAAATGAGAGTGGGTGCCTAGCATGGCAAATTCTTGCAGCTTTGAAATCCTTTAGATATAGTGACAAATTAGGCCTTATTTCAAAACTGAAGACCTTTATTCAACAACAAGATCTTCCATGGTTTGGTATCACTAGATTCCAAGGAAATCGGTTGCATGTAATTTTTCATCAAGGTGCAACTTACTTTCCAATTTTTGAACAATGCAAAAAATTTTTCTTGGGACTTTCTTCAACCAACAAGACCATCACAGCATTGCAGCAGATAATTACGGAAGAAGCCACTATCATCAAGATGCAAGTGCTGGGAATCATAGGTAAGATGCTATCAGGGCCTTGGATGAGTACCTTCTACACCAGAGAGACCCCATTGACACTAAGAACGTTGTCAAGGGTGTCATTGACAATCTAATGGTAATCACCAAGGACCCTATGTCTATTTTCGACTCCACAAAAGATTTCTTTGGAAATACATTACCAAAGAAAGTAAGTGTCCTTACTGATTGCCCTAGCAAATGAACTCTTATTTCAACAGATGATAACTGCCTGCTTAAAAGGGATTGTGGAGATTTTCAGCAGGCAGTATGCAAAATCATTCAGCACAGTAGATGCTTCTTCCAAGTCAATTTTAACATCGGTGAGGGAATACACCATGTTAGCTGAAAGCATCATTGATGAATTTTGTGAAAGACAGGAGCTTGCACCTAATGCTTATGTATCAAACATAAGTGATATCATCAGGGCCAAGCGGAATGCAGTAAGTAAATTCATCGATGGTCTGGATGCTGAGCAGTTCCAGGGACATCTACAGCTGGCACTGATGTATAGCAGACAGAAAACTGGGATGAAGAAGATGCAGCAACAAGAAGTCCATGAAGAAATTGGTAGAAGGATCAAGGCTAAGGATGTCCAGAAGCAAAACAGGAATAGAGCCTTGATCCAGAAAAATCTAAAGAAGTGGAACGATCTGCCAGTTTATTCTTTGACTTCTGAATATGGCAAGTTTGCACAAGTCCTGCATGAAATACTCACTGGACTCATAGTTGGACATTCAGTCAGACATATTTGGACAAGTAATGGTGTTGACTGAATACCTTGGCTACATCATTAGTTATGCAGATCCATTTTATAAGATTTCGTATCTCACTGATGTAGCTGATTACTATTAATTGACCAAATATGAAGTTGGCGCTATGTTATGCAGGACTTGTATTTTGAAAATCAGCCCAGCAATGGTGATGAATGAAGAGGCAATGGGGAAAACAAAAACGGCCCTTTTTAGGGCCACAAAATATTTCTGAAAGTCTTTTCAACATTACACATAGCAATTTCTTTTAAATATTTTGTTAAGGGAAGGGTTTTGGGTTAAATTAATAAAAGTTTAAACAATTATGTAATTACTAATAAAATTTAAAGTACTATAAAAAATTTAATAATAACCATCATGATAACAATTAATAATAAATAAAATACTGTAACATTTCATAAATTATTGATTTTTACTTCTATCATGGTAATTTTATGTCAGTTATTAAATTTTAAAATTAATCTTAGAAAATTTTATATTTTAATTTTTATTATTTTTTTCATAAAGTATCTTCAAACGTAAATAAAAGTCAATATCATTTTAGATAATTGCTGAAAATATGTTAATTTGTAAAAATTATTAGATAGTTAAAAAATCAAAAAAATGCGTTCATTTAGATTTCGTAAATTTATGTCAATTCTAGTCATCCATACTAGCTGTCATCACCTTGTAACTTATCGGTGACTTCGATAACGTCAATAAAGACAATAAAAACAGGACCCATTGTTAAGAAATGGCTGTATACTATATTTTTTTATGCTATAAGTAATATTTATTTCAAATCAGATTATTAATTTAACTTTAAATTTGCTAATTTTACTCAAATAACGTTTCACAAATATATTTTATTTTTGGAAGATTTTAAAAATCGATAAATTTGTTTTGTTTTTTATAAATTTCTTAAAATTAAGAAAATGGCCCCTTTTAAGAAAATTTTCTTAAATCGGCCAAAAAATTTGAAATACACCAGAATATTTTACTTACTGGAAATAGTAAATTTAATCATTTAGCTTTCAACAAGCTAAAATGAAATCTTCAAGAATGCTTTTTCATTTTTAAAAACTAAAATTAAAAATCTTATCGAAAATTCAGTGGAGGTCCCTACCCTACACTATGGAAACAGAATTTGCAAAATCGCATATTTTCTTCTGCAGGAAATTGCTCTGCCCTGGCCATAGCACAAATTTTATATACTGTGGTTTTTTTTGTTTTTGTTTTTTTTTTTTGGAGTTTTTTTTTTTTTTTTAGAGGTTGATTCACTATTGACTTTTAGTTTTGTTGCTTATTCATACAACTGGTTTAGATTAAAAAATATACATAAAATATGAAAAAATAATCATTGATAGTTAATTAAAAGGATTTTTTTTTTCTTTTCTTCAATTTTTTATCTACAATAGTGAAGCACTGAAGATGATGTAATTATTAATGGCTGTGTGACGGTAAGCTTAGACAAGCCAGTTGTTTCATAGAATGGTATTTTTGGAGAATTTTTCTCTAAATTGTATGGTAAGCATGTGATAGCATTTACTTTTCTTTCATATTCATAAAACAAGTTGTTTAGAATCTTTTACTTGTAAATTGTGTGAAGCCTTTGTTAATTAAGCTTATTGGTTTGATCTTCATCTCTCTCTCTCTCTCTCACCTACTCCAATTTGACAGCAACTAATATCTGTCTTCCATTTCCACTTTTAACAATGGATCTTAGTAGCCACGACTGACCGAGCCGTTACCTGACTTTTATCTCGTTTGCTACATAGTTTCTTAGAAATGTTTTAAAATATTTAAAAATAGATTAGCCAACATATTCTCAAAAAATCGACAACCCACTTTTTTTTTATGTAAACATTTTTTTTGCTCTTAATTATTTTTCGGGTCTTATAAGGAAAATAGTACAAGAATATTTGTAAAAACAAAATTTAAGGATAAAAATATTAAACAAAATCGGAGACAGTTATAAAGTTTTGGAAGAATTAAAATCTGAAAAAAAAACCCAAACAAATCAAACAACTGATTTGTGATTTATTGTTGAAAATTACATGACGATTAAAAAAAAAACCCAAATTCCGTTTAAGATTAACAATTTCGTAATCTCAGAAAATTTGTTCCCTTATCATAAATCATCGAACTCAAAAATATTGAAGTTGATTTTATTTTTTTGTTGAATTAGCATGGGGTGTTTTTTTTTCTCTCTCTCTCTCTCTCTCTAAAATACAATGTCTGTTTTTTATTTTTTATTTTAGACAATATTGGAAACATCTTTTATACTAAAGTTCACCCAGTACAAGGATTGGGAGCAACTCGAGGTAGAGGGTTACTCAGTGTTATGGTTAAATGAGGTGTGTCATATGAATGTAAGAAGAGGTAATAGGAAGTGAAAATAACGATTAACCCTTGACTTCATGAGAACTAGTAAAATAACATAAATTTTTAGCACGTGTTTTTTTTTTTTTTTTTTTTTTAACAGACATTAATTTGGAAAATCTTGCAAAAATAAAAATAATTGTCGGATGTTAATGAAACTTTCAGAAACTATTCACAAATGATGGAAGTCATTATAAATATTTTTTTTTTTTTTTTTTTTTTATAAATCATGAAAAAATACATTTTATCCCCCCCCCCCAACTAATTTTATGAAAACTCTAGAAATTCAGTCGCATTCAGTTTAGTGGTTATATTAATTAAAAGCACAAGGTTTTCTTTTTGAGGAAAGCAAATCATGTATATATTTTTTTTTAATTGGACACCCCCCCCCCCCCCCACAGCCTGAAAATCAGCTCTGAATTGTAACATACAAAACTCAATAAAACAAAGATATTATTTAATTTCAAATGCTTTTATTTGCTTTTAGTTGTTTTTATGAATATGGACAATATTTTCTGAAAGCAAAAACTTTTTTGATGGAAAATGAATTTTTAATACAATTATTTGTTATTTCTTTAATTATAATAGATTTTTACATTTAAGTTGTTAAAATATTATAAAATTAGTTAATATCCGTATTCAGTTTCATAAATGTCCTTTCGAGATAGATATTTTTTAGCACATTGTAAACTGTATCGTTTTGACTAATCAGAAGACCTGCTGTAATTAAGAAATGTAATTGTGTTTATAATCAGCCTGTAATTATAAAGTACGGAAGACCAACCAGAATACAATTAAGTTGCGTTATTTGAGTTAAGCATTGTTCTCTGCTGTTAAGGCCTTTATTTTTGCGAAACAGGTATGGAGAAGTTAATTTGATTTTTCAATTTCAACTGAGAAGGGTACCTACAAGTATCAGTATCATCTTATGAAATTTATATGATCTTATTTTTATATTAATCTCAGTTGACATTTTTCCATAAATGAAATATCAAAATTAATAATAAAATGAATGGAAATACAGATAACACAGTAAAATGTAGTAAATGTACGTAAAATTATAGTATTTTATGTACACTTCTGATAAAATTTCATAAGAAAGTTACCTATAAATTAATTAGATACCTGTCTTATGAATTTTAATCTCACTCTCAACAGTCTTGTTTTAATTTCTTTATAATATATTTTCCATAAAGCATCATAAGCATAATAGTGAAAGCTAAGTACAAAAAAAAAATTAGAGCGCTGAAAGTTTTCCTTAAAAATAACGAGATAAATAATTTGTTCATTTAAATCTAAATAATTTCATTTCTCTCCTTCCATAGAATAAATTATCCTCACGTAATCTGTCAATACATCATTCATCACCTGTCAAGTGACACGAAATGTTATGACCGGCTTGTTTTATTTTCAAACTACATCTTTTCAGTGCCGAAACTAAATAATGCTTGTTTCAAAATATTTTAAATAAACATTATAATTTCTGATTTTTGTAAATAAGTTTTGAAAAAATTATAATTGATTTTTAAAAGAATTTCAAACTAAGATTTTAATTTATTTTTATAAAATGGAAAAAATAGTTGACATGATTGATTATCTGTCAATTTTGCTGACTCGAAAAAAAAAGATTTTTAACAAAAATTTCAGGTGTGCTAGGAATGATTAAAAAATGTAAAAAAAAAAAATACCCCCAAAAATACTTTAATCTTTCCTCTTAATAATAATATAAACATTTAGACGATAAAATTTTGTTTTCGTCAAGTTTGGCATCTTTTTCATCATGCTATGCTCTTTTTTAGCAATCTCATGGAGGTACCTACTTAAAAGGTTAAAGTTGTAAGGAAGCATTCATACAGGAATAAGTTCCACAAAGTAGCAGTTCTTTGGAGGAAAAACTGAGTAGAACTTTTTCCCTTTGTTAGGAATACAGAGAAAATCAGGATGATTCAATTCTGTGGAAGTAGCACTAAACGTCTGAAATGGTAGAACTAAATAATGGACCTCATCAGAACATTTTGTTCTGGAAATAGTAATAGTCTTGCAAGGTTGTGTCTGATGTTTTGTAAAATACATAATTTCAATGTACTAGTTGTGTGTCATAGGTGTTTTACCCTTGCAGCATCACCTGTTCCCCCTACAACACCATGTAAACAGTTTTGGAAAAATGAATATTGAGCAGCTCCTGCAGATATGCTCAATTTTTGTTCTAACATTATTTGAATTGTTTGGGCTGTAGTTTTCATCTTTATTGTCATAAATTTGAATTTCGAAGATGAACCCTTTATTTCATCCACCAGGGTAGATTGTTCTAGTTCCATGTGCCATGTCTCTTCCGGATGTCTCGGTTATCTCCCTTTAACTCAACTCTCTAAACTTTTGCTCACCACTGCAGTAGTCTGTTGAACTCACAACTTTTGCAGTCTTATCATGAGGGGGCGGTCTGTTTCTCCTTTATATTTCTTACCACAGCTGCACCGGATGGCATACACACAGCCCTTAGTCATATTCTCCTCTAGCATGGGAGTACTTGGAAGAGGCATGTGCAAAGTGACAAACCTCCTGATGTTATATGGACCACAGATCTTTTGTATCTTTTCCAATAATCCCTTCACATAGGGTAAGCGGACTGAAGCTGTTTTTGAAGTGTTGTTATCCTCTTATACCCTTCTATCCCAGTTTGTTGGAGCTGCTGCCATGTACCCAGGGTAGTTGTTACATTGTAGGGTACTGCTTATACTGACCATTTCTTGTTCATATGTCTCTGGGTTGTCACTTATAATTGCTTGATGTTGTAAGTAGCAGGCGATCATTTTCTTTACATCATATGGGTGGTGGGTGTTAAAGTTGAGGTATTGTCCAGTGAATGTTGGCTTGTGGTATATGGATGTCTTGAATCCATGCTCTGTTCAAGATATTAGTACATCCAAGAATGTCTCTCCATTGTGAACTGTATCAATGATCTTATTGAGTCCACATGGTCCAGTAGTAGTTGCATGTCTTCCTGGTGTGACCAGAATATGAAGGTGTCATCTACGTATCTCAGCCATAGGGTTGGCTTTAGTGATGTGGATTCTAATGCCATTTCTTCAAAGTATTTCATATATATGTTTGCCATTGCTGGTGATAATGGTGAACTCATTGCTAAGCTTTCATCCTGTTGATATGTCTGATCTCATTCTAAAGTGTGTTTGTGTCCAGAAAATCAGCCTCTCCATCATGTTGTCTTGGCATAATGGGTCGATCTCATAGGGCTGAGTCCAAGGCCAGTCTGTCCCTGACTACTGATAGTGCCTCCTCTATGGGTACCTTGGTGAACAAACTCACCATGTCCAGGCTCACCATCTGGTTGGATTGGATGGGAGTGTCTTTGATTATTTGCCCAAAGTGGGTGGGGTTTCAGACATGTGAAGGTGACTTTCCTATTAATGGGTCAATTATATCTACAATGAAGCAGCTCAGAGGGTGGCACACAGACTTGGCAGCTAACAATTGGCCTGAGTGGAATATTGTCTTTGCTAATTTCATGGAGAATTGTATATGTGAGGTAGCTTAGTGTAACATTGCAGCAACTGTTGTATGTCTTAGATGGGGGAGTGATCTTTGTTCTTTATTAGGATCTGCAACAGTTTTCATTCTGTTTTCATGGTTGTATCTTTCTTGACTGTAGCTACCATTTCTAATGAGGTCTTCCAGTTTTCCTGTATATTCTGATTTGTCCATCACTACAGTTGCATTGCCTTTGTCAGCTGGTAGTATCTATCCCAGTAGATGAAATAAAGGGTTCAGTTTGAAATTCCAATCACCTGAAGAAGACTGGAGCATACAACAGCCAAAATGTTGTGAATATAGCAGTAAAGATGAGGACAACACCATAAACAATGTAAATAATTACAATACTTCATCTCAGAAATATAGACAGATATTTTGGTCTAACAGGTATTCAAAATTTACCAGGGAAACAATGAAGAATTGAAGATATTAATCTGAATAAGGAATTATTTTATAAGCAAAGAATTTCATACTTGAAATTCCCAACAATGACCTGTGAACAAGATGCCTGTCAAATAAACTGTAGTAACATGAGAAGAGAAATGACAGGTTAAATGTTAGAAATGGTAATGCTGTGTTATTTTAAATGTGCCAAACTTTTTTGTTTCTAACAGCTTTTAACAGTTGTAATTTTATCTAATATTAGTCATCAGTTTTTGTTTTGTCTTTAATGTCCCTCACAATAATGGATCTTGGGTGGGGTTTATTTGGAAGCATTAAATCCTTTTTATTAACTTGATATCATTTGAAAGAAAAAATGTTTCTATTACTTTAACCAACATAGATTGTGGATGGATAAAACATTCAAAACGGTTTTCTAAAATTTATTATCATTGTATCTATATCGATTGATATTTTCAGTCTATTTCAGCCTTTTGTTGATATAGTTTTTCTTTACATTTTCAAAATGTTTTTGTTTTTTCGCTGTACACATTTAAACAAGATGGTGTCTGAAGATAACTGCTTTTCAAAACTGTGATGAAAAGTATACGGTTCAATCATTTCTAAGCTTTGCTTAGTACAGCATTAAATGGGAAGATGGTGAATATGGATAGGAAGATCATGTTGCACCAATCATCCAAGGGTTTGTCTGCATGGAAAATTATTTTTAAAAATTTGCTTTATTTTGCTGTGCTTCAACCCTGATCATGGATAAGAAATACACAATTGGCAAAATATAATATCAGTAATTAAAGGCTACTGAAAAGTTCTCAGTGAGGGGAGATGCTAAGTGACATGAAACATAGAGTTAAGGGAACAAATATTCATACACATACAATTTTTAATTTGTTGTATTTCCAACTAATGACTAAACATACTTTTCATATAATTAACTCTACACGGATGCATAATAACTAAATATGGATACAAAACAGAAAAAAATTTGATTTAATAGAAAAAAGTATTCATATAATGTAAATTTTCAGATTTTTGAAACAGCTTTATAAAAAATTTTAAAATCTGAAATTTGCATTCTACAAATACTTTTTTCACCCATTAAAATGGATAAATGGGACTTATTTCTATTAAATGTGTCCCCCCCCCCACACACACACACTGTAGATGCTATTCAATGTATTCACCTTGCATTTGTATATACTTGACACATTGTTTCTCAGTTTTCTTCAAACCTTCAAAAATTATCATTGAAATGTTGATTTTTGGAAGGCGAGTCAGGTCAAGAACTTTTCAGCACAGCCAACTTTTACCACGGTCAAATAGGTGTAAAATATGTATAGGATGATTGTAATAGTTACACATTAATTTATTTGAACTGGTATCTTTATCTTGGTTGTTATATTCCCATTGTTGTTTGGTGTTTGTGTTGCAAAAAGGTACATCTGTTTGGAGTACCAGTTGTACCCTGTCTTTTTTTCAATCACAATTGGTTAGACTACTGCGAAACTCCACACACAAATCATGACTACCCAACTCGTCAGCCTCTGCTGCCCCTCTTTTGTTCTCTTGCTCATGCACATTTTATAGAGTGGCTGATACCCGAAAAATTTGTCTTGCAAATTTTCAAAGCTTACAAGATCAGGTTTTTCTTAAACTATCTTTTCGACCGGCTATGTTTCCTCTTGAATATCTTGCATGCCAGACACACGAGTGCATTTTGTTTCAGGAGGTAATCTGTTTTTTCTTCTAGAGGTTATATTTTCCAGTCTTCTTGGGTGGTGGGGTGCCTGATATATTTGGTAACATTCTCTGAATTTTATACAGGACCCTTTATTTTCTCCTTTAGAATAGACTTTCTTTTTAACTCGATTATTCATGTTAAAACATTTATTTTTTTAACTCTACTATTCATGGCTAAACAACAATTACAAGAAGGCTGAATGCATAGTTGTTGGCAAAAGGGATAGTCCAACATACAAATTAGATTCGAGATACCGAAATCAAACAGGTACAATAAGTTAGATATATGGAAAGTGTGACATGGAAATCTGAACGCCCATTAGGACAGCAAAAGAAATCTTCCAAAAGCTAAACAAAGTATTAAGAAACGGAAAAAATCGTTAGAAACAAAGAAAAGAGTATTGAACTATTACATAGTATCTGTCTTCCTATATGGCAGTGAATGCTGAACAATCTCTTCACAGATGAAGAAATGAATTAGAGCAACAGAAATGTGGTTCTACAGAAGGATGCTGAGAATTTCATGGACTAAACGTGAGCAACAACAGTTTTAGAGACAGTGGTAACAATTATTAACCTCAAAATGGGACGGCTGGGAAAACTTGATACTCACAGGACTGATTGAAGGTGAGAGAGACAGGAAAGCAATGCACAACCTACCTGGTGAGCTTGAGTGAATGGCTGGTGGAGCAGAGTATGGGAGATATGGCATAAAGACAAAAGTTATTAAGAGCTACAAGGGACAGGGAATTGTAAAGAGCCATGATCATTGTCTTGAGGGACATGGAAGATAGAAGAATTCATGCTGAAGAATATTTCATTGTAGTTACGTATTTTTAATCAATCAATCCTTGTGCTAACATTTCTGTTCATTCCTCTGAATCGGTCTATAAGGATTTTACTGCTTGACTTTGAAACTAATATCATGACCACCAAGGAAACTACATACACTTAACCAATACTGACATTCACAAGGCCATTGTGTTGTTGGAGTGGGAAGGATATTAGAGAATTTTTAACATAATGTTGCTTTTGTTGTGCTTACAAAAATCAAGATGAAGATACTGATTTGAAGAATAAATTCTATCAAAAGGAGGAAACAAATATGCAAATCAAATTCCTGAAATCCCTAAAATATATGAATTACAATAAAAAAAAATTGTACTCATGCATACTTCTCACATCTTGCGTAGATTTCTCTCTACATAGTGACTACAATTATATTTTTTTTCTCCTTGATTGCATTGTACATCATCTGTTTGCTTCTTCTGACATGAAAAAACTTGTCTCTTGGAGGCTCTGGTTGAGAGTTGGGAGATAACTCGTACTACATAAAGCCAAGCATATTCAGAGCAGAGATTAAATCATTGTTTGCAAAGATAATTGATCTGCTTGAATGGCAGAAAAAATAAAAGTTCAATTGGAAGAAAGGAAAATATTTAAAACCTAACATCTAAGTCTGATCAATTTTTAATAAGATATTGCAAATAACCTTGATCTAAATTGTGTCTTTTTTCCTTTTCTTTTTTTTTTGTCTTATTTAAAGAGTTCCCAATAAGTGATCAATAATTTGTTAAACCTCTAACATTATTATTATAAGACAAACAAAATATTAATACAAAAATAACCAAATCTTTTCTGTCCAAGAAATTTCCTAAGTTATTTTTTTTCATTTACCAAATAGATTAAAGAAATATTTATTATTGCTATTGTTTTTTTCTTTATTTTGTTAATAGTGTAATGATAGAATCATTTATCAATTATTTGAATATTGAATAGTTTCATTCAAGTTTATTATAAAATAAAACTTTAATTAAAAATTAATCAAGTTGTTATTATTATTATTAATAATACATCTTCATCTAAAGCTCAGTTTGTAAATCCACTCAAAATACTGAAAATTAAAACTGACATCAAATAAAAGCAGGTTTTTGTTATTTACATTTTCTCAGCATGTCTCATATCTTTCTTAATGGTTCTTGTTTAATGGAGATAAATAATTTGCATATTATGCAAGACTATGATATCAGATAAACATGGCTTTATCATTTATATCTACCAGCATGCATCTTATATCATGTTCAGCTTTAAAAATTAACCTTTTATTTTAATTAACTGTTTTCTTAGATACTTTCACTTTAGTATTTTAGAATCTTTATAAATAAATGTGTGTTTGTTGGATTGGTAAGTCAGCTGATCATGAAGAAAGATGTTTTGTCTGATGAAAAAAAGCAGAACAAGAGTGATTATTAAGAGATTCTAGAGATTGATATAATCTCTGAACTTTTTCTCCTGTGTCATGTTTTAGTTCAAGAAGAGTATGTGCAAAATGATCCCAGGTCACCAAAAATGCTTTTCAAAGAGTTTCAAAAACTCAGATGACAAACAATAGCTTCTCTCTTTAGTTACCTGGATATCACTGATGGTAACCATAAACATGGCAGACCATGAATTTGGTTTGATCTCCCAGCAACAACTGGTACAGAATTTTTTCTTTTTATTGCTGTCCACAACATTCACTGCTCCATGGTTGCTGTTACAATAATCATTTATTTTGTTGATGGTATTTATAATTAAACTACTTTGGGGAACCTTGGCATGGTGTATTGGTTAACAAGATTGTCTTACTAGAATAATTACAACTGAGTAGTGACTTCATCCTCACTGAGTGCCCTATACTTTTGGCTTGGTGCTATTGCTAAGCTACACTTAAAAAATCACTATAATTAAATTGATTTGTTTTTCAAATGAAACCATTTTCTGCCCTGAAAGTAGCATTTACATGACACGGCTTTGGGAATAAAGGGAAGTGAGAAATGTTGCCATTTTTAATATTTTGAAAATCTAACAAGTCTAAATTTTCACTTTAAATTTTTTTTTTTTTTTTTTGCTTTATAAAAATAATAAAATAAGTTACTTGATTTGTTTAATAGTGGACTTGTCTTTAATGATTTTAAATAAAAGAAAAGCAAATTTTTTGGTTAAAAACAATTTTGTAACCATTTGATTACTATGCTATTGTGGTTACCATTGCACCAATCATGGCTCCATTATACTGTAAATGAAGTAAATGACTACCAAAAGGTTTAGACACATCAAAATGCTTTAATTACTACTATTTCACTAACACCATTTCAGGACACATGTAAATCTCTCAAAGAAATGATTGTAGCTAGTATTTCATCCATAAATTACTGGCTGTTATTGCTCATCATAAACAAGTTTAGAATGAAATGATAGTCTAATATTGCAAATTGTTGATCACAAAATAGTAACTACTTTTGTCTGTCCAGAAAGTATCCATCAATTTTAATATTAACAAAAAATAGCTAGCTGAAGGAAATGATGCCTTTGTTCTATCAAAGTGCTCTCCTTAAGACATCAAACTTACTCAGCATCTCTTCACCCCTTCTTTTTATCAGTGTGCAAAATCTCTTTCAAGGATCATCATCAGTTATCTGGTTACTTTCTCTTTAACCTCATCCATGTTGCTTCAATGGTGACTTTAACTTTGAGAAAAACCAGGAGTCACAGGAATTCAAATCTAGACAATAATGGTACAGGTATAAGTGATGTGATGTCTTAACCAAAAATCCTATATGATATCTACAAATTTAAGTGCATTACTAGTTTGGCAGATAGGTTTCATAATTTCACTGTTGAAATTTCTAGTTGTAACTGTAAGTTCTATGGTAATAGTTTCTTCTCTTGCACTTCTCACTTGTGACAGTCTTCCTGCTTTCTTTGTCAACAATGATCCTCAAAAGTTTAAATGCAATGTCAATCATTGTCATCTCTTTGTATGAATCCTCTCCTTTTATTGTCTTCTGTTTCTTTCACTCTCAGTAGCCCCTTGCATCCTTGTACCTTTTATAGTCTTGCTTGGAATGAAATGATTAAAAAAGAAATCTGTTCTTTGTGAATGAAATAGTCAACATAGTCAACAAGCTTAAATAAATAATTGAAGCAATGATAGATTTTAAACTTTTAATTTTAGTTTTCACACTTTTAATGCATCCATATTTTTAAAAGAAATGAAACAAAATATAAATGACTGATAAAATGAATTATGTGATATGCTCCTTCAGTACATAAGCGATCATAGCTCTCCACAACTTCCTGTCTCTTGTAGCTCTAAGCAATGTTTGTCCCCTTAGTATCCTTCCATTTCCTTGTTTTGCCATCAATTTATGCAAGTTCATTAGCTAAGTTACTTTGTCTCTTTCTGCCCTTTCTGATTTCACTATGTTCATGTCCTGTGAGTATCAAATTCTCCAAACCTTGTTTCATTACGTATCCCAAGAATTTCAACTGTCACCTAATACAAAATAACTGGTCTGCTCATAAAAAAAAAAAAAAAAAAAAAGAATTTTTGTATTTCAACATTCATAAGACCTTATCAACAACATTTGTCAAAATTGAAAAATAGTGAATTATTTTTCTAATCATTTTAGAGGTGGGGATCCTGTTCATAATATAAATACAGTATCAAATTGATACCCAATTTCTTAGAGTTATTTGTACTTTATCTTTATTTATAATTGTCAAGTTTCAGCATATACAGTGTGCAATGGATAAATTGTTATCTTAATTATGCAAAAATTAAAATAACACTGACATCTCATTTTCACAGATATATTTCTCAAAAATTTACACAAAAATATCTCAAAATACAATTTTATTCAATAGGATCGCTACCCCTAAATCAACCAGACAACTTGAGAATCTCCTGTATCTCTTCTGGGTGGTCTTCTTGTTTAAGTTAAGTTTTAAGCTGCTATAATTCTTGCCTTCTTTGGTGCTACAAGGAGTTTTGTTGGTCTCTTGCTTAACTGCACCCAACACATTTGCAGTCTGGGGAGATAGGTGACCAGATGTAAGGGGTGATGTGGTTGCAGAAATTGTCTGACAGCTATGACTTGGTTTTCTTAATTGTGTGGTATGGTGAAGAGTCCTGTTGCCAGGCATAAGGTCTTCCAGCAGCCACCCACTTGACCCAGGGCAGCACTACATCCTCAAGACACTTTATCTAGCTCTCCATGTTGAGTCTTAGGCCCTCACCAACAAATTTGGGATTTTTTTACTCATCAGAAACAATCAAAGTGAGTTTTCTGAGTTGCTATGCCTTTGTAGTTACCATTAGACTCATCCTACTCTTTCCGAATCCTCTGCACTATCCTCAGATTGACACCCAAACACACTGAAATGTTCATATTAGAGCTTCTGGCACGAATGCCAAGCAGTACAACATGCCATTTCCAAATTTCTGGTGAAGTGAAGTTCACTGCAAGGGCTTAGCCTTTTTGACAAGGATGTGATAACCTTTTACCCATTTATGATAGTTGGAACAGATGCTTTGCCTGTATTAAGAATTTTGTTAGAGATTTTCCAGAACTCATTGAATCCAAGTTTTTTGATTTCAACCTTGGCTTGGACTGCTTATGCATAGCTTCATTTTGTATTTTCTAGAACTCCTTTGCACTGATTGCAGGCAGTTATGAATACAGCAAGAGTCCTATTACATAATTACCTGTGACAGATATTGTGGTAGTAATTATGGTGAGCTATGGCTGCAGCACATTATGAAACAGGGCTGGCTATTCAGTTTTTGCTGGCAATTTTTCTAAGGGATAAAACTTTTCATACCAGAAAGGATCCATTCAGAGATGTAAGTGGCTTTTCATTTTTTTAACAATGTTGAGAGAGGAGCTTCCATCATGTAAGAACTGAAGCTCTCCCAATCACCTTTGGTGTACCAAAAGATCATCCTATGAAACGTCACATCAAACTTTGATTTCTGTCTATATCTCCGAGATGAGGTATTATGATTATTTACATTATTTGGACTGTTATCCTCATCTTCATTGCCGTATTTACATTTCAGCCATTGTACGCTCAGGCCTTCTTCAGGTGATTAGAATTTCAAACCAAGCCTTTTATTTCATCCACCAGTATAGATTGTCCTAGTCCTATGTGCCATGCCTCTTCTGGATGTCTCAGTTATTTCCCTTTAACTCAAATCTCCAAGTTTTTGGGTTCACCACTGCTGTAGCCTGGTACTGAATTCACAACTCTTTGGGTCTAGTCACTGGATCTAACTAACGTCTTTATCCACTTGGCCATATGTCCTTTTTTTTTTTTTTTTACATTTTAGCTTTCAGAAAAGAATCAATCAATCAATTAGGTAATTAATATAAACAACTTTCTTTTACTTTTAAAATTTATTGGAAATCATTGTATCACAAAGTATTAGATCATTGCAAAATTTTGTGTCCGATTAGAAAATAAAAATTGGGTACAGTACAAACTTTTGTAAAGATTTGATATTAATATTTATTAAAAATATTTTATCTCTCTCTCATATATATATATATATGAGAGAGAGGCAAATATATTTTTGCATTGCTATTTACTGATTTAGTAATTTTCGTTATGGAATTTTTTTTAAAGATAACAATTTTTATATATTTTTTAATTTAAAATAAAGTTGCTTCTAAACATGTGCAATAAATTTTCTTTTAATTCTGAGATAAGTATAGATTGTTTTTGCCGTAAATATTTTATTCAAATTAAATCTGACAGCTGTCTTAAAAACCTAATTTGCACTGAGGCAGGTTAAAGAAAAAACAATGGCTAAAATAAATTTTGATTTGATTTAAATTGATGTTTTTGTCATCTCAGATCCTCTAAATGAAATTAATGCTGTTAAAATTTTAGTGTATGTGTGTGGGTCTTTATTGATTCAAATTTTTTAAATGCTATGACTAAAGATGTATTTTCTCAGATGTATACATGTGTTTTAAAAAAAAAATTTCAATATTTGTAATAATACAAGCAAGAACATGAATGGCAATTTATCACAGCAGGTGAATAACAAGATGAACAAATAAAGGTGATAAATTTATCACATATCAAAAATACAAAGAAAATTGCTTTAAATTTTATCACAAAACGAAAAATTGTCAGGCATTTTCTTTATTAATTCTTCCAGTCACTCATTTGTAAGTATTAATTAGTAGATAAGTTCATCTCTCATCCAGTTCACACTCCTCCTCACTCTTTTGAACTGGAATAGTGGCTTATACATTCTTTTCTGTTTAGGATTGGGTTTCCAGTTCCTTTTAAAGTCTTATTCTTTTTCAATCCCAATAACCAATGTCTTTGTGGCATTATTGCTTTGCTCGGATTGGATTGATTTTTTTTTTTTTTTAAATTGGATTTTTATTTTCATTATTATAAAATAAAGTATAAGTTCTCTTTTGAAAAGCAGCCCAAACTGAACAGTCTGAAAGTGCATATCTTGTTTCCAGAATACTTTCAGGTGCTTAGAATTATCTTCTCTTTCTTTATCATTTCACTCCAAACTAGGCAATAAAGTCACTAAGATGCAAGGGATTACTAAAAGCAAAGGAAACTGAGAAAACATTACTGAGAAGAAATAACAATACAAACAGGATTCAAGGAGACAGATGATGATTGACTGATATTGCATGTAAATTTTTAAAGACCATAGTTGATGGGAAAGCAAGAGTCTTTCGCAGGTGAGAAGTGCAGGAAAAGAAACTATTAGAACTTATGGTTACATTTAACAGTTTCAACTGTAAAATGAGACCTAGCTGCCAATCTAGTACTATGCTTAAGAGGAAAGCTTATCAGAACAATTGTCATAGAAATATTTATAAATAAAAAAAAGGCACAAGAAAGCTATTTTATGGCAGTAGAAAAGTGATTGAAATCAAGATCTTTTTTGGATTTTCTGAAATATCTTTTTGGCATATGATCATTCATTGTTCACCCATTGAGTATATATAACATGACACTAGCAAATTGCTCTGTAAGATCCTTTACCATTGTATTATGAGATTTGTCCATGCATTGCATACTGCTGCCATATTTGGTCTGGTGCTCCTGCTATTCATCTCTAGGTTCTTGACAAGATCCAAAGAAAGATTTGCAATTGAATAGATCCTGACTTGACATCTTGACTTTAGTCACTTTCTTGCCGACATGGCGTGGCTTCTCAATGTCTTTTCTACAAGTATTTTCACGGCAACTGTTCTGATAAATTTTCTTTCCTGATGCCTCAATTACATGAATTTAAACATGCTACTAGATTGACATATAGGTTCCACCCTTTTATTATTGAAATCGTTAAAGATAACCGCCACTTTTATTCTAACAGTTTCTTTTCTTGCCTGTGGAACTCCCTTCCAATTTCTTGCTTCCCTGACAACTACAATTTTCAAAAATTTAAATGCAACATCAATCGTCATCATCTATCTTCTTGAAGTCCGTTCATCTTTTATCCTTTCCTCAATCCTTCTTATACTTAGTCTTTTCTGTAGCCCCCTGTATACTAGTTGCATTCCTGCCTTGCTTCAGGGTAAATGATTAAAAAAAAAAAGAAAAAAATTAGATATATGATAAAATATAATCTTAAGGTCTGCTATGACTTAAAGTGCTCAACATCAGGGATAGAGCATATGTAAATATAAAAGTGAACACTGAAGTCAACATCCAGAGGTGACAGTCTGTTTCATTCTAAACACAATCATAAGGCCATGTGTATATATATATATATATATATATATATATATATATATATATATATATATATATATATATATATATATCCTATGCGATGAGAACAAAAGTAATATATAAATTCCAACATTCGCAGCGTTAATTAAAAGAGCTCGATACAGATAGTAGAGCGATAATTACTCAAATGTAATATTATCCCCTACCACTATCTTCCCTCCTCCACCTCTCAAACTTGGGATGCTTGTGAGCTGACGTGCCTAAACTTTGACCGATGTTTATCAGCGAAAAAATGTCCACAGACCAATCAACATTAACCACCCAGTCCACCCATCACCAAACTGCTATCAACAACCACTATTGTTCCACTCAGATACTTTATATATATTTTGTATGTTTATTTTTCTTCTCAAAAAAATAGAAAAAAGGAAGTGACGTTTTACATCCGGCTTGCCTACAAACAGGATTGTTCATAACCATTTTCAACCCTCACCCGTAGATGTGCAGTTGAAATGCACTGAAACCAAGTTGCATCTTTGTAGTGAGTAAAATGGTTTTGTCTATATGATAAAATTATAATAAATAAATATAATCAGGAACAGGAACATTTAAAGCTTTTACACCCATAATCACCTTAACAGGTGTCAGTCATGAATGGTATTTAGCTTTAAGTCTTTATTGATTTATATTTGTTCTCCTTTCTACAAGATCAAGGATTTTAATAAGTATCTAATGTTTTATAACCATTTTGTTATTTTTCTGATGCTTGGAAAGGACAACTTGTTTTCTTTGCCTGAGAAGAATTGGATATTCCCAAGATTGAGAAGAAATTCTTTTTTGTCAACTTGCCAGCAAAGAAGCTTACAATTCATGTGCTTCGGTTCTTAGTTTTTCAGGGAGCGTTTGAAGATTTATATCCCTAATTTGTTTCTTGACTAATGTTTGCCAAAAATAAAAAGGTATTTGAATTCAGCACAAGAGTGGAAAGCAAAGCATAAACAACTTTAAATACTGTTCCAGAGTTTTTCATGTGTATAGTGAAATGTTCTCAACCTGATTCACGTCCAAAAATCTGAACAAACATCAGATTTTCTTTAAGAATCCCTATTTCAGACCAAAAGATTTTCAGTACTGTCTCCTCATATAAACACACACAATATAATATTGTAGTTCATTGTTTGGGAATTTACAGTGGATTCATGCTGAAAATGCTAGTTCTCATTCAATCATTGAAGTTAAGCAATGTGGAGCTAGTCAATACTTAGATGGAAGACCACTGTGGACTGTAAGCAACCTCCTACATTCTGAAACATGTTTTGGCTTTAAATAACCTACAAAGGGTTAATAAGCCTTAAAAAGAAAACAACTCAATCATTGTTTGGGAATTACATTTTCTTTATTTTTCCATCATCTTAACCAAAGTGCCAAACTCCTAAAGTGCTAATAGACAGTGGGGCATGGTAGGTTTTGCCTTTCTTGAACTCTTAGAATAAAGCAAAACCATCTTTAAGAACAAGAGAGTATTTATACAAAAATATATCTTTATATGATCAATAAAATGTATCCTTTATTCTTCAAAATGACAATTTAAATTCACACCCAGTAAATGAAATTCTGAGGTTCAGATATTTATTCAGTCTGTTACTCAACCATAAAATTTTCTTTTAATCAGATTCATATAGATAGCAAAATCTTTACAAATAAGACAGAAATCAATTCCGAATTATCAGAATTCAAGATTCAGAATTTTTCAGTGTTTTATTTTTTGTTTTAATTACTACTAATGATTATGTGCTTGATAAATTTACCATTTTGAGAGAAGGATTTTTTTTCTTTTCAAAAATGCAACATTGTGAACAACTTTTGTCAGACTACTGCAGGTTGAAAGGAAACAACAATTAAGCTGCAATTAAAGAAAGAAGTTATGGTTGCTTCTCTGAAAGGTTTGTTATTGTTAGGAATAACTTCCTCTTTGGGAGTTGAGAATGGTATAAGAATTAACAGTATGGAAATCAATCAGCAAATAGTTCTATGATTTTGAGAAAGGCATGGGATCAGTTTTCTCTGTGCTCTGCTCTATTGTCAGAATGTGTCTTGTAACCAGCATGTTATGATGATTGTCCAAGTGTCAGGTATATGTATTCATTTGGGTAAAATATTCTTTCATAATTACCTTATCTACCCACCCATTAAGAGCAAAAAGAAGCTGTTACCACCATTTTAAACCTTGACAGGTATTATTAGTTACAATAAATGTTAAGTACATTTTTTTTTTTTTAGTTTGTCGTTATTCTATTTTAATCTCTGAATACACCAAAATATCATGAGTTGTTGATGCCAATGGAATTTATTCAAAAGAATTCATTTTTCAGATATTTTTATTTTATATTTACTCAGTTTAATACAATATAGAGCCAAATAAAAAGAAATAATAGTAAGAAGACTGTTGCACCAATCTTTCAACATGGGAGGGTCCTGTTTTTGGCCTGGGCTTGTCTAGTACCCAAAATATGTAAATATCTTGAGTCACAAGGTGAGCGTCTTGGTTTTATTAAGTGTCTGAACACTCTAGATATTGAACTAAAGATAAGATTTAATAAATTGTTGAAAATGTTTTTTCCACTCACTTTCTCTCCCTTAGCCTCTGTTTCACTTTCTGCCCCTCCTTGTCACTCTCCCTCACTTTCTGCCCCTCCTTGTCACTCTCCCTCACTTTCTGCCCCTCCTTGTCACTCTCCCTCACTTTCTGCCCCTCCTTGTCACTCTCCCTCACTTTCTGCCCCTCCTTGTCACTCTCCCTCACTTTCTGCCCCTCCTTGTCACTCTCCCTCACTTTCTGCCCCTCCTTGTCACTCTCCCTCACTTTCTGCCCCTCCTTGTCACTCTCCCTCACTTTCTGCCCCACCTTGTCACTCTCCCTCACTTTCTGCCCCTCCTTGTCACTCTCCCTCACTTTCTGTCCCTCCTTCTCTTACTTTCTCCCTCACTTTCTGTCCCTCCTTCTCTTACTTTCTCCCTCACTTTCTGTCCCTCCTTCTCTTACTTTCTCCCTCACTTTCTGTCCCTCCTTCTCTTACTCTCTCTCTCCACACTTTCTGTCCCTCCTTCTCTTACTCTCTCTCTCCACACTTTCTGTCCCCTTCTTACTCTCTCTCTCTCACTTTCTGTCCCCTTCTTACTCTCACTCTCTCTCTTTCTGTCCCCTTCTTACTCTCACTCTCTCTCTTTCTGTCCCCTTCTTACTCTCACTCTCTCACTTTCTGTCCCCTTCTTACTCTCACTCTCTCACTTCGTCTCCATTCCTCTCTCCTACCCTCTTTCATTCACTCTTTCTCATCATAATATCAAAAATTGTGATCACAAAGAAGAAAGAACAGTCAGCATGACTTATTAGCTATTGGCAATAATGCTTTCTTTTCTCTTTCCCTTTTGTTTCTTTTTAATCATCTCTACATTGCTTTAAGACAAAAGTTGTTTAATTCTCTTTCAAAAAGTTAACTAATGCATTACTGATTTCTTTTTTATCAACAGAATATAGATAAGAAACACCGAACTTCAGTGTTTGCCTTTATAGTAACAGAACTCTTAGAAGAATGGGAAGAAAAAAGGAATTTAGGTAAGTCACTAAAATTTTAGATTTTTTTTTTTTTTTTTTTAACCTGCCTGAAAGCAGTTTTTAATGACTAAGAATTATTTTGTAATATTCAAAATGTGCTGCTTATTTGTCCCAGGTTAAGAATATGCTTTAAATTTCCGTCAAGCTTTTATTTGCAAAGACAGAGAAAAGGACATTTTTTTAACAAATTCATTAGGACATCTATCTTGTGTTTTTGTAATACAAATCTTTAGAAATAGATAAATAAAATTAAATGTGGATGAGTGGAACATGATATAAAATAAAATTTTTACTCAGTGCCACAGAAAACTGCTAATCATAGACACATATAGTGTTGTGCAAAAGTGAGCTCTAAGATAATCTTTTAAGAAATTGTCTCTTTTTTTCCAGATCAACAAATTACAATTAAACTATATATTCATTAAGTAAAACCTTTTTATTAAATCAATTACAACCACTTTCAAAAAATTTTATCAAGCTGGAATAAAAAATATTAATTAAAAATTAAGACATGCAAAAGTAAGTGCACCCTTAAATTTAATATTTGGTGACTGCTCCTTTTTGAGGTTACAATGTCAAACAGCCTTTTTCTATATTTTTTAAGAAGTTTCTTCAGTAGTGAGTGCCGATTTTTAACCATTCTTCTTTGCAAAACTCCCTCAATTACTTGATTTTCACCTGTTTTTTTTTGTTTTTGTTTTTTTCACTTGATCACAGATTTTCAATTGGGTTTAGATCAGGACATTGACTAGGCCATTCTAAGACTTGAAATTTCTTTTTACGAACCCATTTTTTGTGGATTTGCTTTGATGGTTCAGATCATTGTTCTGTTGAAAGTTCCTGCTTCAACCTAAACCCAACTTTGATCTTGAGGACAAGAGACTTTTGTTCAAAATTGCTTGGTATCTTGCAGAGTCAATTGTGCTGTCAATGTGTACTATTTTGCCTGTTCCAGCTACAGCAAAGCACTCACAAATCATAATGCGGTTACTGCCGTATTTAGTGGCTGGTAGCAAATTCTTCTCTTCAAAAGCCATACTAGGAGCACGTCAGATATACCACCAATTGTTCCTCACAAAAAAAGTTCTGTTTTGGTTTCATCCAACCATAAAACCTTCTGCTAGAATATTTCTTGCTTATTAATATGAGCTTTGGCATAGTTGAGCCGAGTACGCTTGTGCTATTTCATAAGCAGTGTTATTTTTCTAGGCATTCTGCTATGAAGATTGGCAGTGTTCAGATTTTGTTGCACTGTAGATGTATGCATATTGATTCTGACATTGGTTAGTGAGCATTAGAGAACTGCAAAGGTCAAAGCAGGATTTGCCTGGGTTTGTCAAACTAGATTAGCCCTGTCAATTGGGGCTGTAAGAATACACCAACTGCACCTCTGCACAGGGGTAAGATCCCCACCCCCAAATAGGGCTACCCGTTGGCCATAGGTGGTGACCCGTAAGGTCTCAGGATGGAATCCTGGCAGCTGAGCAGTATATGACCCATGATTCATAGTGATCATGTAACTTGCAACACTCCACTTTGGCCCTTACTAGGCTAGACGGGCAGTTGGAGCAGCTTGATCTGATTAATCAGTTGGTCATGTCAGCCCTCTTTCACATTTTTATAAAAATCTGAATGAGGGTGATGACTGTAGGGCCAATTATGCTGAGGAAGAACTCATATCCCCTTTCTGTTTCTGGGTAAGTAGTTATCTTGGGAATGAAAACCCAAGGGCAGAAACAAAACTAATTATCACCAGCATAAGTATATTGATTATGTAACTCTGATGTTACTAGGTGAATGGGTTTCTCCCTAGACACATCTCCCAATGGGGCTCTGTGGTGGGTGGGGAATATAGTCAATGGAACCCATAGGATTATGGATATAAAAATTAAAAGCAAGCAAATATAAATAAAAATCAGACTTTAAAGCATCCACATGCAGAGTCTGACTCTATGATGACTCCGATCAGACATCTTTCCCCAGTTTTATAGTACTGGAATCGATGGAAGATACTCCAATTACTAAGTTGTCTGTCTCCTTTTTATCATTGAAAAAACTCTTAGCTCTCTAATAAAACCAAAATCAGTCAAAAAACTAATCAACAACACCCTACTGGTAGAACAATCAAACATTCCTAACAAATACACACACGCACACACACAAATTATATATATATATATATATATATATATATATATATATATATATATAATATATATATATAACACCCCAAAACCTCCAATTGAAATAAAAATAAGATACACAATAAACAAAGTCACAACATATATACCAAGCCTGCTGAGATGCCACAATTGCCAAAAATTTAAATACCACAGGTAGAGATGTACCAGACCCACAACATGCAAAAACTGCAGAGAAACCACACAGACTGCAGACAACCACCAAATGCATCAACTGCAAACAAGATCATGCAGCAGCCACAAGGGAATGTGAAACATGGAAGAAGGAAAAAAGAATGACAAATTAAATACACAAAAAATATATCATTTCTGCAGGCAATGTGATTAGTCGAGAATTCAGTTGCTACAACTTATGCAAGCATAGCCAAAACCATGAACAACTCAACCCCAAATCAATGAATGACCCAAAACAAAATGATAAATTTAATGAAGGAACTGAAGATACTTTTGGAGTTACTGAGAGAAAGCTTGACTGACTTAATAACCAGGCCTCATGCTGAACTAGATACAAAGAAAAAACCTGCAACAAAAGAGCAACAAAGCTGAATGAAAACTCAATAAAAACAAAACAAACAAAAACTCAAACCCAACAAGAACAAATTTCAAACAGCCCTTACTATCAATATCAAACCCAACAATTCCTCACCCCAAAAATTGGATAACAATGAAAGCTCACCACTAACCCATCTCAAATCCCAAAACCAGACTAAGAAAACCAAAACCAAACCAAAAGACAAAAAAGAATAATCAATAAAACATTCCATTTAAGACAAAGAAATAAGATCCTAAATGAGAATAAATCTATGGTACTTGAAAATATGGAAACTGAAGATGAGAATAAAAACCAAAGAATTTTAAAACAAAATCAGAAGGCTTGCTGGAAGACAATACAAGGGCCTAAGGCCAAAACCAAAGATTCCAAAAATAATCCAATAGAAAAGCCAAAAAGCATGGACTTTGAAGATAACACCACAAAAAAATCCATCATGGCACATAGAACCAGCAATACATTTTTGAAGAAGAAAAAAAATATATTACCAGCAATATATTTTTAAATAATAATAAAAAGAAAAAATTACCTGCAATACATTTTTGAGGAAAAAAAAATATTACTAGCAGTACATTTTTGAAAGAAGAAAAGAGTGTTGCCAGTGATGCATTTTTTTTTGGCGGGGGGATTTTACCAGCAGTACTTTTTTGAAAAAAAGTATTACCCGCAATAGGGGTCTTGTTGGTATTGAATAGCCCATTGGGGTTGATGTGCCGTAAAACAAAGCAAACCAAGAATTATAAACCAAATGAGAATGTCAAAATCAATTTCTCTACAAACCGTGTATCTGAAAAGAATACATTAATGAAACCAGACTCTCGACAATAGCCCTCTTTACAAAAATATATCAATCAAACTGAATCTACAAACTGTTTCCTTACAAAGAATATATATTCTATTCATACAAATCGATTGTAAAAATCCTGTTGGCATTAAATGACCCATTGAGGTTGGTATGCTGTAAAACAAGACCAAACTAGATGTCTAATTGTTTTTGCAGTTATTTTTTGCAGACACCTACTTCTTGATTGTGATGCCGTCATACCAAAGGCCTTTCATTTATAAATAATTTGTTTGCATGGTGGAGAAGAGCATGTCAAATCATTTTGATAGCTTTTTGTAGCCTTCTCCATCATTTTATGTTTCAACTATGAGATTTTTTTAAAGCTTCAGGAAGTTCTTTTGATCTTTGCATATATATATTTTTTTAAATTTAGTCTCTAACTGCACACTTTTGCATACACAATGAGTTATATTGTTTGACTGCAATATACACAGCTTACCAAAAAAATAAACATGTGCCATTTTGATTTTTTACATTTGCACAAAAAATTATTTGCACTGGCAACCACATAAAACATAAATACTGATCGTAAATGTAAGGGTTCACTTTCTTTTGCTCATCTTAATTTTTAATGACTATTTTTATTCCGGCTTCATAAAAATCTTTGAAAGTGGTTGTAATTGATTTAATAAAGGTTTTTCTTAATGGATATATAGTCTAAGATTTGTTGATTATCTGAAAAAAAGAGAGAATTATTTAAATATTATCTTAGAGGTTTACTTACATTTGCACATCACTGTATGTTCAAATGAGCTGCAATCAGATTTTCAAAGTTAGGACCTGCCATGCTACATACAGTGTCAAATTATGTTCATTTCTTTGGGTAACGAGTAAGTTCCATTCAAACAGCCTCTTCCCCAGAATTCCTACTTCATGGAACGCACTCCTGAGAAGATGCTTTCCTTACCATAATAATCTTAACCTCTTCAAGTCTTGGGTCAACAGATATTTATAAGACATAATATGCACCCCCTTCCACCTCCCTTATATCCTTACAGCAATCTCACTCAGTAACCCTCTATTTTGAGTAGCTATTGGGTGAAATAAAGTAAAAAAAAAACAACAAAAAAAACCCCACAAAAGCCATTGTCTTGGTGGGGGGTACTCCCTTGGCTTCTCAGCTGTACTAAAAGAAACAATGAAAAAAGACTTAAAAGGACACTTCAACTCAAGTACACAGATATACACATATCAAGTGTAATGTCAATCAGCATCTGACACCCTGAGCTTGTTCCCCATCCTTCTCTGTATCCTTTCCTCAAAAATGCCTCTTTACTCTTGTTCTCAATCCTCTGTAACCCCTTTGCGTGCTAGAAGCACTCCCACTTTGCTTGGAGTGAATTGCTTTTAAAAAAAAAAAATTGTATTTCACTCCATTTATTTGCTGAATTTGTTGTCCCAACTGCCATTGTTGATATGTTTTTGTTTGTGTTATTTTAAAAATATTTTTTAAAAATGA
The DNA here is from genome assembly GCA_964036315.1 of Acanthosepion esculentum. Classification (NCBI taxonomy): domain Eukaryota; kingdom Metazoa; phylum Mollusca; class Cephalopoda; order Sepiida; family Sepiidae; genus Acanthosepion; species Acanthosepion esculentum. The sequence goes on from OZ038482.1 coordinate 451,505, forward strand.
AATATAAATAAATCAGAAAAATTAATCTTCATTTGATGTATATGGTTTCTGGTTGACAATCTTTCTCTCATTCATACATACATACATATATATATATATATATATATATATATATATGCAGAAATATAGTCTTAAAGTGTGCTATATTTATGGGGTAAAGTGCTCAATATCAGAGATAGAGCGTGTGTAAATATAAAAGTGGACATGGAAGTCAGCACTTAGAGGCGACAGTCTGTTTCATGCTAGTGCAATCGTCAGGCGACTAGTGCTGTTATTTTTCTCGGCTATTTATATAAGGGTCAGTGGTGCATTATGGGTAGTCTATTTTGGCGGTTACTTTTACCGGAAGTGGCTTATTTGTTTATTTATTTATGTCAAATTGTTTTGCTTGTTTTTTGTTTGTTTTTTTATTTTTATTTTTATTTTTTATCTTATATATTTATTTATTTATTCTTTTATTTTGATCGGTGTTTTTGGTTAACGTAGTAAAAATTTGTTTATATAGCTTATTGTTGGTAGTCTATAATGGCCGTCATTACCGGAAATCGCTTGTTCGCTTATTTATTTGGGTCAAATTGTTTTGCTTGTTTTTATTTATTTTCATTTTTATTTTTTATCTTATATATTTGTTTATTTGTCATTGATTAAATCTGTTTGTTGAATTTGTGGTTTTTTCTGACTATTATTTAGGTGGGAACAGTTTTTAATTTATCTATTTAGGTTGGTTATCTTTATTTGTTTTGTTTTGTTTTTTAAACGGCTAGTTTATCGTAATCCGTTGTTAGTTTATTTATATATTTGGATGTATTTAGATCGATTTATTATACTTGTTGTTATTTATTTGTTACACTATATCTTTTTGGCTTTCGGTTTTTAAGTAACGTAGTATATTATCTTTTATTAATGTTTTTTTTTTTTTTTTTTTTTTTTTATTATTTTTATTTGTATAACAGTTATAACTTTCGTCCGTACTTTTGTTTTGATTTTGTTTCGTATATTCTAACAGGTGTGGTTTTATGATTTGTTTGGAGTAATTTATTTTGCTTATTTTATTGTTGTTTGTTTATATATTTATTTATTTTTCTATAAGTTACGTAGTAAAAATTTGTTTTCATGTCTACATTTTGAGATTAGCTCGGATCTTTTATTTAATAATTTATTTTCATCTGGGAAGGTAATGATAGCTATTTTTTCCTCCAAGCAAAGTTTGCAAGTTTTTGATAGGTTGTTGTAGGCTGATGATTTTTTCCTTATTTTCCAAGATATTTTTGGTGTGGTGTGTGTTTTGTTTTTTATTTCCCAGATATACTTAGAAAGCATTGTGCTGTTCGCATATTTACTATTTGTGAAAGACAATTTGTGTACATAATTTCTTTGTTTCCATGGTCCTTCGGTTACTCCTATATATACTTTTTCTTCATTATCTGCTGATTTTGTCGTGGCTTGGTAGATTACGTTGTTTTGTAAACAATTACCGTTTAAGGGACATTCGTTTTTTATTCTGCAGTTGCACGTGGGTTTAATTTGTTCGTGTGGTTTGTTAATAATTTTTCTGTTGTGCTTTTTTATTATTTGTGCCATGTTCTCGGTGCAACTGTAGCTGATTTTTACTGTGTTTTTGTTGAATATTTTGTGTAGGGTGCTTGATTCCGGGAAGTGTTTGTGTAAAAGCTTGAAGAATATTTTTCCTATGTTTGTTTTTACGTTTTTGCTGTACGGTGGGTTGAACCATATGATATTTCTTTTTCTGTTGGTCTTTTTTGTGTTCTGTGGTGAGTATGTGAGTGTTGCTGGGAATCCGCTATCTTTTAGGGCTGTTTCGTAGTCTTTCTTGGCCTTGTTAAATATAGATTCATCGGAAGAATTGTCGGAAAGCCTGCGGTTAATCGATTTAGGTATCTGTTTGATTATAGAAGGCGGGTGGTTGGAGTATATATGTATGTACTGTGGTTTATCATTCGGTTTTCTGTATGGTTTGTGTGTGCCTTTTCTTAGGTTGAAGGTGACATCTAGAAAATCTACTTCGTTTAGGTTAGTTTTTATATCTATCTCGAATCCGTTATTTTTGAAAATTTTAATTATTGCTTTTCTAGTTTTATCAGTCTTTTGTTTGTTGCAGTTTCTTAAGATTATGAGACCGTCATCTCTGTAGAGCCCTGTGTCATTTCTATCTATTATTTTGCTTAGTTCGTGTAGTAAGTAAATGCCTACGATTTCGCATGTCTCTGCACCGTCAAAGCTTCCCATTGTAGTGTCAAATATCCCATCTTTCTTTATCCATGCTTCTTCATAGTGAAATAATAATGATTTACGTGAGTGCTTAATGATGTCGATTTCGTTTGGTTTTATTATTATTTGTTCCTGAGCTAAGTTGATGGCCTTATCTAGTGTACGTTCTGTTATGGATGGGTAAAATTCTTTTATGTCTAATTGTAGGAAGTGGCAATTTTGTTTGTTATTTATGCTGTTGAACCAGTCAATGGTTGTTTTTGTGTTTTTCCACTGGTTTACTCCTAACTTCTTCCTAAGTTCAGAATTAATTCTTTCTAGTATTGTTTTACTTATTTTACCTAGTTCGCTTTTCGCTGGGTTTATGAGTCTGCATGCAGGGTTGGTTTTGAAATTTTCCTTGTGGTCTTTTAGTGTGATAAAGGCTTGCGTTTTGCTCATGCAACTTATTCGGTCATCTAGGTTTAATTTTTGAGCGATTGCTTTAGCTTCTTTATTTATATCGTGTTCTATTGTTTTGGGTGCCTTTTTGTATGTTTTGGTTATGTTGTTCTTTAGTAATTTATTGTGCGTAGGAGGGGTTAGTTTGTATAAATTTCTTGTTTTGTCGGCTGCGATAAATACATTTGCTGAACTGTTTATTTTAGCTATATCTTCTTTTAGCTTTTTTTGGAATGCATCTTGTTGTTTATGGAATTTTATGTTTCTAACTAGGTCAGTTAAGTCCTTCTCGAAGTCATCTAATTCTTTTTGTTGCGGGGGACATTTTCTTGTTTTGAACCCGTATTTTTCCTTGAGTGTATTATTATTATTGTGAAGATCTTGGTTTAAAAAATGTGCTTTCCATCTCATTCTTTTTATGAAACTTTCTGTTTTTTCAAATAATTTTAGTTTATATATGTAAGGGGAAGGGGTGGGTATGTTTTTTAGTGAGTAGTCGAGGCTAAATTTTTCTATGTCCATGTTGTGTTATAAATGTAGCGAAAGTGCTCTACTGATAATCAGGAGCTGAATATGCAGAAATATAGTCTTAAAGTGTGCTATATTTATGGGGTAAAGTGCTCAATATCAGAGATAGAGCGTGTGTAAATATAAAAGTGGACATAGAAGTCAGCACTTAGAGGCGACAGTCTGTTTCATGCTAGTGCAATCGTCAGGCGACTAGTGCTGTTATTTTTCTCGGCTATTTATATAAGGGTCAGTGGTGCATTATGGGTAGTCTATTTTGGCGGTTACTTTTACCGGAAGTGGCTTATTTGTTTATTTATTTATGTCAAATTGTTTTGCTTGTTTTTTGTTTGTTTTTTTATTTTTATTTTTATTTTTTATCTTATATATTTATTTATTTATTCTTTTATTTTGATCGGTGTTTTTGGTTAACGTAGTAAAAATTTGTTTATATAGCTTATTGTTGGTAGTCTATAATGGCCGTCATTACCGGAAATCGCTTGTTCGCTTATTTATTTGGGTCAAATTGTTTTGCTTGTTTTTATTTATTTTCATTTTTATTTTTTATCATATATATTTGTTTATTTGTCATTGATTAAATCTGTTTGTTGAATTTGTGGTTTTTTCTGACTATTATTTAGGTGGGAACAGTTTTTAATTTATCTATTTAGGTTGGTTATCTTTATTTGTTTTGTTTTGTTTTTTAAACGGCTAGTTTATCGTAATCCGTTGTTAGTTTATTTATATATTTGGATGTATTTAGATCGATTTATTATACTTGTTGTTATTTATTTGTTACACTATATCTTTTTGGCTTTCGGTTTTTAAGTAACGTAGTATATTATCTTTTATTAATGTTTTTTTTTTTTTTTTATTATTATTATTTTTATTTGTATAACAGTTATAACTTTCGTCCGTACTTTTGTTTTGATTTTGTTTCGTATATTCTAACAGGTGTGGTTTTATGATTTGTTTGGAGTAATTTATTTTGCTTATTTTATTGTTGTTTGTTTATATATTTATTTATTTTTCTATAAGTTACGTAGTAAAAATTTGTTTTACTGTCAAAGATGCCATGTTTTGACTAGTATAGCCCTGGGATGAGGTGAAAATTGACACTTTAAGAAGAGCATGAGGAAACCTGTACCAAGGCAGAGCTAGTATAGCAGAAAGTAATGTTAACAAAAGTGAAACAAATTGTTTAGAAAAAAAAACAGAGGTGCAGAAAATTATTGAAACTTGCCAGCATCCTACTGAACACCAATTTTTCAATCTCTTGATGCAGATGATGATGTAGCATGGGTTGGACAAGCAGCAGGAATAGATGATACTCATAACGAAGACAGTATTCAAGATAATATTAATAGTGATAGTTGCTGTAGTAATGAGTTTATATTAGATGATCAAAATGATAATGAAATGGTATCATGGGAAAAAGCAGAGAAGTCTATTAAAGCACTATTCAAATTCATTGAACAAACCCTTGTTTCAAAGGCCACTGGAATATCCAGACATGTGCATCACAAAATGAAATTATGCAAAAGAAACTGCACAGTTGTAAAGGGAAAGAATGTCATAGAAAAAACTATTATGAATGCAGATGTAGAACGCAGTAAAATTCAAGATCTGACAATGGATGAATGATATGTTTATAACTTTCATAAATTTTTAAACATTTAATAAAGTGTCTTAATTTTTTACAAATTACAATATTTATTTAGCACAAATTTTTCCATTAATATTGGTTGTATATTTATGTATTCAATCTATACTTTAAATAAAAACAAATCAACATTACAAAGTACCTTTTGTATCCTAAACTCTAAAACTTAATAAAAATTTTAAGCTTGCCACAGCAGCCTTTTCTTCCTCAAATCTGAATAGTCAAACAGTACCCTTAATACCAAACATCTTATATATTTGGTTTAGAGGGGTTGTATTGTGTATAATAATATATATATATATAAAATAGTGCTTGATGTTATATTACAGAACTATAAAGTGTGTGTATACACACACACAGTCAAAGAGAAGCCAATGAAGATCGTCGGATGGCTGTATGGAATTCCACTTACTGATTGGCACCAAGATATAAAAAAAGTGCCACTAGATGGGCTTGAATCCATCACCCAAGAAGCAGAATCCTATCTGCAAACCAAGGAGATTATGGGGGTGACCCAAACCAGTCAAGTTGGCCTGAGCAGCATACAGCTACTGCTGTTTCTCACTTCAAACAATGTGGTTGGACTACATGCAGTGATATTGATCCAGTCGAGCAATCATGGAATACCCTGATTGCAATGGAGCCATTGGCAATATCATTCCTCCTTCCTGCAATCTACCTATGATCTCCTACTAAATGCAACCAACCTCAAGCTGGGGGGGGGGGGGGTTCCACTGACACCGATCTATACATGTTATGTCAAAGTGATCAAGGCACTTTACATCACGTACTCTCTGCATCACTAAAATCACTGCAGATGTACACATGGTGTCATAACAAAGTGCTGGAAGTCGTCGTGGTCAGTACACAGTGTGAAGCAGCCAACAAAACAGCCTGTAACGACAGAGAACCTAAAATCTGTTTTGACAAGGAAAATGAATGCCATATGCAAAAAACCCAAATAACTATCAACATGATATGACTGAGTGGTGCCCGTGATTGGAGGGTGTTAGTTGATATTGGAACATCTCAGCAATTTCTGGTACACATCATTCAGACATACGCATGCCTTGACATTGTAGCATGGTTTGATTCAAATAAGTGTGTCCTTTTGGGAGAAAAAGGAGGAGGAGACACATGAGCAAAAAAAAAAAAAAAAACATGGTATGAATCACTGCGATCTGACTGCGTGGGAAAGGGGTTGACATGTCATGTGCTACCTATTGAGGTCTGGTGCCACGGATTTCTTGAACAGTCAATCATTTCCTTCCTTTTGAAGGTGGGCATCACTGGCCATAACCTGATGCGTGCTTCACTGGATCTAGTCAAAATCCAAAATAAACAAAGTTAAATAAAACCATGCTTGCAACATGATGCTACTTCTGCTATTCTACATTATTCCAAACAGTCACTATGAGTGCATGGTGTATTGGTTAATGATCAAAAACCAACACTTTTAACACAATATTGAAAATCTCAGTTGCAGTTGTTAAAAGAAATCACAAGAGACTGACACATTTACAAAACCCCCAAAGCTCCCACCTCACATGGAAAATTTTTTTCCCTTTGATATGAATTAAATTTAAATTTGAACAAGCAAATGACTCATCAGGTACTTGGATAAGTATATTTTATTTTGATCAAATGGGATCCCTGCTGGCACCCCCCCCACACACACACACAATGAAAATTTTGTTCCATTTGATTTAAATTAAATTGAAATTTGAACAAGGAAATGACTCCTACCCAAAATATAAAAGGAGAGAGCCAGAATATGGAGGTCAAATTGGCAAGATCATTGAGCAATATTGAAATGCATCATTTTTCTTCACAAATTATAACAAGGATTTAAAATCAATCATCATTTTCTTACCAAAAAATGTGTGACATTCAGCAAGGTGCAGGTAATTCGGCTAATGTGTGTGTGTGTATATATATATATATATATATATATATATATATATATATATATATATATATATGTGTGTGTGTGCATGTGAAGAAAGACTGAAGATTAAGATTACTTTTAAAAATCCTCAACCTCATTGGTGCTCCTGTCAGTTTCATGCCTAATGTCTGTTTTAAGCTGAAATAAAATGAAAAGATCTCAAATTTTTATCCCCTCAAGGGAGGCAGGCTGGCTGGCTTTCCCCACCTTACAGATGGTCTGAATACAACCTCACACTTTCCCAATTGATCCGTATGCTAGAGAAAGCTAAGGTTAGTAATTATGCTTAGAGAAATTGGTATCTTAAAAAGAAAAGTTAGTAGAGTCAAGGAACTTTAGACTGATAATTTGAAAAATATTTATGATGACTTGAATCAGATATGCTTGATTTATCATGTCTATTGACATTTTGAATTGTGTGAAAGCAGATCAAGGCACCCCAACAAGAATTATATTTAGAAATGATATTTGGAACCAAAGCTATAATCAAAGAAGTTAGAAGCATTGAAGAAACACCAGGTGGATTCTACCAGCAGACAAATTAATATCATAGTGTTTATGAAAAAAAAAATCCATATAAATTAAGATTTGGTAAAATGAACAAATTAATTTCAGATTGTTGCAGATACATTATTAGAAGATATTCCATTAATTAATCAGTTTCAGACAAAATGAAATCTTTTTTGGAAAATTATTAATAAAATAAAATACAATATCTAAAATACAATATCTCTACTGAATGTATACTAAATTAAAACTTAAGTAACTTATAATTTAAAGGGAAAGATAAGACCATTTTCTTTTTCATAAGTCAACAATTTCTGGAATGTAAAAATTTTGGATTTACACTTTATTTACTTTCTTTTCTTTTCCTTTTTCTTTGTAGATGAGTCAAATATTTTTACTAAGTCAAATTTTCACCCCTTAACTGTCCACAAAATTGGCGATATCCAATGTTTTTTGAAAAGGCTTTATACACAAAACGGCAACCATGATGCTGGTATCAATTTTGAGTAGCAATTTTGATATTCAACAAATTAATATCAAAGCTCCTAACTTCACGGAGAGATATGGCTGTAAATGGTCGGTTCTCCATCATAGTCCAAATTACCTGCAAGACCTCAAAATATCCTCTATAAAGTTCTTGATCATATTGGAAAGAGTCGCAAAAATCCAATTAGCAGTCCTCCAAAAGCAGGATTATGAGGAGCTCAAAACAATGAAAAAATAAAATATAAATGCTGCACAGGCTCATAACTACGACAATAACAGGAAGACCTTCCATATATTTACAAGAAATGCTTTCCATAGCACAGAGAATTGAAGTCAGTTATTCATAAATTTATACAAGTATTACTTTTATTATATCTCTGATAATAGCACCACAGATTCTAGCTGATGATCAATTATCATTGCTACAAGATTAAATCAGATGTCAGCCAAAGAAAACTGAACTCAGCAAAATATGTACAGAAATAACAAGAATTACATACATGTCTGTGTTACCCTTAAATAAACCAGACCAGAGAGCAAAAAATGTAAGCTATATATGTATTCAGTTGGAAAAAACAGAAATTGGTGTAACTTGCTAGATATACATGAAAATTTACATGTCTATCAATATTCAAGAACAACCACCCTGGATAACAATGATTTGGAAAATGAGTAGGGTGGGTAGTAAACACCTTGTAGTGAGAACTTCTCTTAATAGATACAAAAATTGAAATGACAAAGTTAAATTTTTAAATTTATCATAGACACTGGAATTTGCATTTCAATTATACCAGAAAGATACATACAAGGAATGTTGTTTGAACTGACTCCTGTCATTTACATGTCAGCATCCAGTCAGTGTATTTCTTGTTATGGACAGGCATAATTAGAAATAAAGGTACCTAAGAATGGCATTCCAATGGACTTTTGTCATGGCACAAGTGACATCTCCATTACTTGGAGTTGATTTCTTCAATCACTTTGCTACAATGATTGATTGTTAATAAGAGAGAACTATCAATAATGTATATACACACAAAAACGTGGAGTTTCAAAAACTCCAGGCTGGAGGGATTATAACACCATTTAATAGTGAATAATCAAACCCACTCTATTTAGTTCTAAAAAGTGAAACAATATTATTATTATTGTTATTATTATTGATATGCTGCTCCACTTTTAGGCTAGGGAGTATTGTTACGTTTAAGAAAAAAAAAATGTATATAACTAAAGTTTGGTAAAATAAACAAATTAAACAGATTCAAATCATAATGGACAGATAAAAAGCTATTTTTATTGAAAATTAAGATACGATATCCCTACTGAGTAGATACCAACTTAGAATAAATTTAATTATCGAGAAAGATAAAAATTACGCAGTATTAAAAATATATACAATTATAAACTGAAAAATTTCAACTTTTAAGCATGTGTAGTTATTAAGTTATTAGAAATGTTATACTCTTCAAGTAACACACATTCAAAATAGAGCCAAGAATTTTTTTTGTTAAATATTGCACACATTTTATGTCTACTACTACTACGTCTGTGCACTAGATATAAATAAAGGACAACATATCAAGTGAGCAATTCACATGATTGAGCAGCAATTGGTTATAAAATGTTTGCATCAAAATAGTGGAGTAAGAAATCTTGTCTATCATCTTTTAAAAAATGTCTTCATAAGGAAGTGAAGTAGAAAAAAAAAAAATTTTTGTAAATCATATCAACTATTTCAGGATCGTAACATTTTAGATTTACACTTTATCTACTTTCTTCTTTCTATTTCCTTTTTCCTTGTGGACACGAGTTGAACATTTTTACAAGACCAAATTTTCACCTCCTTAACCTTACACAATATTAATCTTTTTTCTCTTTTTCAAATATTTATGATTAATAACTTTTTAAAAAAAAGAAAATGAATACCATGATACTCTGTTGAATCAGCTGTTTGACAACATTAAGACCCTGTTATGATGGGCCTTGTTTGACTCCTGTTTATGCATAGTAAAATATACATATAAATTAAATTGAAAATACAAGGGAGAATTTAAAAATGATAGACAAATGCACAAGCTTAAAAAAAACTTTAGAGTGGCAAAAATAAGTTAGAACCAAATTTTAAGAATTCAAAGAAATTCTAATTAAAGCAAAATTATTCAACATTTTAAAAATGATTAATATTACATTCCCTATGTTTCTGCACTAAATGTATAATGGAAATTGTGGTATTTTACTACCTGAGTGGTTTACTTAAGTGCTTTTAGTAGAAGGAGATATACTGATCAGGCAGTGTACAAAGATGTGTATTCTTATCTTCCCCAAGGGTCTTAGTGCTAAGTAAACACAACCTCAACTCAAATTCTCTTAACATCTATACTTACTTTTTTTATACTATTGTTCATCCAATACAAGGCCCAAGAGCTCTTCAAGGTAGATTACTGAAGGAGGTTGTTGTAATGGTGTACAAGGAGAGAGTAAGAGGTGCAGGATATGTAGGATAGATAACAGTTGATCCTGGAATTAAAGAGGTTGAGATTATGGTGATCAGGGAAGCATCCGCTTGGTAGTTTGTTCCACAAAGAAACAGTTCTGAGGAAGATGCTGTCTGAGTGGAACTTTCTCCTTACCAAAGTAATAAAGGGAATGAGGCTGAATCAACTGTATGTGGCATGGTGGGTTTTAGGTGTGAAGGTCTGAACTGGTAGAACTAAAGAATGTTGCTCATCTGTCATGAAAATAGCTATGAGTAACAAGAAGCTAGCAACATTTCATCTGTTGGAAAAGGAATTTAGGATAGAAAATAATTAATCCCTCATACACACACAACTTTTGAACTGTCAGTTGAGGATTGGGAAGATATGGCAACAATACTCTTGCAGTGGGCAAACTCTACCCTAAATTAAAAGTTTGATGCCCTACCAAATGAGCTAAGCAGCCTATCTAATAATACATTACATGTACCCACCAGCTGCCCTTATTGTAACATCTCAGGTTAGCTAACAATGTATAAGTACCCATATCACCAAAAGCTACTGCTGAACACCTGATGACTGTACGCCATAGCACATAACAAAACTAGCAGTTTATGGCCAGCCAGATAAACACCTGACTTTATTATCTAAAACAGTGGTTCTCAACCTTTTTTTACCCATGGACCCCTTTTCCCTTCTTTTTTTCTTGGTGGACACCTTAATAGCTATTTGACATAAGACAACAATATTCTATTTTTCAATAATAAAAATTTTGAGGTTTAAATAATCAAAGAAATATTATATAATTAAGCTTTATTTTTAAATGAAAAATAATTTAATGCAAATAAATTATTCTACAATTATTATAATAATAATAATTTTTTATTGACCAATAACTTGTATTACAATATTACAATGTTTCTTTCGTGGTCAAGGCCAATGGGAGCAGAACTCTTCAGGCAATTGAATTCACAGCAGCATTTATTTATGCACACTGGTTAAAAATTTTGATAAACCAATTTAAGTGTGTAATTAGAGAAAAAAAGAAATGCATATTTATTCAATGAGATCCCTGCAGTTGATGCTGCTCAGCGAGTTTCTTTATATCTGGTTCCATGTTAATGATAGTCAAAGATCACCTCTTTTCACAATGTCAAGTCTATTGTGAACTTTTGATAACAGTTGAGAAACATGATTAAATCCCAATTCAACAAGATGTTGAAAAAGCAATAACATAGAGCTGTGATTTATCCCAGAGAAAAGGGTTCTTTGTAGCAATATCATTTGTTTTCCATATATTGTAGTTTCTATCTTGGAATTTTGCATGCATTATTTCATCACTTTGTAATTTGATGAGGGGCTCTTACAAAGATATGTCTATATCGGCAACATTAACTTTGAAAGGAATAGAAACCCAAGTCTGTATATCCATTTAGGTCACTAAACCAAGTTTGCATATCTTCATGCATATTTTCCAAATAATCACCATATAATGCAAGATCTTCATCTTGCAAATCACTGCTAACAGAGGCCAAACAAGGAAACTGTTTAAATGCATGACACCTGATATTATTCTTATGCAACTGTAGTTTCCTCAGAAAAGCAGCAATATTACTTTTACTAGATATCGGATCAGACCCTTTTCCTTGGAGCTGCAGCATTTTATCTTGATCATGTAAGTTAGCTCGAAAGTGAAATACAGCGTCCCCGATTGGCCGTTGGTGTTGATAAACGTTCCGCCCATTCTAATGGTCTTAGAATGGGCGGAACGTTTATCAACACAATATCTGGAGCGTCTTCTGATGTGTATAGAATTTTGTTTGACTGTTCTGTTTGCGCCAACAAAGGATCTGGTTAGGTATTCATATGTGTCTTCAGCCCCGGCGCCCTCTGGGAGGTTGTTTTTCTTTACTATTTCTTGATAATCGTAACTTAGGTCCATTATTTCGTTCATCGCAATGTCCTCCTGCTGATACAATCTCATTCTTTACCTTGCCTCTCCTCTCTTTATATCGTCTTCTGCGTCTTTCGCTAGCATACCGAATTTCGGCCCTGTCGCTACGTCGAGTCCACCGTCCCTGGCCATCAGATATCTGTTTGATATCTACGACATCATTAGCTCAGGCTTGCATACCATAGATCCCATAATCGTGTAGTCGTCTTGTGTGTATATGTTTGTTAGCGGCTTGCATAATAAACTCGGATTTTTTTCCATATGTGTGTGTATGTCTCCCTGTCACAGTTTTACGACGTTATCCATCTCACGCCAGTCGTGAAGATTGATCATCGGTATGTCTGTCTGTTTAAAGTTTGCATTAATCTGTGCGCTCGTGGTTTCTAGTGTGTTTAGTAGATATATCGGACACCTGTATGAGTATTTGTATTTCGGCAGCTCTGCGTCTGTACCCCTCATAGGTTGTATCTGTGAATTTTTTGTTGGGTACCCCTGTTATTCCCTGTAGGTTGCCGCAACCGATGTAATTTCCCTTGTCCACGTATAACTCGAAGTATGGAAGTGGATTAGGTACGAAAACCACCTCATTGTTCTTTGTTATCCATTCCCCCGCTATAATGTTGTCTATCTTAAATCCTTGTTTCGTTATTCTGTAGGAAGTTGCGTTATGTATCGTTGCCTCCCATTTTGGCGGCGTCACCCAAGTAGTTAGGCAGTATAGAACTATGTAATCCGCTGATTCCGGCTGCTCCCATGCATAATGTTCTACTGATTTAAGGCTCTTGTATTCTGATGATGTTGTGTTACTTTCGTTGCTGAACGAAATTGCTACTTGAACCTGGTAGCACTTGACCTATAACTATTGCTGTCCAGCCGTTACCATCACCCCCATCCGACAAACTCGGCTGGCCTCCTTCACTAGTATCCATGTTTTGTATAACACCAGAACAGCCAGCACTATCAACACTATCGAGTTGGTAGCCATCGATATCACCTCTGAAGTAGTCGTCCAATCCACGTGCTCTTTTAGGTCTAATCGCTGCACTAGCAAGCCCACCAACAAATCCCGTTCCTTTAGTGTCCTCAAGGAATTTTTTATCTGCTTCCTCTGTGGTTATGTTTGGATTCGCGTAGTGTAAGTCGTATTCTTTAGCTGCCTGGTCTAACTTATTTAGTGCTGGTGAATATTTTAATTTTTTCAAATTTGTGCAGGGACCAAGGAATGTGTAGCCTGGGACGGTGAACTCAACTAACTTACGCTTCTTACCTCTCTGCTCTCCTTGTTTTGGCGGCACCATTCACTTCCAGTTCTGTATCTGCTTTTGTTTGTATTCTTTATTTCTCGATTATCTCCCCTTATAATCTTTGAATATCCTTTTATCTTCAAAGGCAGATCTATTAATTAGTATAGGCACTATTTCTTTTCTGTCAAAGGCACGGTGCAATGAAACATAACCCTTACTTAATAATAAAATTAAATTGGGCAGGGGGAAAGTGTTTTGCAATCATCCCCCATACAGGATTGGAAACAGCACTTTTTGAGCAATATGTCATAGACAATACACATTTTGCCGAATTCTGCTCCTTATTATTGGTACATTACTGATGATACTAATTATTAAACCCTGTCTTATCAGGACATTGACAATCAGAGCTCTCCACAATTTCCTATCCTTTGTAGCTCTTAGTGAATTTTGTCTTTTTGCTATCTCTCCTAAACCCTGTTCTGCCATCAATTTACGCATGGTCATTAGGTTATACACTGTTTTCTTCTGCTATGCTTGAGTGGTAAGGCATGCAGGATTTCCCCTAGTTTCCCCTACAAAGAGGGACTGCAGATTTGAACCTTGCAGGGAACACATTTTCTTTACTAGGATTTCTTGAATGTGCAGGCTGATAGGCATAATATATGCTGTTTAATAAATTGGTTGTTCACTGGTAACAAAACAAACCACAATTTTGACATAGGGAATGCTACTTTGATTAAAGGAGAAAATAATCCACTGAGACAAAAATGTCTGGAAAGTGCCTTGATCACTAGTTCAGCCACAATAAATTTGCATCCAGGCTCTTACAATATATCACCATTCTTAGTACACTTTTTATATTGTTACAGTGTGGAATAGTCAGGAACAAATGTGATGGAGATCAAAAGAAAAAGAATGCAGATAATTTTGGCTAGATTGAGAGAGAAAAAAAATATTCTCTCAAAAATATTCTTTCAAAAAATTTTGTAATTACCTGCATCTACCTGCAGTTTTGTGCTCATGTGTAGATATGGCAATGTCAACAAAGCCCAGTCGAATGAAAACCTAATGCATGAAACACATCACAAAATATACTTTCCACTTTGTCATATTTTTTTAATAGATGTTATATACAAAGTAAAAGGTCTATATTCCCTAAAACATCTGACAAGCAAAGCACTTCTAGTCTCAGGAATTTCAGATAAGATTCTCAACACACACATATATATATATATATATATATATATATATATATATATATATATATATATGAGAGAGTATTGTAAGAGATTTTAGATGCCAAAATTGCTGGTTCTGTTTCCGTAGCTTACTAATGGAAAGGCATTTTAGGCAGGGCTATTGGCTTCTCTGTAGAGAAGCCAATATGCTCATGAAACTCTGAAGTGACATAATTTCAAATACTATTTTCAGTGGATACCTGTATTTGAGTAGATGCTCCATTTTGTAAACAGTGTTTTTGCTTAGTAGCCTGTGCACTGCAGAAAACTTAGAGAATATTCAAGAGAAGCCAATGTATGATCCAGCATGCTTTGACCACATGGCTACAGAGAGCTTCAGTCAGGCAGGTTCTCACCTTAAAGCACATTCACTTGTGATTTTCTCAAAAGCCATATCTGCTCAGTTTCACATCTGAAATGTAAACAAAATAACTTTGAAAGAATTAATGGATTTTATTCTTTAATCCAACATTTGTTATTAATTCAAATGTTGTTCTTATTGGGATTCCATATTTGAGTAGATGCTCGATCAAATATGTGTATCCATTAAAAGTAACACTTGAAGTCTTTAGAAACAAACAGTCTGGTATAAAGTGATGGTTTACAAGCTAGCCATTGCCTGTATTGCTAATGTATCAAGTTTGATCATCACTGAGTGTCTCATTGTAGTTCTGGGTTAGACTAGACTAAGCTTAGTAAATCTGTACCAACTTGCTTGAATTTTGAACTGAAATGCCAGCATCCTAACTTCAGCAAACTTGATGTACTCTTTGCTGTTGTCAGCCACAGATTTGAAGAATTTAGCTGACACCTGTTTCTGCTGCTGCTACTACTGGAAGTAAGGTTTATGACACTTTTGATAAAGACACCTCAACTGGCTCAAGTTCAAACTCAAGAACAGATATCTATTGAATTTTATCTTGCTGACAGCAGGTACTGACAGTAGGCAAGTTTTTTTTTTCTATGGGTATGAGAGGAAGAAAAGATGCAGGTTGCTTGAAAATGAATGCTTAGATGTAATAGTTTATTTGTTGAAATTTCCCATAATTCTCCAAATCAGTTACAATATTTTTTTCACCATATTTTAGAAAGGAATATTTAAGAAAAAAACTAATAGTATTGAACTGATGATTCATTTATATTTATATATTATTTTTTTTATATCTTAACATTATTCTGATTTGCGGTCATTGTTTGTTTATAATCTTATTTCATTCTGGAATCATCATGGGTCTATTGTGCAAAATGGGTTTTTAGGTATTAGTCTAGAGTTACCAACTCCCTAAAAGGAAAACATGAGACACAGCGTTGGGTTTTCCCCAGCCAAAAGGGTCTGTTAACTCTCTTAAAGAAAGATTCCTAACCAAGGATCCACAGGCCCCAAACCAGTTTCCTATTTTTGAGTAATAGGATTTCATATGTAACAGTTTATTAAAGAATTTTATTCTGTTAGTGCAACACAAGTTCAATTGAAATTTTTAAATAAAACAAAACTGTTTTATGTTTATTAAGTACATCTTTTAAAAAAAAAATGCCATATTTGTGCATAATTTTAAAAAAGTATAATCAATTTTCAAAATGCAAGACAAAAAATGCATCAGTTAATGCAGAACAAAAATGTGCCCTTTATTAACTAATGCAAGACACATCATTCAGCATCAAAAAACAGGACAGTACCATATTTTGTAGGACAGTTGGCAAATCTATTGGTTACCCTACCTTCCCTCAGGGCTACAGTATTACAGGACGCTAAAGATGATTTAATCCAATCATTCCTATCAAATTGGGAAATGAAGATGTTACAAGGCTTTGTCCTGAGTCCTACACTGTTTCTGACCTTCATTAATGATTTTCCTGATGTCATCAGTTCTCAGGTAGGAATCTGCGCAGACAACACTATCGTTTACTCCTGTCTCAATAGTAAATCCAGCAATGCCAACAAAGCTAACATGACTGTTGGTCTTGAGAAGGACCTCCAATCAGTGGTTGATTGGGGCAGGAAGTGGCTTGTAAATTTTAATGTCTCCAAAATGAAACTGCTCCTATTTAACCACTATAGAGAAACTTCCCTACCCCTATCAGCATGGTTGATGCTTGACTCACGAGAACACCTCACTGCGCCTTCTTGGCCTAACATTTTCCACTGACCTGAAGTGGAACTACATTGAATCAACAGCTGCATCTACCACAAGGAAAGTTTGTTCTCTGTGTCGTGCCAGATTGTTTTTCTCCTTTGAGTCCATCCTACAAATCTACCATTCATCCATGCATTGAATACTGCTGCCATATATAGCCTGGCGCCCCTGCTGTTTATCTCAAGGTTGTCAACAAAATCCAAAGACAGTTTATGCAATGTGATTGATGCTGACTTGGGACCTCAACTCCAGTCACTAACAGACGTGATGTGGCTTCCCTCTGTCTTTTCTATAAATATTTTCATGGCAACTGCTCTGATAAGCTATTTTCCCTGGTGCCCCGACTGCATGAATTTAAGTGTGCAACTAGTTTGGCATTTAGGTCCCACCCTTTTACTATTGAAACAATTAAATGTAACCACCTCTTTTACTCCAACAACTTCTTCTTTCACACTTCCCAACAGTGGAATTCCTTTCCTCTTATTTGCTTCCCCAATAACTACAATCTTCAAAAATTTAAATGTAATGTCAATCGTCATCTTCTGATGCCTTGATCCCCATTCTTCTTTTTATCCTTTCTTCAATCCCCCCCCTATACCCGGTCTTTTCTCTTACCTTCACTCTCTGTAACCCCTTGTGCACTAGTGGTACTCTCATCTTGTTTTGTGTGAAATGCTAAAAATATATATACATATATATATATATATATATATATATATATATATATATATATATATATATATATTTACACACATATATATATATATATATATATATATATATATATAGACACAATTTGTCATGCATTATCTCAGCATTAATATCAAAGTTGGATCAGTTATACAATGTGCAGCAGAAATACTTTGTACATAATGGTAAGACATTAACTAAATGAAGATACCATTGCCACTTAGTTCACTAGCACCAAACAGGTGACAGTTTAAAATGTGGGATGTATTTCTGCCACAATATGTACAACTAGCCTAACATTGGTTCTTCCCCACCTAACACACACATTTTAATTCTCTCTCCATTTTTATTTCCTCTCTTACCCATAATATCTTGTTAAAATATACATTTGGCATCCTTGACAGAGATATAATAAAAATGTAATGACTAATTACTTGTTTAGCTAGTTTAAATCAAACTGATTCATATGTTCTCTCAAATTGATTTCCTTTGAAGTACAAGTAGGATCAACTTTGTTCTCACTGCACTGAATCACAATCTGTAGTCTGTTAAACTATGACACCCCTACTTTAACCTAATTAGCACTTTCCTTCTTTCTATTTAGATTTTATTCCCTCTTTCCTCCTCACCGCTTCACTGTCGGGTGTGAGGAGGTCCAGGTAGTCAACTTTATATACATCTGGTTAATAACAAAAGTTTAGAAATTCTGTTATCTTTGGTTAACTTTGCATTATTTCAAGTGTCATCTTTAAGACCAACAATGAGAGAACATTTCCTTTATTTCATCCTATTTGATTGGAACAAATTCCTGACATACTGAATCTCTTGTTAATTCATTAATGCTTCCAAATCTCTACAACTCGTTATGAGTTTTGTTTTTACTGAGCTATATCATGTCAGCACTTATCAGCACATGCAGCAACCAAAAGCCAGCAGTTTAAGTGAAAAACATTATCTTTCCCTCACAAATGCCTACAGGTTATCGGTTCACCCTTGTTGCTTCTGATCATTGACTTATCAAGAATTACTATCTTCACAGCAATATTATTTATAAACTCATTTATCTGTGTTATTAAAAAGAAATGGAAATATATCAAGTTGGAATATTTTAGAAGTACAGTCCAATTACAAAATTACTATTTATTTGAAATTAAAACAAATAATAATTTAAGACATAAATCATGGCGTTTTATTTTCAAAGTTTAAACTTCTTTTTTTTTTTTCTTTTTACCGTAAGCTTCACCCTGTACAAAACCTGGGGGACCACTTGAGGTTGAGTGTTACATTAAGGGGTAGTTTCTATGGATAGGAGAGGAAGATAACGGTTAACTCTAGACTTGAACAGGTTAAGGTTGTAGTGATCAGGGAAACATCTTCTTGGGAGTCTGCTCCACAGAGCAATGGTTTGCGTGCATAAAATTCCATTTTTGCTGCATTATCAGAAAATTCCAATAAATAGAATCAAGCAATTCACCTTTCTTTATATAATGAACTCTTCTGGTGAGGTAGGGATATTACCTCTCCTCCCATCAAAAATAAAAAGTATGCATACACTAAATTAAGTATTGAGTTAGCCAAAAATTTGTTTGATCATTAAGTAAAAATTTACTTAATAAACCTAACAAACTTTTTGGCCAGCACAATACTACAGATGACATGAGTTCAAAAACAGTTGTAATGACAGTAAAACAATTCTTTCATATTAATAGTGAGTTGGTCTACTTAAAAGAAAATTTTTATAGATTTAATATTTGATTCTTTTGATATAAAAATGTCTACCTCACAATTATTGTTGTTAAGAACATTTATTATCAAGTTTCATTAACAATTAATAGTTTAAAAAAAAAGATTTCACATCTTTCTGATAAGTTTCTGATGTAGAAATACTATGTAAAGTAGAAAATATACTTGGGGGACTGTTATGTAATTTCTGCTCTTTGAAAAACAAAGTTATATAACATTGCTTTTTCAAAGAGCAGACATTGCAGTCATAAATAACAATTACTAATTGTTATGGCTAAGAATAAATTTATATAGCAGAAAAGAAGTAGGCATTCAAGAAGTTAAGTAGAGTGAAACCATCCATTTTCTAATATTTTTAGCAATTGAATTTATAATCAGTTAAACAGTTTTATGTAAGATCTTTAAAAAGATCTTAATAGTATTAGTTTGACAGTAAAAAAAAAGAAATGTATTTATTCTTGAAGTCTGTAAAGGACATTTTTAGTACTGTAAATATACAACAGGACCTTCACTCGCCTTTCCATTGACTGGCCAATGACTACTCTACATAATGTCTTCATTATCGTTCATGTCAGTGTTAGCCAAAATCTGGGAAAAGCCCACTGCACTTTCACAAGGTACCAAAGGAATAACCAAATGTCACAGTGAAGAATGAGAACTCAAACCTTGTTTCTAATATATTTAGGTGTTTTATTCGGGATTTCAATTGTTCAATCTGGATTGGTAAGTAGGTGACACTTAGGACAACTTCTGTCATGACAATTTGTCTGTCCCCTGCCAAGAGCAGACCAGAACTGACTTTCTAAATTCCAACTATGACTATTAATATAGACCAGCAACTAGAAATTCTTTATGCCCGGCTTTGTCATCACTTGACCCCAAAAGCTTTTTTTTTATTTATTCACTTGTTTCCTTTCAATCAAGTGGAAGCCGCTTAGAAGATTCAACTTCAAAGACTTTATCTGCCAGCCATAAAAACCAAAACAATTGAGTTTGAGATAAAATCATATCTTGCTCTTTTATGTCGGTATCCCAATCATAGTGTTACATTTCAACCAATATTAATTTGAATTGTAAAATGTTTTTATTACTCTGTATATTATTTAGACAACTCTCTTCATCTTTGTTTTTTATCACAATGTTTTGGCTGAATATTGCTTAAGTTTTCATATTTGCCAGTGGGTTTCTTTGTCAATCATTATTAAAATACAAAGAATGACACAAAAGTAATTGCTTCCATGGAAACTACAACATCTACAGGGTTAACAATAACACTGTTGAATAGGGCAAGTCTTCAGCTACAAAACACTATTTTTCCGTATAGTTGCATTTTCACCAGGGACGAATAACCAGTATGACATGCTTATAAAAACTGCTTGTCACACATTACTGTCATCTCTACTGGAATGCATTATCCACAGCCTGTGCTGTACTTACATCCATTGTTTGGTCTCTACCAACATTCATCAAAAATTTATAAATGTTATCAGGCACAATTTTTCCATATAAATTCAATGACACAACTCTGCACACTTTCATGTCAGATGCTATTTTGCCAGATTTCCACTCAACTACTAATTGTAACAATGAAAATAAATAGGAAAGTTCAATTTCTACTGGTATACCAACACCATAAGAAAATAGACATTACTTCAAGAGCAACCCTAATTTTAAAAAAATGAAAATAATAGCTTAAAAATCATTAAATATTAATTACTAATCTCAGTGATCAAAACATTTTTCACTTGTCTAGTCATTAAATATCTTTACCAGTTTTATAAATAAATGTAATTTGGGGTGGGCTATAGAAAACAAATTTAAAAAAAAAAAAAAAGTGGGGAAGTGTTTTATTTCACTCATTTGTGTCCAAATAGAAGGAAATGGGCCAATTTTTTTAAAATGTTTGAAAATTGGAATGGAGCCAGACTGAAACATGCCCAGGTCTGCCCAGGGCCCCCAAAATCACTAAAACATGTTGACATTTTTAGTGATGTCTTTAGTCTTTAATAGAATACAATTTTTATCTTAATTTATTAGGAGTTTAATCAGTGCAAATTTTTTCTCCAGATTCATTGCAATTCACTTGCTTTGCTTGTCTTTTTTTTTTTTTTTTTTTACCTAAACAATAAGAGAACAAGTTTTGGATATGTTTATACAAATTTGAAACTCTCTTCCATATTACAAAGCTTCTTTGTTTAAAATACAAAAACAATCCATCAAGATGTGAAGTCAGAAAATTGGTAATGCATCTCATAAGTTCTTTGTTTTAAAATTAAAACAAATAAAGATTTTGTTCAAATTTTTCCAGGTAAACATTATCAAATTGTAAATACCTTGTCTTACCCATGTTGATACTAGAAAAAAATGGTTTCTAAAGTTTAGTTTCTCTGAATATGTTTACAATTGGTAAGAAATCCTGCTAGGAGTTAATAACAATTCCAACTAGGGTCTCTAGCCTTGGTTGTCAATCAGTCTATGAGAAGGATAGTTCTAAAATTCAAGAAAGTAAATCCAAACATATGAGAAAATGCTGAAACATTCTCTGACCAACCCAATATGCATCTAAATCTGAGTAAATGATCAAACATTATATTTGAAATTATTTTTTTAGAACTTAGCACCTAAAAGAAAACAAACTTTGCTTTTTAACATTTTTAACATTTTAATGATATTTTCTCTTAGTATTTCCAATACATGTATTTTGGCAAATGCATCTGACTCTTATTATAAACAACAAATAATAAAGCCTTAATTCATTCTTAAACCAAAACTTCAAATTGGGCACAAATTTTGTCTTACAGTGACCAACTATGGCACAGCTGTATCAGGACACAGAACAAGTGATTTTTTTTTTTATTCTTAAACCAGTTTATCAATAAACCTTCTTTCACAAATTCTCAATATCATTTCTCACATTTAAACACTTACCAGGGTTAGAGTTAAAAAAAAAAACAAAAAAAAAACTTACATTACCATATTTATTTGTGAACAATGAAAGAAAAGCTGAAACTCAAATATAAATACTTTTATTCAGCTTTTCTTCCTGGGATCAAAGTGTAGTATCTGCTTAATCAATACCATATATCAAGTAGAATCATTTACATTTTTTATTTAAAAAAAAAAAATTTATATAGTAAAGCAACCAGATGAAAATATGGTGTAATGAAAAATCCTAAAAAAGAAAAAGTGAAAGGAAAAAATAAATTTTTTCATATATAGGGGGAGAGTGATGAAAATAAAAATGCTGGCTGGATATAAAATGGCAATGAGTGAAAAAATTAAGTCATTTTAATCTATTGTAAATTTCTAATAATTGTCAGTTTATGAGTAGGTGTTTGATTTCACATCTTTTTATGGGTGAAATATTGTCATTTGTCAGTCATTTTATATCTAATTAACATGCTTTACAGCATTCTGAGAGAAGCAAGGAGATAAGACAACCCACAAAAATAGCTTTGTAAAAGTTTTTAGCTACTTTACATAAACTGGTTTGAATAGAAACTTAAGTAGTCATATAAATTTCTATTAGAAACCAGATTGATATGTTTATACCAAATTGATGTGCTGCCCCCATAATATGTTATAATTATAGTCCAGTTAATAGAGGGTTGAACCCGACAATAATTACTATAAATATGAACTTGATGTGAATGTGTTCTATTATTATATCTATATTTTACTGGGGAGTGGGGACCACCAACCCAGCCTTTGCACATTTTTGGCAATCTGATCTCAGTTAAAAAAAAAAATGCAAGTATACAGGGATGTTTTAAGAAGTTGAAATTCAAGAGACGTTTGGAATGCCTAATCATTTCATCCCGAGCAAGGCAATGAAACCACTAAGACACAAGTGATTACTGAGTGTGAGAGAATGTGAAAAAAATGAAGAGGAGAGAACAATAAAAGAACAGTAATTAAGAAGACAGAAGATAACGATTGACATTGCATTTAAATTTTTGAAGATTAAAGTTGACATGAAAGCAAAAAGTTGGAAGAGATTTCCATAAGAGAGAAGTTCAAGAGAAGAAACTGTTAGCATAGAACTTACGGTTTCATCTAATCATTTGAACTAAGATAATGAGATCTATCTGCCAATTTTTTTCTTCGAATAAGGGGCCTTCCTTATATCTGCAAACATGACTGACTGTAATTAGCCAAAATATTTTAGTAAACAAGGCACTAATGTCAAATGGATGCAATTATGAGTAAACATACTTGATTCATCAAATGAAGTTTGATACTTTGTAAATTTTTAATATCAGTCAGTACAAATATTAATTTGGTACACACACACACACACACACACACACCACTGAAGGAAAAAAATCCTTTTTCACTCAACCATGAAAATATCTGTCAGATTTAAACAAAAGAAACCAATTATTTTGAAAAAACTGATTTCTCCTCTGAAAATCTTTTTGTCAATATAGTATTTTCATTGGATAATAAATCTGATGACCACCAATGAAGACAAAAGTTAATCCTGCTTTTCATTGATTCAATTTCTCTTAATGACAAATACACTGAATTCCTTTTGAGATGTTGTTGGTGTATATTGTAGAATTTGTTCCAGATTCAAATGTATGACTCTTTGGGAAAGAATGTCTTTGCTCACTGGGTGGAGTCAATTTTATATTTTGTCATTGATATGGTCATAAAATTTCAATGGTTCTGTGAAAACATTAATTTTATGAAAGAATAATTTGTCTCTTAGCAACAGATCTTGCTGTCTTAAACCAGAAAACATTTTACAAATATGTGCAATTGTGAGAAAACCTTTTGTATTTTACACATTTTTTATGCAGAGTATATATAAATAGTTAATGAAGGGAAAACTGTATTTCATGATTTAATTAGATTAAAAACTGAGTTTATTAAAAATAATTTGTAATGGCTTTTATCTCAACATTTTTATTTCTACCACTTATTGTATCCTTTCAACCCACCTTTGCAACTCTACAATCAGTTTGTTTAGTTTTTTGGGGGGGTGGGGAGTTAATGTTAATGCAAGGCCAAAATAGTATGCAAGCCTTGTACCACTCCTGCTTGCTTGTCAGTCAAGGGATGCATCTTAAATGATTCCAAGTGCAATGTGAACTTGAAGGAGTACCAGATAATTTTCAGTGAAAAGAACCTTGCAATAATGAGTATTATGAAGAAGGAATACTAACCATAAAGTCACTCTGTAAGTTTATTCATAGGAACACTTTCACAAGATTTTCCAATAAATACCTGTAGATGATTGGCAAACAGAAGATTAATTTGAAAACAAAATTTTTCTAGGGTATCTCAATTTGATTAATAACTCGAATTGAGATAATCTATTGCGAGAAGTTCAAACATGGCAAACAGATACTGACTTTTCTATTAAAAAGCTTGAAAATATCACTCAAGTTGCAATATTCCTCAATCTGAGAAATGTAATCAAGAATTGGCTACTTTATTGGTCAAATGCACAAAAGAAAATAAACAGCATTAAGCCCAAGTGTAATGGTTGAGAAGTGAGTTCCAACAATTAAAAAAAAAAGAATTAGAATTTGAAAAGTAGGACTTTGAAGATAAGCAGAAAAGAACGATGAACGAACGATTACAAGTTGGCATTTAAATTAAAGGAATTGTAGTTGTTGGAAAAAATAAAATGAAATTCTTATTCAAATCAGCCAAGAGCAAAGAAAAAATCAGTCTGATCAAAAACTGAAAGAAATTGAAGATATTTTAAAGTTTTTAGGCAACTATTTGCAGTGTTTGAATGAAGTAGAGCAACAGCCTGGATTTTCAACCAATCAAACTGCTTTTAGTCATTAAATACATACCATAATATGTCTGTAGCAAATTACAAGCATATGAAACTAAATATGGGTAAGAAGTTAGGAACTGTATTAAAAAAAGTGGTAATGATTATAATCAATATCTTTTATTAAAAGAAGCAAATTATAGAATTCTTGGAAAGTCTTTGTCAACTTTTTTTCATCTGTTTGTTCAGTATCTGCACAAGTTTCTTTTTTTAATTTTTTTTTTATTGTACCTACCACTGCTTGTCATCAGTTGTTACAGTTCAAATTATTTTCTTTTTTCAACAAGTGTTTATTTCTATAGCTAAGGATAAATATTTGAATATGTCAAAACCAATTAGTTGCAGTAATTTTGTGACCAGAGTATAGAACTCTTAAAACATCAACAGACACAACCTTAAAGAATTGGACCTGAGCATTAAAATAAGGTAGAACAGCAGTAGAAGGTAATTTAATACTTTTGTGATGCCTGGCACTTTTTTTTCTGAGTTTTTCAGATAAGTTTCTTCAGCATGCCTGCAATGATTTCAGCTAAACAGAGTTTTATTTTAATTTGAGTGAATTTGCCACAAATAAAATACTTAACCAGAAAATGTTTAATGTTTAAGTGAGTTTGTTGGTATACAAACTTATAGGCACTTAAAGACTGAGGCACATGTTGAGTACAGCCGTCTGTAAGTATAAATATTTAGATTAAAACTACATTGGATTCACTTGCATTCATCTGCTGTATTGTTATTGACATCAGTTCTGCTGATTTCATTGTTTCTTTTGCCATTATTTTTAAAAGTCTGACAAATCTTATCCACACGTTTAAAAACAAATATTTTGAAAGGAAAAATGTATGACTGTACACGTGTGATATTTGCTGTGACTTCTCTTATCTTGAATAACTGCTTCATTGCACAAGTGAAAATATGTATAAAATCTTTCACAATCATCATGGCTATAAGAAGCTGCATTCCCACAATTCATTTTCAAACTGATCTTTAGTTCTGTTCATATTTGCTTGATGTTTGGCCAAACCAGAATACTGACTTAATCTTAAAACACTTTCATAACGTATGTGTATGATCTGTGTATGTAGCACTATGCTAAGAGACCTGTCCTCTGGTCAGTTGGATCTCTGGCACAATTCCAGCTTTTTAAATTTTTTTACGCTATTGTTAATCCAATACAAGGCTCAAGCGCCACTAAAGGTAGAGGATTACTGAATGGGGTTGTTTTACAAACAAAAGAATTGATTATTATGAGGATATGAAAGATAGATAATGATTGACCCTAGACTTGAAGAGGTTAAAATTGTAGTGGCTGAGGTAGCATCCTCTTAGGAGCCGGCCCCTTTCTTTTTCTTTTTAATCGTTTTGCTCAAGTAAGGCAATAATGTCACTAAGATGCAATGGTTTACTAGGAGTGAAAGAAATGAGAAAACATTTAAACTTTTGAAGAATGTGGTTTGCAGGAAAGGAAGAAACTGGAAGAAAAACTATTAGAATAGAACTTATGGTTACATCAATTTCAAAAGTAAAATGATGAAATTTATTTGTCAATCTAATAGTATGCTTTTAATTCATGCAGTTGAGTCACTAAGGTTGGGTTGAAGCTTTCCAAATAGACCTTCCTTTTTACCAATGAAGTACAAAGGGAACAAGGATGGCATAGCAGGTCTTAGCTTAATGGTTGATGGTGCTAGGGAATGTAGCTTGTCAGAATATTTTCCATGAAAATAGCGATAGAGTAGTGAGAAGTTTACAATATTACATGTGTGACAAAGTGTTGTAGGGTGCAATGGAAAACAATTCATCACCTATGAAGTCACGTAAATGATTCTGAACTCTGTCAAGAGTTCTATCTATTTAATCAATTTTCTGGAACCATTTTTTTTTTTTTAATGTATCTCCATGCTGTAAACATTTTTACTATCCAACTTTCACATGCTTTTTTTATCATGTAACATGGATCATTTCACTTTTATTGATAAATTCTGATTGAAATGTGGTTTAGTTTTATCCTTGTTCCAAATAATCTGCATCGTATTCATGCCTCTTAAACTAACAAGTTGCTTTCTTAGCCATTATTACATCTCTCTTCAGTCAATGTTCTTGAAGAATATGTTTATGGTATCTACCAATATCAAAATTGGTTAAGTAGCACTTGTCTTGCAGTTTTCTTTAGCTGAATGTTTTGGCATCCTGAACATTCAAGGAAGGCAACAGTTTTATTAATCTGAAACACTTTCAGTGCTTTGAAACTTTAAAAAAGATTTCCGTGATGCTGCCTCTTGAAAGTTGCTGTTTCTTATTCATTCACACATTTTCAAATTTCAATGTGGCTTATGGCCACATAACTTTGAAACATTGGTTCCCATATGATCACCATAGTTAAGCAATGTGAAGCCTAATTAGTACCTAGATCAGTGATCACTTGCTGTAAGCTTGGATGTGCAGGTGGTGTAATGGATAATGGCTCAGGATTGTTAATCAGATGGCCGAATTTCAGTTGGGATCTTTATATTCACTTATATGTAAATACACTTAGGAAAGGTATGAATCCACCTCTTCTCCCTCCATCTATGGGTTAATTAGTAAGACTTGAATCATTAAATCATTGTCTCTAGAAAAAAAATTATTACAGCCTAAAAATATTTTCTGACTTTAAATAACCTACAAGGGGTTGATAAACCATAGAAAATAAATCGATCAAATTTCTACCATTCCAATCAATGTAAGAATACAGATGTTCAAAATAAGTTTTAATTAAAATTGTTAAAAAAATCAGTCTGTTTCATGTCTCTTCAGGATCAGTCCCCAAGTTTTATTTCTGATGAAATGTCTAGTATTTACGGCTATGTAAAATAGTAGAAATTTTGTAATTTCTATTAATAGTTATCAATCACTAAATATTTTACTCAGTTTCTTAAAAAATACCTTTTCTCATCATGGAATTTCTATCACCTCTTTTCATCATCTATAAGAATGCTGCCCAGCTGTTGTGCAAAATAGAATTTAATATAATTGATGAAACCATTAAGCAGAAAAACAAAGGTGTGATGGCCAAAAACATTAACCCATGCCTTCAATTTTCATAGATCATATTACATTTCCCCTCTCTTTTGATAATTAGAGATATTACTAAGAAAAGACAAATATCTTCATCTTTGAAAGATGATATGCCAAACATGTACTTCTAAGCTAATCATTAGAAATTTACAATATAGTTTCTAGATACTTTTGCACAGATCTCTATTATTGATGATTACTGTGCTTAGTTTGCCTCAGTCAGATGTGGAGAGCTGACTAGGAAGATTGTGCTGTGCCAAACTTTTAATTGAAAATGAGTTGCCTGCATTAAAAATCACTATTAGAATTACTGAAAAAAAGAGTACTGAACTGTTATGCAATACCAGTCCCTCTATATGGTAATGAATGCTGGACAATCTCCTCGCAAATGAAGAAGAAACTTGAAGCAACAGAAATGTGGTTCTACAGAAGGATGATGAGAAATGTGAGCAACAAAAATGTTTTCAGAAACAAAAAGGACACTCATACTTAACATCAAGAAGAGATAGTTGAAAGTTCTCTGGCACATAACGAGGAAAGAGGGCTTGCTTATAAAATTTGATATTCACAGGTCTGATTGAAACCAAGAGGGACAGAGGAAAACTGCATAGTCTATCTAGAAAGCTTGAGTAAACAGATGATGCAACATTGTTTAGGTGATAAAAACAAAATTTAAGCACTATAGAAAACAGGAAATCATGGAGAGCCATGATTGCCAAAAATACTTTGACCAAGTAAACCCAATATTGTATTTCTATAAACAACAGAAGCTTTGGGGGATGAGATTGATTCCAATTTTGATTTCACTATTTGACATTTTCTTATTCTGTATCTGATAACTCAAGAAACAGGAATTCAGTTTAAATGACTGAAAAATTGCTTGCTTAAAATATCCAAGTTGATCTTCAAAATGAATAAACTACAATTATTTGTATAAAACAAAAAAGTTTATATGACACAAAAATGTCATACAAACATACATTATGATGGGATAAAATACAAATGCGCATTGTCGGTTTTTGATATGGTTGACTCTTTTTCGTTTCTAACAAAATTTTCCTGTTTCTTAATACTTTGCTTAAATTTTGGAAGGCACCTTTCACTATCTTATTCCAGTGTGCCTTTGATTTCAATGTTGCACTTTTTATCCTCTGTTAAAACACTTCCCAGATATTTAAATTGTACTCATTTGATTTTGGCATCTCTCCTTTGTACTTTGCCTGTTTCTTTGGCTAATAAACATGCGTTCTGACTTCGTGGAATCACTGGCAACAATGGCTGCTGTTTGATAATGATTTGCTTTTAAATTTCCCTAATAAATCATTTTTATCACAAGTTATCTACCATCACCTGAGGAGGTACAATCAGAATATTGAAATATGAAAGCTTTTGTGTAGCAATGTAAAATGTTTTCATTGTAATCTCTTATAATAAAAATATTCTAATAATATTTTTACTCTACTTTGTATTGAGCACTTTTAAAAAAAAAAAAATCAGTGCCACGAACTGTGAATTTTTACTCCATCTTATTTTCTCTTCTATTAACTCTTCTCTTATTTGTATGTATGTATGTATGTATGTATGTATATATATATATACACACACACACACACAGTGCAGTGACTAAATTGTTGCCATTTTTATATTTTTAATTTTGTACATGTGCATTGTTTGTTTTTGATTTTGTTGACTGTATAGTATAGTAGGGTCAGTTGGACACCATCTGTGAGAAAAAGAGCACCATGATGCAATTCACTCTGCCTATTTCTTGCAGATGCATACACATACACAGGTATTTACTAAACTTAGCTGTTTGCCACAAAATCAAACTCCTTACACAATAATAATGGCTTGCTATACTAGTTCAGTAAATGTTACCACCTCAAAAAAACTACAATGGTTACTAAGTTTCAGGACACACCCAATACTAACCAAACTCGGCATTAATGACCAGCTACACAGCTGCACAACCTCACTGACCATTAATTCAGGACAAGATGCTCCACATTTTATGCACATACACACTCACACACGTCTCAATTCGATCATTGTTGTATTTTTTATTTTTAAATCATAACCATCAAAAATATAGCCTGAAGAAATTGAGTAATGCCTGTTCAAGGTCAAATCTTATGCATTTCTCTTTCTTTTAGCTTTTTAATGAGAAACTGAATTCCAGTTTGTAGTCTGCTTTCTCTTTAAGCTAGTCGAAATATCAACTTCTCTTGGGTTCTTTTGAGCACAACCCAAAACAAACCCACTCCTATCTTGTTTGGTTTGCCTCAACATGCATTTTAGAAATTCCTGTGGAAGTTTTTTGCAAATGTGTTTTTATTTTGTGCATCTCCTTCACCTTTTTCAAAGTATTCTGATCTTTTTTGTGTATGTAAGTTCTATTTACATTTGAAAGTAGTATGTGCGTGTGTGTATATATATATATATATATATATATATATATATATATATATATATATATATATTAGTGATAAATATATATTTTCTTGTATAGTCCTAGTTATTTGTACAATTTCTATGTTTTGAGTCCTACATTTATGTCTTACATGAAAAAAATCTACATATTCAGTGTATCCTTCCAAGCAAAGACACATACATACAGAGGTCTCTTTAAATATCCTTATACATATAATTTTGTATCCTATTATCATTACACCTGGTTATAGTAGGGCTTGTATCTGAAGAAATCATTGTTAATGCAATATTCATTTACCAAAAAAAAAGAATTCTTATAATTCAAGATATTTTCAGCTTTAATTTACCCAAAAAGGTTTGATAAACTGTAAAAGCAATCAATCAGTCCTATTATGTTGCCGTTATTTCCATCTGTGGCAGATTGTAAAATCACATGATTTAACTACATTTTTTAAGAAATTCTGTCATTGTAAATTTTTTGAGTCCATATCACACCAGGCCGGGCTGCCAGAAAGTGGGGTTTTATTGAGATACCACTTTTCAATGGGGTGAATAGAGACTAAAAAAGTTTCTATTTGGCTATTAGGTAAGGACATGTTACTCTGTGTTAGGGTTAAGCTTAGGCTAACCCTAACCCTGCACAACAACCATTGATGGCTTCCAAACACTTTTGTCTACCAATTTTCACTTACAAGGCTTGGGTCATCCTGTGGTATGGTTTTCAAACACTTACCACTACATGCTGGGATTATCTTCCAGACTATAATTATCAAAATGTCACTTCCTTTACAAATCAACCCTGATGAGACGTGAACCTGGATCTCATGGTCAGAACAATAATCTCTCTGCATGTGAAAACTTTGCATAATTACGAGCATGGGGAAGTACATATGCAATATTACCATTTCATGCCAAGCAAGGTGATAAAGCCACCAAGATGCATAGGGGCGACTGAGGATAAAAGACTACAGAAACTGAGGAGAAAGCACAATAAAATGAACCAAATTCAAGGAGACATAAGATGATGATGCATTTAATGTTTTGTAGATTATTATTGATAGGAAAGCAAGAAGCTGGAAGAGTTTCATAGGCATGAAGTGTGAGAGAAGAAACTGTTAAAGGACACTGGACTCCATCTCTTCTCCAATCTACAGACTGGGCTCTCTGGTTGGCAACCAGCTTAGAAAAGGGACAACTAAGAATTCCAAAACATCAATGGAACCCATGATTTTAAATTAAAAAATGAAATTGTTTGTGAACTTTAGTGCAGGAGCACGTTCAGCTAAAGGGC
Source organism: Acanthosepion esculentum (assembly GCA_964036315.1). Taxonomy (NCBI): domain Eukaryota; kingdom Metazoa; phylum Mollusca; class Cephalopoda; order Sepiida; family Sepiidae; genus Acanthosepion; species Acanthosepion esculentum. The sequence goes on from OZ038482.1 coordinate 483,339, forward strand.
AAAAGGCTAACAGAAATTAAATGCCAAGCCAACAGGCAAAAAATAGCAACAAAATCCAGTCATTGTAGGATAGGATTCCTCCTTCCATAATGCAAAAAACCTTGATCATCATATGGCTTGGGACATGAATTCACAAAACTTTTAAAGGATTTTTCACAATTGTTACATGACACCCACTCTAAATCTTCTATGTATCATGTCCTTTTAGAATGTTGGCAATCATGGCTCTCCACAATTTCTTCTCCATTGTAGCTCTTAATAAGTTTTGTCTTTTTGTTATCACTCCTAAACCTTGTTCCACCATCCATTTATGCAAGCTTGGTAGGTAAGTTAAGCAATGTTTTCCTCTGTCTCTCCAGCCTTCAATCTGTCCTCTGAGTATCAAATTTTCCTAGCCCTCTTTCTTCATTATGTGCCATAGAAATTTCAACTATCTCTTCCTGATGTTAAGTATAAGTGTCCTTTTTCTTTCCATTTTCTCTAAAACTTTCACGTTACTCACATGTTCAGTCCATGGTATTAAATCAGCATCCTTCTGTAGAACCACATTTCTATTACTTCAAGTCTCCTCTTCATCAGTTGCAGAATACAAATGAATGTTTCTCAGGCCCACATGAGAATTTTTAACATTTAATGCCCACCACAAAATCTAGTATAATAAAAATAAAAAGATAGTATTAATTATAGGTTTCTTTTAAAAAAATTCCAAAATTATAAAAATTAAAATAATAATCCAGTATTAATGGTAAGGTTTCTGCTTATAACCTATTAATACCCACCATCCTAAAAATGGGTTAAGTTGGAAAGCAGTATGCACATTATCAACTCCACCCTTTAAGCATGGGGCTTACATACCATGGCCCAGCAAAGTGGGACATTGACAGATTTTGGTTCCTTGAGAAAAGAAAACAATTAATTATCCCTGTGTTAAATAAAAAAATTTGGAGCAGTTGGTCTGGAGACTAAAACATTTTATTTGAAATTAATATCCATTAGTATTAAGTGCATTGACAAGGAAGTAGATGATGAAAAATAAATTATAGTGTTCGAGTTGAGGATGCTGAAAACTTCTAGGCTGAACACATTTCCCAAAATCTGAGCAAACATCAGAATTCTAAGAAATTTCAAATTCCTTCTCGGTCAGGATCAAACTTTTTCAGCTCCTCCCTTTCTTCCTGTCATATAATATTTCCAATTTTTTTCTTTATAGTCGTCTTGCATGTTATAGCATAAGAATAATCATTGTTTGCCATTTGCCATTGTCTCTATGCACACACAAAGATGGATAAATTGTCGCCATTTTATATTTTTAATTTTGTATATGTGCATTGTTTTTGATTTTGTTGACTGCACAGTATAATAGTCAGTTGGGCACTGCCTGTGAGAAAAAAAGCACCATGATGCAATTCACTCTACTAGAAATTTTGAAACGGCATGCTCTACTGCTTGGCATTTGTGCTGGAAGCTCCATTTCAAACATTTCAGAGTGTTCCAGAGTGTCCATCTGAGGACAGTTTAGAGGATCCAGAAAGAGTTGCATGAGTCTAATGGTGATTATGAAGTTGTTTGGATTGTTCACTAGTGATGACAACATTATACCTCCATTCATCTTGGCACTCAGGCCTGAGACTCAACATGGAGGCCTACATCAAGTGCCTTCAGGAGATAATGTTTCCCTGTGTCAAGAGGGTGGCTCCTGGAACTCCATATGTCTGGTAACAGGATTCTGCACCATGTCACACAAACAGAACAATCCAGACACTTTCTGCACCCACATCCCCCCCTTACGTCTGGTCTCCTAACTTTACAGACCGCAACCCCCTTAATTATTATATGGAGCACAGTTGAGCAAGAGACCAACAAAAATCCTTATAACATGATGAACTGAAGGCAAAGATTATGGCAGTATTTACCAACTTAAACAAGAGACTGTCCAGAAGAGTTGCAGGACATTCCAAAGTTGTCTTGTTAGCGTGGTTGAAGCAAATGGTGATTTTATTGAATAAATTTATTTAGTATTTCAAGATATTTTTGTGTAATTTTCATAAGTATATGTTAAAATGAGATGTATTATCATTTTTATGAAATAATAATAATAAACGACAGTTTATCCATCGCACCCTCTGTGTGTGTGTGTGTGTGTGTATATATATATATATATATATATATATAAAGAAATATAGTCTTAAAATGTGCTATATTTATGGGCTAAAGTGCTCAATATCTGAGATAGTGTGTGTAAATATAAAAGTGAACATAGAAGTCAACACTTAGAGGCGACAGTCTGTTTCATATATATATATATATATATATATATATATATATATATATATATAATCAGAAGAATTAATGGATTTAATAATCCAAGATTGTTATTGCTTCAAACATTATAGTGGATACTCATATTTGAAATAGACAGCCCATTTTTATTTTTATTTTAAACGGTGTATAATACATCTGTCAACTGGCACATTCATGAAATCTTAATAATGAAGATATGAGCAGATATGGGCTTTTTGAAAAAAATATTTGAATGAGGAAGTATGTTTTTCTTAAAAGGGAAAATAGTGTTGCTAAAGTGTAACACTCTGTATAGTAAAGCACCCCCAGATCCAACAGTGATTTCTCTTACAAAGTTGAACACAGTTTCAATCCCTGTCAGAGAGTATATTTTCTTTAAAATTTCTCAAATGCAGACATAACACACAGTGTTTAAAATAAAAATGGGACATCTATTAAAAATATTTAAAATAAGAATGGGACATCTATTAAAAATATTTGAAGTAATAAAAATATATATAAAGCATGCCGGGTCAGATAGTGGTTTCCCCAACAAAGTGGGATGCAGGTTTGAACCCTGCCAGAGAGCACATTTTCTTTAAGATGTTTTGAATGTGCAGACCGATAAATCACATTGTCCCCTATAATAACGCTTGAAGTAATAAAAATATCAGTTTAAAAATCAATCTATTAATTCTTTAGAAATATATACATGTCAACAAAAGTTGATCTAATGAAGCCAAATGAAAGCAGATCACAGGTTGAAAAGTTGTATTACACAATTCCTTGAAGTAGATTTTGCTTGTAATGAATGTAAAATTTTCAACATATGTGAAAACCATTTCACATACAGACTTTCAGTCTAAATGCTTAAATACAAATCACTTATTGTTGACCTCAATGTTCCATGTCCCTTCAGGACGTTGGCAATTATGGCTCTCCAAACCCTGTCGGCTGGGGCTGTAGAATATGCCGACTGCACCTCTGTAGAAGGGTAAGACCCCCCCCCTCCAATGAGGCCACCTGTTGGCCGTGGGTGGCAACCCGTAAGGCTCTAGGACGGAATCCTGGTGGTTGAGCAGTCATTGATCCGGCAACAGAGTGGTCAATGGCTTGCAACACACCACTTTGGCCCTTACTTGGTCTGACGGGCGGTCGGATTGGGCCCGATCCGATCAATCGGCTGGTCCTGACATGCCCTAGCACATATATATTTATTTTTCTCCTGACTGTACTATTGAATCTACTTTAGTGGAACATTTCCCAACCCTTTATCGTATTTGTGCTAGAAGGCGGGGGCTGAGGGTCAATTGTGTTGAGAGCAAAAGACTTTTTGACCGCTGTTGGATTTTTTCAGCACTAAACCAGAATTTGGCAGAGGCTCAGAACTTCGCTCCCAGTATGAGTATACTGGTCGCGTATCCCCATCTCAGCCAAGGCGAATGGGTTACCCCCTTGGTTCATTCCCTTCTTAAGTTGGACTCCGTGGTGGAGCACAGGGCCAATGAATATAAAAACTCAGATATGACGTCTTTAAATAAAAAAAACAAAACGTAACCTATCCGAATCAGACTCTGAGTGTGAAGCAGCAGACATCCCCAGATTTATTGTCATTGAATCCCTGGAGGAGGTCTGTCTTGCTAAATTCTGCCCATTTTTGATTGAGAAAATTATTTCTGCAAGGGTGACACCAAGAAACGTCAAAAAATTCAGAAATGGGAACTTGCTTGTTGAGGTGGATAGCCGAAGACAAGCAGAAAACATCTTAAAAATGAAAAATTTTTATAATACCAAGTGTAAAAGCTACCCACATGAAAGACTCAATGCTTCCAAAGGTGTCATTAGAAGTTGGGAGCTGGCTTTAACCACAGAAGACGAAATGACAGCTGCCCTGGGAAAACAGGGAGTGACTAATATAAGAAGAGTGAATATAAGAAAGAGTGGTGAAAAAATTGAAACAAACACTTACATCTTGACTTTTAATCTACCACAAATACCTAAAGTGGTCAAAATAGGCTATTATCTGGAGAGAGTTGAGCAGTACATCCCAGCTCCCTTGTGGTGCTTCAAATGTCAGAAATTTGGACACCACAGGGACGCTTGTAGAGGACGACAGACATGTGCCAAATGTGGGGAAAAAGAGCCAAACCATAAAGAAGATGAATGTTTGAAACCACTTAGATGTCCAAATTGCCAACAAGACCATCCGGCATATGCAAGATCTTGTGACATTTACAGAAAAGAAAGAGAAATCCTGGAGGTAAAACATAAGAAAAATGTGTCCTTTCCGGAGGCCAGAAAAATTGTAGGGTCCTATATGGGTGAGACCAGCTATGCCTCTGTTACACGGAGGGCTGAAATTAATAATGAAGATAATAAATATAGAACCCTGATAAATAAACTAATAAATTTGGACCCAAGTGAATGGACAAAATTCCAGGAAGATCTAAAAAAAGGAACACACCAATAGTATTCAAACATCTCAATTGGAAGTTCCAGCTAAGATTAATATATCTCATGATAAAATTAGGGATGATAATAAAATAACCAAAAAGACATCCCAAACACAGACCACTCCTCCCAAAAAACAAAACTGGCAACGATCACCAATCCGTTCTCCAACTTTAAAAATTGATAACTTGGGGAAAAATAACATATCAAACCCCGAACCTAACAATGATAAAGCAGAACGTTCCCCACAATCAAAGAGAGATCATACCCTGACTTCATCCTCACGGGAATGTTTAAAGTTGTTGAATCCACTAAGCCAATCTTCAGACCCATCAACATTGAAGATTGAAACCAAAAATAGGTTTAGCATGATAGAAAAGATGGATACAGAAGAGTCAACCAGTAAAAACAAGTCGAAAAAAAAAAAAGCAATAATTCCAACTTGACATGAGGGACTTGCAAAATAATTCAATATTACAGTGGAATTGCAGAGGAATTAGAGCTAATCATGAAGAACTTCTCATACTCCTCAACAAATATAATCCCAAAGTGGTATGCCTTCAAGAAACATTTCTCAAGGACAATAACTACTTAAAAATAAAAAATTACAATTCATATAATCATTTACACAAAGACGGACACAGAGCTTCTGGAGGTGTGTCGATCTTAGTTAGGAAAGACATACCCCAACATCAAATAACCATTGACAGTGATCTTCAAGTCACTGCTGTCAAAACAACATTACATAAAACAGTCAGTATCTGCTCCATCTACATTCCACCTCATGATCCAATTAATGAAATAAAACTCAATAAGCTAATTGACCAAATCCCTAAACCCCACATAATATTAGGTGACCTTAACAGTCATAATACCATATGGGGGTGTCTTAAAACTAATCAAAAGGGTAAAGACTTGGAAAACATAATCAATAGCAACAATCTCTGCATCTTAAACGACAAATCTCCAACTCATCTCAATCCATCTACTGGCTCCTATTCAGCCATTGACATCACTCTATCTGATCCTTCCAGCTATATGGATTATGCATGGAAGGTTCATGATGATCCTTGTGGCAGTGATCATTTCCCAATTGTAATAAATATTACACAACCTACCACCGATAATAACAGACTTCCCAGCTGGAAAATAAGTAAAGCTGACTCGCAACAGTTCAATACATTATGCAATATAAGACTGGTTCAAGATTCAAGATGTTCAGACCCAATTAAACACTTTTCAGAAACATTAATCACAATAGCAAACGAAACCATTCCAAAAACTTCTCCATCAAACAGGCACAACTCACCTTGGTATAATGACAAATGTAAAATAGCAATCCGACTGAGTAATGCTGCTCTCCGTAAATTTAACAAAGAACCTTCCACCAATAACCTCAACTCCTTCAAACTGCTCTGAGCAAAGGCCCGGAAAACAATTAAGTTGGCCAAAAAGAATAGTTGGCAAAATTACGTAAGCAAAATAAACTCCTCTACTAAAACTGCTACAGTGTGGAAAATGATCCGCAAAATTGCGGGCAAAAACCATTCTACCACCATTAAACACCTCATTAAAAATAATGATGAGGTAACAAACATTAAAGACATTGCAAATACACTGGCTGAGACTTTCTCACTAAATTCCTCCTCCGACAATACTAACACAGAATTTCTAAACTATAAAAATAAAATCGAAAAACAGAAGCTCAATTTTAATTCAGACAATACAGAAAATTACAATGAATTTTTCACATTAAAAGAATTAAAAGAAGCCATACAAACCTCTCACAACACTGCAGTCGGACCAGACAAAATTCATTATGAATTTCTCAAGCAACTACCCACAAAATCATTGGAATACCTACTATATACATTTAATTTAATCTGGAAAAATAGCACTATCCCAGAATCATGGAAACTAGCTACCATCATACCCATTCCTAAACCAGGGAAAAACAATCTCTATCCTACAAATTATCGTCCAATAGCACTAACTAGCTGTCTATGCAAGACTATGGAACGTATGATTAATAGAAGGCTAATTTGGTATGTAGAATCCAACAACCTGTTTACCAACTCCCAATGTGGCTTCAGAAACCAAAGATCTACGATGGATCATGTGGTCAGGCTGGAAACCTCTATAAGGGAGGCATACATCCAAAAGCAACACCTTTTAGCCATTTTTTTCGACTTGGAAAAGGCTTATGAGACCACTTGGAGGTACGGTATTATGAAAGATCTGCGGGACATGGGATTGAAGGGCAGACTACCAAACTTTATTAAATCATTTCTTTCGGAAAGGAAGTTACGAGTCCGAATTGGTTCAACCCTGTCGGACACTCAAAACCAAGAAGAGGGTGTTCCTCAGGGGAGTATACTGTCAGTAACCCTCTTCAACATCAAAATTAATAGCATTACCAACTATCTTAATCCTGGAGTTGATAACTATTTGTATGTTGATGACTTCTGTATAACCTCCACATTCAAATACATACGTACTGCAGAACGTCAACTGCAACAGGGCATCAACAAAATAAATAAATGGGCTATCACAAACGGCTTCAAGATTTCAAAATCGAAAACCCAATGCATGCATTTTTGTCAACTAAGAAAAATGCATAATAACCCAACACTAAAATTAGACAAAACAGAAATTCCGGTAGTTAAGCAATATAAATTTCTAGGAGTTATATTCGACAAAAAACTTAACTTCATCCCCCATATACAATATCTAAAAGAAAAATGCAGCAAAGCCCTAAAACTACTCAGAGTTGTAGCCCACAAAGACTGGGGTGCAGATCAACAAACTCTCATTAAATTATACCGAACATTAATCCGATCAAAACTGGATTATGGCTGCTTTATATATGGAGCAGCCAGAAAATCTTATCTAAAAACTCTTAATACAATCCACCATGAAGGATTGAGACTCGTCTTGGGGGCATTTAGAACATCCCCTGTGGAGAGCCTTTATTCTGAAGCATACGAACCACCACTAAAACTTAGATTCACAAAATTAGGTCTGCAATACTACACTAAAATCAAATCTCAACCCACCAATCCAGCCTATAATTGCATCTTTAAATCCAAATACCAAGCCATATTTGATCAAAAAGAAAAGGCTATAAAACCTTTTGGTTTCCGAATGAAACATACAGTGGAAGACAACAACATCTCAATTACAAACATCCACGAAACCGTTAAACTAAGCTTACCTCCGTGGCAACCTGTGGTCAACCTTGATCTCAACAAACTTCCTAAAAATAAAACACACCCATTAACTTATCAAGAAAAACTCTACAACATTCATGAAAAGTACCCAAATTACTCTCACATTTACACTGATGGTTCTAAAAACAGCAATAGAACTGGATGTGGAGTAATTTTTGGTAAGAAAACAATGGAAAAATGTCTCCCAAATGAAGCTTCTATATTCACCGCTGAAATCTGTGCAATAAATTTGGCTCTTCAGATTGTTGATGCCAGCAACATAAAAAAATTCATTATTCATTCTGACTCAATCTCTGTCCTACAATCCATAAAAAATACACAACAGAATAACTCTCTTATTGCTAAACTGTTGAACAAACTGAACACCTTAACACATAGCAAAAAGGTGATATTTTGCTGGATCCCAAGCCATGTTGGAATCCAGGGAAATGAGAAAGCCGATTCATTAGCCAAAGCTGCTCTCAACATGACACCCGACCAAAACATCAAAATCCCATACACTGACCTAAAACATAAAATCAAGACAACAATAACACTAAAATGGCAACAACTATGGGACAAAAATACCAACAATAAACTCTATCAAATAGCACCAATTCTAAAGGAAAGGCAATTGAATCTTAAAACAAGAAAAGAATAAACCACCACTGCTCGACTACGCATTGGACACACAAGACTGACTCACTCATTTGTACTAAAACAAGAACCCCCTCCTAAATGCTCCTGTGGAAAACAATACACTGTAAAACATATACTAATAGAATGTACAAACCTCACACACATCCGTAGAAAATTCTATAACGCGAAGAACATGAAGAAATTATTTGCAAAAACTGAACCAAAAAATATATTGGTCTCTTACCAAAGATATAGACTGATGTATAAACAACATATCCTACCTTTTATCATTTTTTCAAATAAATTGTCCTTATCAAATGGAAATTCTTGATTTAAACAAAATACCTAGGATTATTTTGCAGTGTGCAAGCAAATAAGCTCTGGGTTGCTAAAAATGTTCCATACAAAATAGGCATTTAAAATTCATATAAACTGGATTTGGCATTAAATAACCCACAGTGGTTGATGTGCTATAGAACCCAAACAAACAAACAAACAATATGGCTCTCCACAATTTCCTGTCCTTTGTCACCCTTAATAAATTTTGTCTTTTGTTATCTCTCCTAAATCTTGCTCTGCCATCCATTTACTCAAACTTGCTAGGTAGGTTATACATTGTTTTTCTCTGTCCATCTTGCCTTCCTGCAACTATCAAATTTTCCAAGCCCTTTTTCATCATTATGTGCCTAATAAATTTCAACTATCTCTTCCTGATGTTAAGTATAAGTTTCCTTTTTGTTTCCATTTTCTCTAAAACTTCATTATTCATGGTATTCTCAGCATCCTTCTGTAGAACCACATTTCTGATGCATCAAGTCACTTCTTCATTTGTGAGGAGATTGTCCAGTATCTACTGCCATGTGGTAAGACTGATATTATGTAATAGTTCAGTACTTTTATAATAGGCTTCTTTTTTTTGTGGGCAGAGGTGAATATCAAAAAAAGACTATTCATATTAAAAACCTGCAGTGTGTGTGTGTATATATATATATATATATATATATATATATATATATATATATATATATATCAGTCAGTTATGTGCCATACGTGTTACATGCTTAGGTGATCATGTATCTTTCGATACATGACTGATGAGGCAGATTTTTTACCACAGTAGGTTGCCATTTATTTCTATGGTAGACCAGTTGCCATCCAATGCTATAGAACCTGGTCTGTCCTGCTATAGTTTTAGCACATTCAGTCTAGAGAACCTAATCTTGTGCCTAAACATTGTCAATTATTATATGCTATATATAAAGGAGGCAGGGTGGAGTAATGGATAGCAGCTCGGATTGAGGAATCGGAGAGCCGAGTTCAAATTCCAATCAAATTCATTACATTCGCTTACGTGCTAATACCCTTAGGAAAGGTATGAATCCTCTTCTACTTCAATGAATCCTCTTCTACCCCCATGGGGGTAGAAGAGGATTCATACCTTTCCCAAGGGTATTAGCACGTAAGCAAATGTAATGAATTTGATTGGAATTTGAACTCGGCTCTCCGATTCCTCAATCCGAGCCGCTATCCATTACTCCACCCTGCCTCCTTTATATATAGCATATAATAATTGACAATGTTTAGGCACAAGAAAAAAGCTCTTTGAAGTCTGAGTGGTTTTGTATTTTAATGTTTAGAATATTTTTTCTGAACTTTTGTGACTTTGTTAATTCAGAGGAAGTGAAGTGCAGGTCAATTGTTTCTTCAGTTAAAAGGACTTCTCCTTAACTATTTTGATGTTCTCATTCAAAAACAAAAATATTCACCATTTTCTACAGTCAGACGAGTGCTTGCTCTCATGATAGGTCTATATGCTACTCATATGACACTTTGCTAACTGGGTAGCTCACTATGATAAGTTTAGTAAATATCAATAATTGTTGAAATTTTTCATTTCTACTTCCAATAAAATGAACAGAGATTTGAGTTAACAAGTTTAGAATTTTTGCTTGTGGTGGTTTGTGCTCATTTCACACTGATCTAAGAATTCCTGCTTTTCCCAAGGGCATTAGTACAAAATAAACACAAATTTTCAAAATTCTATCTCTTCATTACATTCTCTTTCACACAAATACCCATGAGAAAGGTAGGAATTCATCTTTTCTCTACTTCCCCATTTATTGTTTAAATGTCAGGACAGATTAGGTTCTCTAGCTGTGTTTGGCAACCAGTCTACAAGGACTACTCTGAATTCAAAATTGTAGCTTTGATGAGGCACATATACAGCCATTGAAAAGGTCATGGATTTCACAATTAGAGCATGGAGTTATGGATTCTATGATCTCATTTAAGTTCAAATAATAATAAAAAAATCAGAAGGAAATTTGGATTCAATTTGCCAAATCAATTTTCTACTGCTGTTAATTTACTTATACATCTATTCTCCTGGAAATTACAATAAAAAAATAGTATCCTTATTCTTGTTGTAATGTTTGCTGTCAGTCTTGACTCACTGTAAATCCATTTTTCTTTCTCTCTCACTCTCTATCCTTCATTTGTATACAGATTGTGTGCTTAAACTTGTTCAAGCAAATTTCAAGTTAAAGATTGTAAAAGTCAATGTTTAATCATCTTTTTTCTTTCTTATTACCAGAAATATTCAGTTTTGTTAATGCAGGAAATAAGTGAAGATAAAATGAAAAGAGATGAAGTAGTGATAAAGTAAGTGGTCAGTGATAAGCATAAATTTTCTCTAAGTGCAAATGCAGTTGGTGCTAGAACAGAGCAATAGTGATTGGTTCATTCTCCTCCTACTGCTAGACTTTGTAGTGTCTGAATGGTTGTAATCACTAGAGTGAATTAAAGTTTTGATGCATTTATTTAATGACTCCTATCTATTGTATCACAGGTTACATCCACAGCTGTTTAATAATGAAAGGAATATATGATTCTTTTACATTCAAGATTCTTGCAGATGTTCCTGTATGTTTTTATTTTTAAAACCTTTTTGGAAATACACAGAGAATTTCATAATGGGAAACATCCTTTCTCTTTGGAACTTCCATTTTGGCACCACTTCTACTAGGGTTCTGCCATCACCTAAATCTGTAAAAATGTATCAGTGAGACTTTTAAGGTTTGAAATCCTTCAATGCAATGAAAACATTTTTTTACACTTTTTTTTTAATGGCTTATTTACATTTTATTTTTCTTAATAACTTAGCCAAGAAAGCTGACAAAACAAATGGCAAAGGATTTTCCTCTTTTATATTTTTGGAAGGGAACATTGAATTTGACTTGCAGCCAAAATCCTGGCCCACTTTGATTGTTAATGGCAGGCAATCTCTGGGCCTGACTTCACTTAATTAGCAAACAGACAAGTACTTTTCTTCTGGCATCTTTACCAGTTGCTGATTACTGTAAATTATGTTGCCCTGTCACCCTCACTTTGTATTGCTGTATATATCACACATATATTACACCTTCAAGTTATTCCACAAAGTCTTAATACTTTAATGAGTTTCTACATAAAACTTTAATAAGGTTTTATGAAGTATGCACAATTAGATTTTTAAAGACTAGTTTTTCATAATCATAAGCACTTTATCCATAATTCTAGGCTAACCGTTCTTTCTGGTTTATCAGGTCAACTGTAAAACTATCTTCATTGTAGATGTTTATAAGAAATGAATGTCACAGATTTTATTACCCATGTGATAGATTAGTCAAGGCAGAATAAATGAAATATCAAGTACACTATTTATCTCTGATTCATTTCAATTACTTATTTCAATCATCTTTGACTAATTCAGGTAAAATGTTATCCTATAAGGTGTTCATAAAAAGTTGTGTGGGAGGTTGTAATTAACTGTTCTCAACATGGATTGGACACCACTGATTTTTCTATGAACATAACTTTAAGAAAAATGTCTGCTGTTTCCTTTTGTCTTCTCCTGTGTCACTTGAGATAGAATCAGATCTCAGTTTAATCTAAAGTTTGATTTTAAAAGAGAAAGAGATACACACACACACACACACACACACACACACACACACACACACACACACAGGGTGTCCCTAAAGTTTGGACACATGGCCAAAAATGCATATTTGCAAGAAATTAAATTTTCAACATTTTATTGAATTGGAATACTATCAAATAACATCTTCAATATGATTTCTATCATTTATGATACAAAGGTTGATGCATTTTGCAAGACTCACGTTAACTCTCTGCAATAACTCCACACTCCCATCAATTTTAGCACATTCAGTCTTTATGCATTCAATCAAGTGTGTTGCATCTGTGATTTTCATTGAGTGCACATTCTCCTTTGCCATACCCCAGAAAGAGAAGTAAATTCTTTCTTCTTTTGACAAAACTATGTTTAATATGTGGAGGTAAAAAAATTATAGTTAATGAGATTCTTATGTGTCCAGACTTTAGGGATACCCTGTATATTTGGGAAACCATCTTTCTTTGATATGTTTCATTGAATGTGACAGACAAAGAAGTTTTTATAAGTTTCTTATTCAGTTTTTCTAAGGCTCTTACAAGTTTTCTCTTATGAGGGCTAAGAAAGTGTAGAAACTGTTTCAACCCCCCCTCTACCGACACACACACACACACACCATCATGTAATTACTACTACTTCTACACAATATAACTTAGTATGTTTTCTTGTGTTCATATTCTAACAACAAACCCCTTGAAATTGGCTAATGAATTGGCCAAAATCACTATAGTTTGTGGAAAATTTTATTTTTGTATTTCTTCTAATTTTAAACTATTTCATTGATCATTCTAGCTTTAGTCAAATTGAGTGGAAGAGCAAATTCAATCTATTTTTCCTCTAAGTATTTAAAAATTTAAATTTATCGAAAAGCTGATTGTTCATGGTTTGTGAAAATATCACAAAGTAAGCCAAATTTCTTCAGAGATGCAACAATTTATTTTATTTTAAATAATTGCAGAATTTTTAAGGTTCTAGCCTAAGACAGCTCACTTAAGTGTCCAGTGAACAATCTATTTGTATCATTTGCAATAATCCAGGTGAGAAAGTTAGTGTGTATGTGCTGTTCACTCCCTGTCAATTTTGTAATTTTTTTTTTATTAGTCTGTTACAGAAAACAGCTTTGTTTGACTGCTTTCTCATCCATTCTATTCTCTATCAACCATGTCAAGGAACAAGATATTTTTGTCAAAATATAACTGGTGATGGGATATGTCAATCCACATCTCTGTACTTTTTTAATGGTATTTGTGAAAATTGAATATAAGCAGTTTCAGCCCAAATCCAAACTGTTTAATTACCAATTCTATTTTCTATATCAATAACTAATGTTAGCTTATATATTGTGTGAGAAAGAAAGTCCGATAAATGAGAGAAAGAGAGTGAGTGAGAATCTAAATAGGACCTGGGGTGTTTATCAATATCCATTATACATTTTAAAAAAATGGCTGACAGCAATTAATAAATTCTTTTAGTTATCTTGAGTGTTGATAATCATTTCAAAGCTTCCTAATGAGAAAACTTTCTTTGTTTTCAACTTCTTTAAATTACTCTTTCGATAAAAGATATCAAATCCTTAAATATGTCTTTTCACTTACGTTTTTTTTTTTTCTTTAATTTCTGCAGGTCGTAAACGTGAATGGTTCAGCTTAAGTGAAGCAAAGGAGAAATTGCAACACCAGCCGCTTCAAGTGAGCTATCTGGAACTGCTTGAGAAGAAAGAAGGCAAGGTGTCATGAGGGCAAGAATCCCAGCATCAGGGTGGCAGTGGCAGGGTGGTGGTGGCAAGGAAAGCAACAGTCTTCACTTGGTCCCCAGCCAGCAGACCAGTGGTCAGCTGGGGAATGCTGTTGTTTTGAAGTGGGGGTACTTGTGCTAACTGGACAGTCCGTCCCCTTAATTGAGAATGATCAACTGACTGCCGGTATAGGCTGCTCATCCCAACATTCTTTACACTTCCACCATCCCCGCTTTTTTTTCTTTCCCCCCACCATCATCTGCATGCATTCTCACCATGATCTTGATGATATATATTTAAAAAAAAAAAAAAAAAAAAAAAAGCAACAACGATTATGATGATGATGATGAGTCTCCATGGCAGCCTAACAAAGGATTTTCTCAAAAAAATAAATTGCTTTGGAACTTTTGCAACACTGATAGCAACAGCATTGGCTACTACTTCTACTACAAATACAGTTACTAATATTACTCACCACTACTATTACCTTTAAATGAATCTTTCCTTATATATGGTTGATTGATAGGGGACAAAGTTTTAAGAAAAGGCGGTAGGGGGGCAATTTAAAAAATTAGTAATGTGGTTTGACATGTTAAAAAGAAATTTTCTTTTTAGAGTGAGAAAAAAAAAGAGATGTAATATACTGTCTATACAAATAAATTTATTTTTTCTATTCAGTATAGTGTAGTTAAAAAAAAAGTATTTTTTATTCCTTTTTATTTTAATATTTTTTTTGCTTTGTTTTTTAATATTTTAATTTGATTTGATTTCCTCATTCTCTTATGTACATATATTGAAGCAATCAGGTTGTCATGAAATAATTGTCTTTTCATGCTTTCCTGCATCACTTGGTCAAAAATTCATAAAGTCATCATAAAGAGTCTCCCCCGCCCCAAATGATTAAGTTCCAATGTAATGTTTAATCAATCTGTATTTATCTCTTTATTTCATTTTTGTTCTTCTCTGTTGCTAATAAAAACAAAATCGTTCTGGGAGAAATCCAGAAGTAGTGGAATCATTTTGGCAGATTTGAGATCTGAAAGGAAGGCTTTTCCCCAAGACAGATTCTGAATATTTTTGATGAAAAAAAATCATAATTGTTTGTATTTTTAAAAAAATTGTTTGGTTGTGTAAGCATTTATTAAAATTGACATTATTAATTAGTCCTATTAAAATAGGTTTTCAAAGCTTAGTTTCCTTATTAAAATTTTAAGATTTGTTATTACTGTAAAACAATATATTTTTTTTTTTATTAATAAGAAAAAAATTGAATTTATTACACAAAGAGATGACTGAGTACAAATTAGTAGTCAGAAGCCCCCACCCTCCTCCAGATTCTCTCGAGTCTTTGTTTGCTATCCAAACATTTTATATTTAAAATCAGAACTACATAAACGAAAGGGAAAATCAAAATGTCATTTTCAAATGACTTGGCTTTGTTCGAATTCACTGAAATAATTTTGGTGATAAAGAAAATATCTGAAGGGCTTATATAAGACCCTCTGTATTTTGCAGTATCATGAAATTTATGCTTTATTTTAAAAAAATAATGCTGATGATAATTTAAATTCATAATTTTTTCTTTAATTTTAGTTAGAAATGACAATTTTTATCACTTTTTTAAAAATATCTATTTAAATTAGGAAGTTTTTTTTTTTTGTTTTTTAGATTTTCAATTAAATTCTTCTTTTAAAATTATAAAAAATAAAACATTTGTTTTTAAATTAAAAATCTCAAGTTTACATTAAAAAAGCTATGGCAGCAAACAGTGTTGTTCACTGTGCATCAATTGTTCTCCTCAAAATGGGGAGAGCTGCCCTATATATATATATATATATATATATATATATATATATATATATATATTCTATAAAAAAATTGTTGATTGCTAGCTCTTATTTAGCCTCAGATTAGCTGCTGTATAAACTTACCGCCATTGATGGTTTTATTTTGAAAAAATAAGTATTTAAAGAACATAAAAAGGAACCAATTATGAATGTAATGGTGGTAATTTCAAATAATAAAACAACTCTGTACATTTTTTTTATCTGGTGCTTCAAAATAGCAATTCTATATAGATCTTCAAATGTATGTGTGTGTACATAGAGGTATGCACACACACACATACAAAATATCATTTTTCATGGCTGTTTTTTTTTTTTTTTCCCCATCTTTCCTTCTCTTCATTTTTTTTTTCCATTTTCTTAAGTTACTTTCCCACTTCCTCTTTTTTCATGTGTCTCAGTGCAGCTAATTCTGCTGTGTGGCTGTGGAAGAAAGAACAATTGCCATTTCAATGTTTTCTCATCTCCCGTTCATTCACCTTCACCACCATCATAACCATGTAAGCTAATAAGCAACCATCCATTCATCACCATTTATATATATATATATATATATATATATATATAATATTCTGTGCATTCATGCATATATTATCATGCTGGTAATTATACATGGTGTACATACATTCACACCCAGGTATTGTGTTTATATATATTATATATATATATATATACACACACACACACCATACACACATATATACTGTGTGTATTACTAAAAATGTGTGTATATATATTTTTCATGTATATGCATATTTACACGTATGTGTATGCCTATATATGCATGTATATATGCATAAGTATAATTGTGTAATGATACATTATATGCTGTACCCCTTTTTTTTGCATATATTGTATTGTGTGCTTAACTTGATGGTGTACAGTCAGTTTTTCACTGGGGATCATTTTATCTTGGCATTTTTTGAACTTACTACAATTGGGGAGGAGGATACAAATCAGCTTCCCTATCTGAGAATTTTCTTTCACAATGTCCAGTTTCTGTGATGTCAAAAAAATAATAAAATTGTGCAAAGATTTCACATTCATGGTTATATTTGAGATACTTAGGTTATCTTTGTGTGTGCGCATGTGTGTGTGTGAGAGAGAATATACATACATCACTGATTCTCTGTATGGTCATGCATGCACCTAATGTTACACTGCTATATCCAATCTATGTAAACTTCTATCTTTTCATTTCACTACAACCATGCACACAATCTGAGTTTAACTCAGCTCTGTAAATATTTCAAACATTTCAAAAATCCTATTTAACAGTGGATTGGTTGTTACTACAACTTTTACTATCATTTGCTTTTATGCAAGATGTGTTTGATGGCTTAAATTCTAAACTCACATTTACTATTACCTAATTTGTTAGAGTTATAAAACCTCTACATTATTAGCTGGTATTTTCCTCCATTTTTATTTTTTAATCATATATTTTTGTAAATGAGAAAAGTAAACAATATTGTTTATTTTAAATAACATGATAATTGCTAAATACAGTATGACCACATTATAACGCTTTCATTGAGGTCTATAAAATGTCACCGGGGGAAAAAAATGAGGTTGCACTAAATCATGGTTCAAGAAAAGCATTCACAGGCAGTGTTCAAATTCACCTAACTTTTAGTAAGCACCTCGAATATATATATATATATATATATATATATATATATATATATATATATATATATACTGTATCACTCTTCATAAAGTGATTGTTGACCTACTGCGTTATATAATGTATGAAGTCACATTAAGTCAAGTACTGTATATTTTTTGTCTGAGAATAAGAATCTCTTGTGATAAGAACAAAGTTTTAGTTTCAGAGTTTGTTTTGTTTTTTTTCTCCAGGTAGGGGGTGAGATATTATAATTAAATTGTCCTAATTTTTTTTTTTTTTTTTTTTTTTTTTTTTACAGAATAGTTCTGTATTAATTTAAAAGTATAAAAGGGGGATAAGTTAAAGCTCACTTACAATTAAATCCTATATAAACCATATCTACAATTAAGATGTGATTATATAAACCAGGATTAAAATATAAACCATGTCTACAATTAAGATGTGATTATATAAGCCAGGATTAAAATATAAACCATGTCTACAATTAAGATGTGATTATATAAGCCAGGATTAAAATATAAACCATGTCTACAATTAAGATGTGATTATATAAGCCAGGATTAAAATATAAACCCTGTCTACAATTAAGATGTGATTATATAAACCAGGATTAAAATATAAGCCATATCTACAATTAAGATGTGATTATATAAACCAGGATTAAAATATAAACCATATCTACAATTAAGATGTGATAGACCAGGATTAAATTTTAAGGGAATTTTTATTTAAAAATGGATGTAACAAACTAAATCCGATAAAAAAAATACATAAATAGGCATACAATTTTCTACATTCTACATAATTCATAGTCCTTCCTGTATAGACACATTTATTCACCCCCCACCACCACCACCAATTGCTTATAACAACCTGAAAACACCTACCTCTTTAATAAACTTACATACAGAATTGGGCACATAATTTTAAATTATATAATCATGCCCTGACTCTTGTATGGGTAAACAGATACACACAAACAGTTGTCCACATCTATATAAATACACACTAACCAGTAAGTACATTTATTCACACAAATCTTTTATGGGGAGATAAATACATATATTTTAAGACATTTTTTCATGCTTATACATTTTTTTATAGATACAAATATTTAAGTAAATGCATAAATTGTATCTTTAAAAAAAATGTATGAACATAAAAATCTCTTAAAATAATTGTTGGACTTTGTCCATTTCATTATATATATATATATATATATATATATATATACATACACACACACACAAAAACTTTCTTCAAAATGCTGACATTCTCACATGTTTAAACTCCTTTGTATTTATGCACACAGTTCATTTTCTTGTCAACATTTACATAGATCTTCTGATAGAATCGCATACATACACACAGGCCTTTACACTCTCTCATACACATAAACAGATAATTATATGCTTTTGCATGCACACACAATATCCTATTTATTCAGTAAATGTTGACATGAAGTAATTTTTCATCAACAAAGGAGAGGGAAATTTGTTCAGAAAGGCTCTTTTTTTTTCCTACAAGTGAAGTTAATTTTGGTGGGTGGGGGGGTCACATGATTTGATCATTGCTTTTCATCATTCCCCACCCAATTTCAAATAAATAATTTATGTTGCCTCTTTCCAAAAGTGTCAGTCGTATCATCAAATGATTTTTACTTTCTTTCATTTTTAACATTAATGAAGTAGAATGTTTTTTGTTTTTTTTATTTTGTTTTTCATGTTTATTATTTGTCATACATAAATATGTGTGGCAAAGCTTTTAACTTGTGCTGTTGAATTCTAATGAGAATCAGTTTGTCTTCAACAGTAGACTGGAACCTGTTTTAGTCTTTGAGTTTTGATTTTTTTTTTTTTCCATTTCTCTCTGCCCTCCATATGTCAAAGAAATTTCATCTTGGAAATTTCATCTTGGAAATTTTTTTTTTTATTTTGAAAATAAATTGAAAATAAATTTGAAATTTGTTCTTTTATTCATTTTCATATTTTGAGTTTTCTTTCCAAATATATATATTATTAAAGACAACAGACATTTTGTTTTGATTAATTTTAATGATTGACTTTTCCAAATTACAAATAATCCTTCTCAGACAAGGAGGAAATTCTCTCAGAAATTGTCTGAAGTTCGTTTTGGAAGAAAATTACAAGAAATATCTTAATGGAATTTCCCCTTTGTCTGAGAAGAATTATGCATAATTTGGAAAAATTGACCATTAAAATTATTAATGAAAACAAAATGTCTGTTGTCTTTAATATTTGCCTTAAAAAAAAAAAATAATGATGTAAGTTTGTGACCCTGGGTTTCATGTTCTCTGCAATCATAAGAGAGCGTGAAACCCAGGGTCACAAACTAAGATCAATCCAACTAAATATGTTAGCTCTATCACTTATATTGAGTGCTTTCCAATAAGTACCATGCATATATAATATATATAAAAGTTTATATATATATATATATATATATATATATATATATATATATATATATATATATATATATTCCTTCAAATGTCCTGCTATTTACTGATAGCTGGGAGTATTAGTACATAATACAATAAGTGAATGCAATGAACTTGACTGAGATTTGAACTCTGCTTTTCAGTTCCTCAATCCAAGCCACTATCTATTACACCATGTAGGCAGCTTTATAAAATATAATTATCTTATTGTAAAGTCTCCATTTATTCATTGTTTTCACATCTTGTATATTGTAAATTTCAAAATGATTATATTTTTTTATTTTATGCATCTTCAAACACAGATGTAAAAAAAAAAAAAAAATTAATAGTTGTAATTGCTGAATAAATTATTTTTCAGAAAACTTCTCTTCATGAAATCACTGTCAATATATAAATTATTGAAAACTAGTAATGCCCATGATATTGTAATCAAATATTAACCAATAAATAACTAGTTAATATTTTGTGTAGAAAAAAACAAAACAGTAAAGTTTTGCTATGAGTTCACCATAATCTCCAGTGATGACAAACATATCCATGGAATATTTTAAGGAAATACAGGATGACCCAAAGAAAACGGGAATTTTTGAAGTGCGTATTGCCAGACATGAGCAAGTGGCAACACTGCAAGACAGTGACCTTGAGCAAGTAAACATTTCGCTATTTTAGTAACGAGAATGAAATTCACAGTATCCCAGCTGAGATGTTGCAGCAGTCAATGAGGAATCTCAACAGCAGATTTCAAGAATGCATTCGTACAGGAGGACACCATCTACAGGACGTAATTTTAAAAAAATGAAAATTCCATCATTGTTTCTTAAATGGCATATTTTAAGGTTTCAATTACTATGAATTAAATATTTTTCTTCCATCACTCTTGGCTTTATTGGATTGTTAAAAAGTTCCCGTTTTTTTTTTTTGGTCACTCTGTACCTTTAATGACAACACAACTAAAGCTAAATACATGGCTGATATCTATAGTGGCATTTATACTTTGATCTGATGAGAAAGATGTACAAATAATGTTGGACCAGGTGAACTGTAGAAGATCATTAATACAGTTCACAATGGAAGAGAAAAATAAGCTGACCTTCGTTGGATATGCACAGTGTATGGGTTCAAGACATCAATATAATACAAGACAATATTCATCAGATAATATTTGAACTTTGATTCCAAGCATCCATATAGTGTGAATGGATCATCTGCTTCCTACCACAAATAACTCATAAGTGATGATTAACATTAGAAATACCCTGAAGGGTACTGTATATAATTATGCATAATCTGAGAAATAAGGAGTGGATCAATGATTAAATGGGAATAGGCTTATATTCAGTATCAATATTTTTCCGATTTTTTTCAACTTTAGCATGTAATTTTTTTTTTTTTTTTTTTTTTTTTTGTAAGGATGAAGAGAAGGATAGGGGATAGATCAGGGCATCTGGAGACATCGATGGACATTACATTTGAATAGTTCAAGATTATAGCTATCAGGGAAACAGGTAGAGGGGAGGGAGTTCCACAGGCGAGAGGTGTGAGACATGAAGCTATTGGAGTAGAAGAAACAGCTACATTTAACAGTTTCGACAGTGAAAGGGTGTGAGCGAGATGCCAGCCTAGTAGAACGCTTAAATTCATGAAGTTTGGGAACCAGCAAAAGCAGCTCCAAGGAGCAGTTACCATGAAAGTATTTGTAAAAAAGACAGAGGGAGGCGACAACACATGTGTTTTGTTTCCATTTCTTCAAAACTTTGGTGTTACATGTTCAGTTCATCATCCTTCTGTAGAACCACGTTTCTGTTGTTTCAAGTCTCCTCTTGATCTTTGAGGAGATTATCCAGCACTTACTGCCATAAAGAAGAACAGAGATCATGTAGCTGTTTAGCACTCTTTTCCTTGGCTCTAACAAAATTCTCGTATTTCTTAGAAATACTTCATTGGCTATCATAATCCACCTTCAGATCTCAGTGTTGCTATTTCTGTCCTCTGTTAAAACACTTCCCAAATATTTAAATTTCCACGCCTGTATGATTTTGGTACCTCCGATTTGCAATTTGCCCTTTGGGCTCATCATTTTTCTACCAACCATGCATTCTGTCTTATTGCAGTTGATGTTTAATCCTTTCTTCTCACTTTTTCCTTTACTATCTTCTGCAGGAGCTTTTATAATAATGGATCCTTCTAGGACTTCTAGTTCTCTCAGTATTGGCAGTAGCATAAAAACAGAATAAGAACCCTCTACTATCGATTGGATAATGGGTTCAGTTTGAAATCTCCAAAAGGTTATGACAGACAACTGAAGAAGCCTGGAGAATACAACAGCTGAAACATCTTAACATTAAGAACCAAGCTGTGAACCAAGAAAATCACTGTCTAATTAATAAATAAACCTAATTTTTTATTGTTTTATTCCATCTTTAAAAATACAATTTATTTTCAAAGCTGGTAATACACATGACCAATGAAAGGAGTTAACTTATGTATCAGTTAATATTCCCTTGAGCTTTTTTACAAGAACAAAAAAATAATGCAGATTAACAAAGAAAAGTAGCCACAGGTTTTTTTTTTCTTTTATTTATTTATTTATTTTTTTTACTGTCATGGGAAAATGTTTTGTTGAAAGATTTTTATATACAATTGAATTGAACTAAGAGAAGAAAATTGACTATAGTTTTTTTTTCTTTCAATAAGTCAACCATATTTCTAATGTATGTTAATAATAAAGATATTAAAAACTATTTAAAAATCTGTTTGGACATCCTACATAATGAAATGAAAATACATGATGAGAGGGGAATTACCAAATTTTAAATTTAAAATACAATTGAGGCAATAACTTGTTTGTGTAATCAATAAAAAATATAGTGAGAAATGAAATGTTCACAAAACAATAACTGAGCAATGAAACCATTAAAAAGCAGAAAAGATTTCAACAGTCATTGATCGATTATTATTGGTTATAAAGATAACAAGAATATCATTATTTACATTATTATTGTTATTATTATTAGCACACGGGCTATTATCCTCGTCTTTGTTGTTATTATCTCAACATTTTGGATGCTAAACCCTCCAACCTTCTTCAGGTGTCTGTCAACCTAGTTAACCGTCAAGGAATTTGCAAATTGAACCTTTTATTTAATCAATGAGAGTAGATTGTTCTCACCCATTAATTAAATAAAGTGTTCAGTTCAAAATTCCCTGCAGTTGAACTCAGCTGGCAAGCAGCTGAAGAAGGCTGGTGGGCACAGCAGTTGAAACATTAGGATCATGACAACAAAGATGTGGACAATACTCTGCATGTAAATAATGATAACTCTTCAATCTTCATGCCAGAAATTATGACAGAAAGAACATCATTTCCTGACTTAATGCTCACTATAACATTGTCTGACCCCTTAGTTATAATGCTTAAGCCAAATGTCCCTCAACATAACTATTCTTTCTTTAATGATTAACTAAATTTTCATTGAATTATTTCTTTTTGTGTACATTTCAAATTAAATATTTCTGTAGGGAAAGAGATAATCAGCTACCTCGAAAAAGAGATCGTGTTTTGTATGCGATCTGCCGAAGAAAAATTACCAAAAAGTAGTTAGCAAAAATCTACTTTAAGGACCAGAATCTATGCTAATGTTCTTCCCTCCTCTGAGTGACGTGACCAATCAGAAAGATCTCTCAGTGAACAAAAGCCGTTGTTTTTCGCGTATGTGTGATTAGATTTTCTGAGCTTGGTGGACGAACACACGTTTTTGCTGGTGAGAAGTGAACGTTGGATGTGTGACCCCATTTTGTCGTTTCTACGTTGCCTGTTACGACGGACTACCGTTTGAACTGTGATATGGCTACAAGTGTTGCGGTCTAGAGACAGAAGAAATCTATTGCAGGTGTTTGTTGCTATTATAAGTTGACAGTTTTTTTTTGTTTTTTTTTTCTTTACAACAAGCTATTTCGGCACTTACTTTGTCTCTAGCAAGATGGCGGAAAGACCGTTCGACATAAAACTGATCCCCGAATTCAGTGGTGATACGAGTGGACAGTCTGTGGTTGAATGGATCGAAAATGTGGAACTGGTCTGTGAATTATGCGAGATCACGAAGATTTAACGGATTCTTCCACTGCGCTTGGAAGGCGGCGCCCTTGCTGTGTATCGGCAGCTGAGCAAATAACAGAAAAGTGACATTGAGCAAATAAAGCGCGCCCTACTAACCGCGATTGGAACTGACCGGTTCGTGGCCTATGACCAATTCCAGGGGCGGCGTCTGCGACCTGGCGAGACAGTAGACGTATATTTGGCAGAATTAAAGAAGCTCGCCGTACCGATCGCACCGCTTCCTGAAGAATGGATGACATGTGCCTTCGTGTCTGGATTGCCTAGTCATGTTAAGCAGATACTCCGCGCATCATCCAGAATGGAAGACATGACGCTCAATCAATTGTTGACCAGAGCCCGTGCTATCATGATCAATGAAATAGAGGCTGATGAACCAGTAGCCGCAGTCGTTCAACCAGTTGAAGTCAAAGAGGATCCAACCCCAGCCATCCGTCGCCATGGCGATGTCACCTGCTATCGGTGCTCTGGGCCGAATCATTTTGCCAAAGACTGCCGCTGTCAACTCGAAGAAATGCGCAGCGGGTCGGCGTGAAAGGCACGTCTTGATCTACGATGTTTCCAATGTCATAAAGTAGGTCACATTGCCTTTAAGTGCCCGGGAAATGGAATGGGAGACGCGACATCAGCGCCGCTCTCTTTCCCGCACCGAGCATGAAAGAGGCGCTCCCTGTGATTAAGGTGCACATCAATGGAATAACGCGTACCGCTTTGGTAGATTCGGGCTGCTCTCGGTCACTCACGAACGGTTCGATTTGTCGACAGTGGAGCAGACAAAAGATGGACGTAATAACGGCCGATGGAAAGGCTCTCAGAAACCGGGGAGTTGGAAACATCAAACTCAGTATCAACAACGGTGACCCCGTCACAATCAGTGTGTTGATTGTGGACAGCGTGTTATTAGGTTTTGATCTGCTCCTTGGGATGGACATTATTAAGGAGCTGGGTGATCTATGCATCACAGAGGCGGGCGAAGTCAAGTTTTCTTGTCTGCCCATCTGTGCTGCTTTGAGGATCAACGAGCCCGACTTTAGTGCAGTTTGACCAAAGGACGAAGACATGAACAGCACTGCGGAAATGGTCAGAAAATAACCCACCAGAAAAGCTCCAGACCCGAGTGTCAGAGTACTCGGTGCCTGAACGCGTCAACGAAGAATACCAGCGCGAATTGCAGGTGTGGCTGGACAATGGATGGCTGACTCCGTATCCCGAGAAAGAACTGGGTCCTCCAAGAGGCCTTATCCTATTGATGGCCGTGGTACAGAAGAACAAGGGAAAGGTGCGCCCTGTACTAAATTATAGAGAACTGAACAAACATATAGACACATACACGGCTCATTGTGATGTGTGTGCACAAAAATTGAGAGAATAGAGAAGAAACGGGTCCAGTGTCTCTGTGATTGACCTTCAAAAAGCCTACTTGCAGGTACACATGCACCGGTCACTGTGGCCATTTCAGGCGGTGATCCTTAATCGGAGGAGATACTGCCTAACGCGAATAGGATTCGGGCTCAATGTGGCGCCAGTCATCATGAAAGCCATCGTGGATGCTGTGCTATCCAAGGATGAGATAATTCGTCAAGCGACGTCAGCTTACATTGACGACATCTACATCAACGAAATCTTAGTGCCCTCTGCACAGGTAGGAAAGCATCTTGATGACTTTGGGCTCGAGTGTAAGAACCCAGAACGACTGGAGGACGGTGCTCGGCGTGCAGGTCTGGCGGGAGCACAACGTGCTTTACTGGAAACGTGGAAGCCAGCTCCCAGACATTCCCAGACACATGATACGACGCAGAGTGTTCTCGTTATGTGGAAAGCTGGTGGGACATTTTCTTGTGGGCGGTTGGATCTGCATTGCATCTGCATTTATCAAACGTAGGGTGACTGCTCTCACTTCCGGTTGGGATGACAAAACAAATGATGCTCCCCTTAGACACATGATAGCGGAAGTCATTACTAGGATGCATCAAGACGACCCCGTACGTGGTAAATGGTGCGTTGACGGATGTGAATTTGACGTCTGGGTCGACGCAAGCTCCCTTGCAACAAGAGTGTCTCTTGAAATAGATGGAACTGTTGTGGAAGACGCGTGTTGGTTGCATCCCGAGAAGGATACACAACATATCAACCTGTCAGAATTAGACGCCGTTATCAAAGGAGTAACCGCGACCCTTCAATGGAATGCAAAGGTGTTGCATTTGTTTACGGATTCCGCATGCGTGCATAAGTGGATAGCAGACACTCTTACGGGGAAGGCCAGGATACGTACAAAGGCTGCGTGCGAAATGCTCATTCGAAGGCGGCTAGAGACACTGCGAAAGTTGGTAAGTGAGTACAACTTATCAGTAGATATACAGCTGGTTAGATCAAATCGGAATAAAGGCAGATAATTTAACAAGGGTGCCCCAGAGATGGCTTGATGCTGTTAAGAAAGAGGTAGAGCCGGTAGGACATGTCTGTGCAACATCAGCGACCAACCTTAACTCACATCTACTAAAATCTGTGCATTGCCAAAGCGGACATCCCGGTGTAAAACGAACTCTATATTTCGCGAGGCAGATTGATCCCTCTGTATCCAAAGCTGCTGCCAGGGCAGTGGTCAGAGAATGCAAGGCGTGTCAGTTCCTCGACCCAGCACCTGGTCAATGGCCAAAAGGACAACTGAGTGTGAGCAAAGTGTGACACCGTGTTGGAATGGACATCACCCATCATAATGGAACTCACTATCTAACCCTGATTGACTGTGGCCCGGTTTACTATTTGGCGACGTCTGCGTCGACAGGATTCCGCAAGCGTAATAGACCACTTGCGGGAGTTGTTCTTTGAACGTGGACCTCCGACAGACATCCTCACTGACAACGACACTGCATTCCGCAGTTTTAAAGATTTTTTGCATTCGTGGGGAGTCCACCTCAGATTTCGCTGTGCATATATCCCATTAGGAAATGGCATAATCGAGCGATGTCATCGGAGCGTCAAGAGAATTGCTGCTAGGAATCAGTGTTCCATAATGGAAGCGGTGTATTGGCGAAACGTTAACCATAAAGACAATGTATCACCTTCAACTGTGCCAGTCAACATGATTTACCAGTACAAAGTTCGGCTAAGAGGCATTGACACGACGCGTTTAATTGAACAGATAAAAGAACGAGCACCGTATGACATGAGCGATCGCGTGTGGGTAAAAGCCCCACATAGCCGGTGTACAAATCGGTACCGGGTGGGGTATATCACTGGAATCAGTAACTTGTGCACTGTGCTGGTTGATGGGATGCCAAGACACGTAAAAGACTTGCGTCGCTATGTAGGTTCAGATACATCAACAAGTGACACTATCAGTGAGTGCTCAGGAAGTGAAAGAATAATCACCATCTCTTAGGGCTCGTAGGGCTAGCATCTCTTCAGATGGCGAAGACTCTGTGCGTGAGGTTGTCAGATCAGAAGAATCCTCAGAAGATTCGTCTTCTGAACATACCACACAATCCCCTCCAACAGTCGTCCCGCTCCGGAGAAGCTCAAGAATAAAGAGGCCCGCCCCTGAGTGTCACTTATGTGACAGTGGGGAGTGTAGTGTAAGAGATAATCAGCTACCTTGAAAAAGAGTTTGTGTTTTGTGTGCGATCTGCCGAAGAAAAATTACCAAAAAGTAGTTAGCAAAAATCTACTTTAAGGACCAGAATCTATGCTAATGTTCTTCCCTCCTCTGAGTGGCGTGACCAATCAGAAAGATCTCTCAGTGAACAAAAGCCGTTGTTTTTTGCTTATGTGTGATTAGATTTTCTGAGCTTGGTGGACGAACATGCGTTTTTGCTGGTGAGAAGTGAACGTTGGATGTGTGACCCCATTTTGTCGTTTCTATGTTGCCTGTTAAAACGGACTACCGTTTGAACTGTGATTTGGCTACAAGTGTTGCGGTCGAGAGACAGAAGAAATCTATTGCAGACGTTTGTTGCTACTATAAGTTGACAGTTTATTTTTTTCTTCTTTTTCTTTTCTTTACAACTACAATTTCATTTAACTAATAAAACTTATGTCGCAAACAGATTTATTTTTAAAAAGTATGTTAGCAATACAAAACGTTTAGGAAGCTCGAATGTTAAATTTCCTGCGCAATTTTTATGAAAAATTTATTTGAGTACATCTCATAAGTACATCTTATAAGTAAGGAAATACAACAGTTTGAAAATAATGAGTTCGTAAAGAAAATGGTAGGAATATATATGTATGAATTGGAGATTCTGTCTTGGAGCAGACCATCTTTTGGTAATGGCAATATTTGATTCATCAGTATTCATTGACCGAACGGTTAATGTTACTGTCGGTTAAAATTTATAAAATCTTTTTCTGAAAACGTTTTATCAGGAAAATAGGTTTCTTGACTATTATTGTTCTTTTTAATATCGAAGGGAGTTTCCTTCCTAACATTTTGATTATAGTAATGTAGAAAGTCAACATCTTGACTGTCATTATTTTCCCTTCAAGTTACATATGCTCAGCAAAAAATGTTAAATGCAATAAAATGACATAATGAATATGCATTTCATTTTCTTTCCACTAATCTACAATCTCAGTACCATGATCACTGGCCCGATCACATCCTGTGATGACCTGATGGCCACCATAGCAAAGTCATCTACCAGATCAACCTGCCATCAGCAAACTGGCAACGATCTTGTGGCAGACCATGTAGTCACAGGAAGAACATTGTTCGCCAGGACCTTCAGCAAATTAATCTGGTGCTGGGGGATGTTCTGACACTCTGTCAGAACCATAAGGTGGCGCTTGTGGGCTCAACGACTTTATGGCATGAGATTTACCAGCAGCAACAATCTTCTAACTAAACCTATTTTAAAACAATTCATTATCGGAGAAAAACATTTGATTTTCATTTATACAATCAATCTTTGCTTTACAGACAATGGAATTGTCATTGTTAATAATGAAGGTTAACATGGTAGACTCTCCTGCAACTTATTGTGCTACAACTACACACCATCTTAGGTGTTGATGCTGTGGTTTCTGTAGCAAATAGGTTCTTACAGGCTGAAGTTGCTCGCTATATGCCTAACCAGTTTTGAATTCAGCATTGTCCTTCTCCTAGACTGGTTGCCAACCAAACTTAGAGAATTCAATATGCCCTGCAATTAATCTGTAAATGACAAAATATGCAAATCCCATAACATCTATGCTAGATGCATATTCATAACACTGATAATAAATGTCCCTCATCTTTCATTATGCAAATATCCATCTTCATATTCCATATCATTAACAATAATTATAACAATTTTATTTTAAATTGTTGTTACTAAAACCCCAGTCCTGTTAAACAAATTCAAGTCCATTTAATGCTCATTTATGTGATGAGTAAACTGAATGAACATTTTTGACTAACCTAAGTGAAAATAAGACACATTTTATATTTTCATTAACTAACTAGGGACACCCACAAAAAATAGAGAAATAAAAACAATACTGAAGGTTTAAAATTAGTTTTTATAAATAAAAAATCTTTCTTGAAGGTTTTATTTTAGTTTCAATTTCAAGCTAATAAATTAAATTTAATATTTCCAATAAGCAAAATATTTTTTAAAAAAACTAATTTAAATTGACTGGAAGGAACTATTTTTGGCTAAAATAGCTGACTAGTGCCCTTTTTTAGTTGTTTTTCATTGCAATGTAATTCTCCTTATGAAAAAAAAAAATCTTCCAAAAATAAAATATAATTTTCTGAAACTTTATTTTATGAATATTAGGTATAATTAATCTGATTTGAAATAAATATTATTTACTTTAAGTTTTAAATATAAAAAAATGCATTTTTTAACCCAACAGTAGTCGTGTCTATGTTTTATTTTCTGATAATGTCGCGTATGGTTGTCCATACTTACAAAAAACAGTACATTTATACACTAATAAAAAAAATTTAAATTCTTTTAAAAATATTGGTGTTTGATGACTTGTATTAAGCTTTTCTATTTCTTGATTAGTAAATATAGTTTTCATTTAATAATAATTTAATCAGAACTGCTGAAATTAATACATAATTTTAAAAAATTTAAAACATAATAAATTTTTCTAATTAAAATTTTAAAAACATGAAAACAGTTCTTATACAAATTTTTTTTCTTAAGACCATAGTGTATTTAATATATCTTATTTATAAAAGCAATTAAAAGCTTTTCTAATTAAACAATGTCATAGTTTTATTGCATTTTTTATTTTATGATTCATAGCAGCTTTTCAGTAAATAGTGTTTCTGTTTGACAAAAACAAACTGATGATTTAAATTTTCCAAGGAGTCCTGTTTTACCAAATATAGATATAAAGATCCTGAAATTTTAATTTTCTGGAAATTTCATAAAATTAAGTAAGTGGGAGTAATATGTAAAAAAAAAAATAATAATAAATATTTCAAAAGTAATTGCATTCATTTGTGAACAAGATCTGAAAATTTCATTAAAATCCAAAACTTATTTTAGTTTTGAAAGAATTTCCAAAACAATGTGTTTTTTTTTAAACACAAAAAAGATGCTAAATTTCCCATATTAATCTTTGGCCCAACACTGATGCAAGAAAAAGAAGATTTTAACCAAAATTTCAAATGTGCTAGAAAGAATTAAAATTTTTTTTTTAAATGTTGGCTGTGTAAGTAATGTAAAGGTTTTCAGCACAGACAATAGTATTAGCAAGCGGAATTCAAATTCCAGACTAGTCTTCTGCATTCACCTTCACACACATACTCTTAATGGTAAAGTAGTCTAGGTCTCTCTAGCCTTGGTTGGCAACCAGTGTAAGTTAGGGAAAATGACTTCACTATATTTCCTAAGAATTCTTTGCAATTTAGAAATAAAAATCTGTGGAGAGTAACAATTGCCTTCATCCTGAATAGACATAACCAACATGTTTACTGTTTTATTTCACTATTTTGTGCCAATTTTATAATTCCATCCTATCAGAATGTTTTATTCTTCTCAATAAAGAATTGCTCTGTATTTTTCAGATTTCCAGACAACTAAAATCTATTTCCATTCAAAGAATTCGATAAAGATGAGAATAAATGAAAGCCTAAAGGTGAAATATCTTATAAATAACAGAAGAGGAAAAATATCCTAGCCAAGCTTTAAAATGTTTTCCTGGTCACAAAAGAAAGATTCAAATCTAGTGAAATATTAAACCCTTTCCTTTTTTTAACCAATTACTGCCTTGATTCAATTGGGCACAATATTTACTCAAATAAAGTACTTTTTGCTAATCCAACATTATACACAGCCACACCTTCTGTGAATGAAGATAGACAGTGATTGTTCATTTTTATTAAGTAATAAATTACACAAGGAAATATGACTCAGTCATTATTCTTTGCTTTTCCACTTGTATAAAGCTGCAGGAAATAGCATAGAGTCAGTGCAACTAATTTTGAATATGTTGCTTTTCCTCTGTATCCTATAACATTTTTTTTTAATCAAATTCATCCCAAGCAAGACAATAAAGCCACTAAAACACAAGTGGTTACTGGGTTTGGAAGAATTAGAAACAGAAACATTACTGAATGGGAAGAGAAAAGAGTAATCACAATGACAGTAAATAGTGATTGTCCTGTGCATGGAGATAACTTTCCCCTAATGACTGTACTTTTTCACACATGTATCACCCACATAATTGCGAACTTTTAATATTTTCTTTCTTTTACAAGCATATTAGTTTATTTTCTCTTCTTTGTTACTTAGTTATATTAAAACATGGAAATATCACCTTGTTGAAATTTATACCATTCCCTTTTAGCGTTACTAACAAAGACAACCCATTATTTACATGTTTAAATTTGGTTTGTCTATGCTTTTACTCTAAGAACAGTACTACAACAAAGGCAAAGAACATTATAATTTCATTAACTTTTTCCTGAATACTTGTTTTTGTCACTGTTCATTTAAAAAAAATTTGTTTTATTTCTTTTTAAAAACTCACTGCAAGTAAAATCTTTCTATGTTGCTTTATTCATTAGACCTTTTTCTTTTTTTTTCTTGAGATCAAATTTTATTCATTATTCAATAGGGGCAAAAAGTACATGGTAAGCAAAATATCTATTCCATATACTTCCTGAGATAAAATACAAAAATATTTTGGGTTTTGGAAATGGCTGAAAAATTTCTAAGGCTTTTTCTTTGCAATCTGTTTCTTTTGCTTTCACGTCATTCCCTTTTAATAACCAGAAGGATTTATCAAGGACAACTTTATTAAACAGATCATCGACATCAATTTCAGCATCTTCACTTGAATACATTCTTAACAAACTGCTGTAGGCAGACAGGGCCGTCAGTGAAATGAAAAAATTAAAGATTCAAACACAAGACGATGAAGTTGATGGTTTCTCCTTTTTTCTCTCTGCTTCTGAATTATCTTATTCCTCATATCTTTTTTCATCAATTTCTCTGCATAATCAACCAACAGGATTTCAATTTTGGTTGTTCCATCATTCCATGTCAGCTTGGCAAAAAAATCAACTGGACCTAAACTCTCTCATATTCCTTCTTTCTTTCTTTCTCTCTTTGATCAGCCTTCAGAGCTCTCAGTGTCACAATTCGGCCTTGTGCCACATTTAAACTATGCTTAGAAAACCGCCATAATGTTCAAAGCTGATTAGCACACATTCAAAAGTTATTGCAAAATGATTATCCATTGACAAAACTTTGTAGCAAAAAGATTTGTTGTACATGCTCATCAGTGTTTTATTTCCCATAGTGACCACTTAAAATAATGTTTATATCAATTGCTGAATTTGCACATCTTTTGAAAGACTTGCTTAATATTTAGCATCATTTTTTTAATTAATATTTTTTTTCTTTCTATAATTCTTGGGTAGTCTGATTGAACAAAGGGTTCCCAGCATGAGGCAAGCTGATAGATAAGGACTAATGACTGAAAATTCCTTTTGTCTTCACTATGCCATCTGGAAGTTGGATTTATCACTCCAGCCAGGAAGTTGAGCAGAGGCTGGCTGTTGAGAAAGTGGGAGAAAGAGAACAAAAAGAAGAGAGAGAGAGAGAGAGAGAGAGAGAGAGAGAGAGAGAGAGAGAGAGAGAGAGAGAGAGAGAGAGAGAGAGAGAGAGAGAGAGAGAGAGAGAGAGAGAGAGAGAGAGAACAAAAAGAGAGAGAGAGAGAGAGAACAAAAAGAGAGAGAGAGAGAGAGAGAGAGAGAGAGAGATTAGTACTGCCTATATAGAGTGATGGTATGAGGAAAAGTGTAAAGAGAGTAGGTGTTAAAGGGTAGCTTGAACCCTCTGACCAATCTCAAAAGGGGGCTGGACAACTCCAAATTTGGAAAACCACTTGAGTAAGTGTATTTTTATATATGGAAATTTAGAAAAGGTTGATTACTTAGGGTAGAAGACAACTGAACCCAAACCCTAGCCAACCCCACCCCTGCCAGATGCAGGACTCTATATAAGCTGGAGATTTTGGACTCAGAAACAGTAGAGATAACAAAAGAACAGGAGACACAATAAGAAAAGAGACACATTGGAATCCAAATTGTTTGCTGAGAACACCTGACCAAAGATCTTGTGCCAGTCATGAAGACAAGAACTTAGAAATTTAAGTTACTACTAAAACAAGCTGCAACAAAACAAGACTCGAAAGGGGATCCCAGTGTCATTTGATTATGACAATAAATGGGAAGGGTTAAAACCACCGTATACAACAAATCCTATATAAACCAAATCATTGTTACATTTTTAACCCAAGTGAATTCTTTATGCCAAAGGATTCTTATTTTTTTGTGTAGCCCCCATATGGTCGAACTATCTTCACTCAAAGTTTGCTTCGTCAATGATCTTCTCACTCTCTGAGATCAAAATTACAACGTGGCAGAGGAGTGAATGGTCGTGAACAGACAAATGCCAGCTCAGATTTATATACAATACACAAAAATTTTCAAGTTGGATCAAAAACCAAAACAGTTCAGATTCAACCAGAACAAATTAGTAAACTGAATGGAAGACCAACATAGTCCCAAACAAACTGTGATGGACAGTAAATATTTTTACGACAGGGAAGAAAAAAAGTAAATAATTAAAGACTGAATTTAAAAAAAAATATGTTTGAGCATGTTTTGACTCAGTGACAAAACATATTTTCATATATTTACATATGTAAATGCATTGTAAGCAATTTTACTATAGATGTGCATTAAAATCAGTAAGAAATGTACTTGTCACTGGTTAAAAATTTAGTCAATCATTACTGATAGAAAAGCGGCTATTATATGTATAATGTGAAAATGTCTTTTTCTCTCGACTGAAAACTAAGTATTTTGTAAAATTCTTGCATCTGAAATTGATATCAAACTTAATAAAGAAATAATTGTGCAAATAACTGAGAATCTATTTATTTGCTATATTTATTGCATGGCTATATTAACAGCAAAGAGAGGAATTTTCCAATCACAATTCTCTCTTAAACCAAATTTAGTACCTTTTATGCACACAGCATTTTCAGGTTTTTAAATATTGAAATAACTGAATATCAAAAGCAAATTATTAATTTTTGTATATCAGTAAAAAATGAACAAAAGTACAATCAATTAGAATTATGGATTATTCAAATATGTCTTCATCTTTATATATAATATTATAATACATTGACATGCTAACATCAATAAACTATATCTATAACAAATAAAGAGAAATAATAGATAAATACATTGAAAATATATTGAAAGGGAAAAATCTAAAGCAAATGCTATTTGTTGTAATTGAGAAAAAAATATTAGCAATTGGTTCTGGAAGTTTCTTTCAAACTGTTGAGTTATTGTCTGCAAATGGATAAGTTTCTAATTTAAGAAAAATGAGGAAAAGTTTAAAATACTTTGATCATCAAAAAATCTTCTTTTTCTATTAAATTCTACAGGAATTTTATCTTCATACTTCTTTCAAAGAGATTCTAGTTATAAAGAATCAGTTTTGGTGTCTCATTAAAAACATTTTAATTATACAGAATTATTTTGGGTACCTCATTACAAAGTAATTGCATGCAGGCTGGTCTATGAGTAGCAAGAAAAATTTCACTGGATGACTCAATTTTGAAGTCTCAGGCCAAGATAAACAGATACAGGAACCAAAGTGAAACCAAATAAAATGATACTTATTTTATTATATTGGCCACAAAAACAGAGGTGGATGTTTGTGGCATAACAGTAGAGAATTAAACTATCCTGATATTAAAGTGCATGTCAAGGTAAATACATACTTATATAAGGGTGGATCTAAAAGTAACACCATATATTATATTGAGCCACAATATCAGAATTGTATGTTTGTAGTATGTCAATAGAGGATTAAGTATTCTGACATTAAAGTACATTTTACTGTAATTACATATTTATATGAGGGCTGACAGAAAATTATGTCTTACATTTTATTATATTGGCTCACAATATCAGAAGGGTATTTTTGTAAGATGGATGTAGAATATGAACTATTATAAGATTAAAGTGCATTTTATTGTAATTACATATTTATATGAGGGCTGACAGAAAATTATGTCTTACATTTTATTATATTGGCTCACAATATCAGAAGGGTATTTTTGTAAGATGGATGTAGAATATGAACTATCATAAGATTAAAGTGCATTTCATTGTAAATACATATTTATATGAGGGCTGACAGAAAATTATGTCTTACATTTTATTATATTGGCTCACAATATCAGAAGGGTATTTTTGTAAGATGGATGTAGAATATGAACTATTATGAGATTAAAGTGCATTTCATTGTAATTACATATTTATATGAGGGCTGACAGAAAATTATGTCTTACATTTTATTATATTGGCTCACAATATCAGAAGGGTATTTTTGTAAGATGGTTGTAGAGAATGAAGTATTCTGACAGTACTGGTTGTTAGGAGCCTGAACTCTTTGGTAGTGCTTAGAAAGACTGCTCTGATCAACAATCACATAATATCAGGGTATCTGTAGTGCCATGTCACACATGGATAAGTGTTCCTGCATGTATTTCCGGTGAGTATCTCTGAGGTGACATTATGCTCTGCTCTCAGCTATGTATTGGCTGGTTTGTATTGTCATTGATGACAGATAGTGACAATTCTGGTGGTCTTCTTTTCTTTTTTTCCTGTCTCCTCAAAAGATAATTCATGGAAATCACAACAAAAAGAAATAAAACTGAACCAACCAACCAAAAACCACCCACCCACGTCAACCTTTCTTTCTCCAATATTTGTGGTATACATTCCAACTTCTTTAGCATAGAATCTTTTCTCCTGGAAAAGTCACCAGATATCTTTGCTTTTTGTGAAACCAACTTGAATTCTTCCATTGCTACCAATGAATTCTTGGTTCCAGGTTATCTTCACCTTTGCCAAAAAGATTCCAGCATTCATATGCATGGCTTTGGTGTTTACAATCTTCTGATAGCCAGGGAATTGCCTCTTGAGGTCACTGACTACTCTTTCATGTGTTTCCATCTTTTGCGACTAAACTCTGTCAGCTAGCTCTTTTTCATTTATCACTCCCCATCTTCCCAAGACTGCAGTATATTAGACACAATAGCTGACAGTATAGAAAAAGGTACATTCTCTCCATACATCTGTGAACATCTTTGTCTATGCTCACCACAATATGTGGCTGAAACATTCTAAAGGTACATATGTTACCGGTATATAGACATTAAATTTTTCCATTGACCAATCCCTCACTCAAATCATGGACTTCCCTATTTGTTTCCCTAGCCAAACCAAGCAATATGGTTCTCTATTGGATTGATTTCTTACCTCCTCTCCCTGCTATTGCCAAGCTTCACAATATTGCCCTCTTGGTAACTCAAACTATTCTGTGGTAGCATCCATAAGTGTCTGGTACCACCATGCTGATTGCGACACATTCCAAGATTTTCTTCATGATGCCCCTTGCACATCTTCAACATTCCAATTGAAAATTGCACCACTGAGGTTTCTTCTTGGGCCAAAGCCGGCATGAATGCTTTCATCCCTTCTCAGAAATACCAGGTGAAACCGCAATCCTATCCATGGTTCACACCAGTATGCTCGACCGCCATAGCACACAGGAACCACTATTTCTGTCTATACCAGCATGACAGCTCTCATCATAACAGGTTCCTATTCGCTACTGCTTGTAACAAATATGAGTCCTTGAAAAAGCTAAGTCCCTGTTTGCTGAGAGAATAAGGTACTACATAGCCTCTAAAAACTTTGGCTTTCGTGACTAAGTGCAAGGTCTCTACCCCCCCAACTTCAGTTGATTTAAGGTGTTATCATCCTCTGCTGATAAAGCTGAATGCTTTGCCCTTAAATTCTCTTCAGACTCTACTTTTGGCTCATCTGGAGTATCCCTGCTTAACTTCCCACTTAGAATTGATTCTCTGTTGAGAGATATGCATATAACCCCTTCCATGGTTTGGGCTATCATCTGTAAACTTGATCTCCACAGAGCTTGTGGACCCGGTGGCATCCCTGTTATAGTTATCAAGAATTATGCTCCAAAACTAGCTTCTGTTCTCTCTAAACTCTATAATAAATGCTTTATTGCATCCAGCTTTCCTGCATGCTGGGAGTCATCATCTGTTATTCCAGTTTTTAAGAACTCTGGTGAACTGGCTGACCCATCCAACTATCGGCCTATTAGCCTTCTGCCTCTTTTTGAGAAACACCTAGAGGGCCAGATCAATGCTGAATTGGTTCATCATCTGTCATCACAGGGCCTTTTCTCAGACAAGCAATACAGCTTTTGTTTCTCCAGATCAACTGCTGATGTACTAACAATAATTGCTCTAGATAAAAATGGTGAAACCCAGGCTGTAGCATTGGACATTTCGAAAGCCTTTCACATGGTCTAACATTCAGGTCTTTCCACAAACTGAAAAGCTACAGTGTCTCCAAACAGGTTCTTGTGTTGATCCAGTCATTCCTATCAAATTGTGAAATGAAAGTTATTCAGAACGGCCACTATATCCTTTCATACTAACATGGATGTCTCTCAGGGCTCCATCTTTGGTCCTACACAGTTTTTAAAGTTCATTAATGACCTTCCCAATGACATCAGCTCTCAACTTGGCATCTACGCTGACAACACTACCATTTACTTCTGCCTCAATAGTAAAGCTGATCAATCAGACAAGGTCAAAATGGCAGCCGATGTACAAAACAACCTTAAGACCGTCTTTAACTGGGACAAAAGATAGCTTGTCAATTTTAAAACCTTCAAAACTGATCTCCATTACTCATCTGAGAGACTCCTTTCTGTCTTCCATCAGCATGGCTGATGCTATCCTCCAAGAAAGTGACGCATTGCACTTTCTTGGGCTAACATTCTCAGCTGACATGAGGTAGAAAACTATATTGAATCCATCGCTAGGTCAGATGCTAAGAAAGTTGGTTCACTGTGCCAGGCAAGACAGTTTTCTCTCCAGAATCTATCTTACACATCTAGAAGTCTACCATTCATCCATGCTTAGAATATTGCTGTTATATATGGTCCAGTGCCCCTGCCATTTATCTGGAACTCCTTAATAAGATCCAAAGAACAATCAGCAATATTATTGGTCCTGATCTGGCAGCTCAGCTTCAGTTATTTGCCCACCACTGTAAGGTTGCCTCTCTGCCTTCTTTATAAATACTTTCATGGTAATTGCTCAGATGATCTCTTTGCTATGGCACCTAGACTAAGAGTTTTTGCACAATACTAGACTTACAGTGAGATCTCATCAATTTGCAGTTGTGCTGGCTAGATGTAGATGTAATTTTTATGCTAACAGTTTCTTATCTTGCACTTTTCACTTTTCATACTGAGTGAACAAGTATGAAAAAATATACTTCTTGCTTTGAGAACAAATTTTAACCATGCTGGTTTAAAACAAAATTTTTTTCTGGTTGTGCAGAAGAAAAAAAAATTTTGATTTTTAGTTGTAGAAAAAAGTATCTTGTGAATATGGAGCAAATTTTGACTTTGATAATTGAAATTCAACAGCAACAACAACAAAATCAATAGTTGCTAGAACTACAAAAACAGCAACAGGAGTTTGGGATATAATTCTGAAGAAAACAAATTCTTAAATGTCTCATGCCAGATGCTGTCCAAAATACCATATCAGAATTTGTATACAATCCTGATGAGGAACTGACTTTTTCTCCTTATTTTCATAGATATAAACAAATATTCAGTCAGGAATGCAGCAGCTGGGAAGATAAAAGAAAAACGAGATTGTTGTTGAGGAAAATAGCTCTGACAGAGTATGAAAAATATGGCAACTACATATTACCAAAAAAAACAAAAACAGGTGAAATCAGGTACATATTCTGATGAAAATCTTTAGCGACAAGAGCTCTCTGTTTAATGCTTGCTCATTGGAAGTGCATGAATCTAACCAGTAAAGAGGACAAAGATTTTGCCACAAATGCTGGTATTGTCAAAAAAGAATATGAAAAGTTTAAAATAAAGGAAATGTATCCAAATATGTTCAAAGGGTTAATTTTTGGTCAAGGTTTAACAGCTAAACAAAAATGCTGAAATATGAGCGAAAATTTTAACAAAAATTGAACAGAACAGTAATATTACACTGCAAGAAATAGTAGATGATTGCAAAACAATTCTAAGTCTGAAGCATGAAGCTGAAGAAATTCAGAAAAAGAAAAGACAAATGTACAAAAAGGAGAATAATTCCTTGTTTCAGATGTGGTAAATTACATCTTGAAAGAGACAGTTCATTTAAAAATGCAGAATGTTACAAGTGTGGTAAAAGTGGACATATAAAGTCACACCATGTAAACCATGAAAAAATGAAAGAAATTCGTACACAGCATTTCAATGGAAAAAAAGATCCCAAAAAACAAAAGGAAATTTGTGAATGTGAAAATAATGTGAGTGTAAAAATGGACACTGGTAATGATATTTCAATAATCAGTGAAACCACATGGAAGGAAATTGAAAAGTCTTTATTAAAAAAGGACTCCCAAAGTCATGATTTCAGTTTCTGGTGAAATTTTTTTTTTTTAGAAATGACTTATAATGTCTCATTCTATAATAAGCATATAAAAACAAAAGCTTATGTATTAAAAAAATGCTACAAATTTATTTGGTACTGATTGGATGGAACTATTTGACTTTGGGATTTGCCGATAAATGAAGATTTGGGCAGACTTGAAAGAATTGGTGTAATAGAGGAAATTTTTTTAAGTTAAATGGTGGAAGGATATTTTCAAAGCTGGATTTCTCTGAAGCATATTTACAAATTCAGATTGAAAATGAATATTCAAAATTAATGACCATAAGTATGCATAGAGAATTATATAAGTTTAACCGACTCCCTTTTGGTATAAAGGTGGCATCAGCTATTTTTCAAAAAGTTATGGATACCATGCTTGTGGATTGTGATTTTGCGGTGGCATATCTGGACAACATTTTAATCAAAAATGTCTTTAACAAATAATATGCTGAGCATGTAGTCTAATTATTGATAAAAATGGTCATCAAACAGATCCATTGAAGGCAAGTGCAATTAAAAATATGCCACCACCATCAAATGTGACTATGTTACAAGCTTTTCCAGGACTGGCTAATTACTATCAAATATATGTACATAATATACGTAATTTGAGAGCTTTACTGAATGATATACTTAAAAAAGGTGAAAAGTGAAACTGGAATAACTGTTAAATGGTATTTGACAAAATAAAAAAAAGACTTATGTCAGATTTATCATTAGCACACTATGATCCAAAGGCAGAAATTGTAGTGGTGTCAGATACTAGTGAGTATGGTATTGGAGCAGTGATTTTACACAAATACAATGGTGGTAAAATGAAAGCCTTTGCTCATGTTTCACACTCACTTCTACCAGCAGAGAAAAATTACAACCAGATAGAAAAGAGGCTGTAGCAATTATATTTGCTGTAAAGAAATTTCATAAATTTATTCATGTAAGAAATTTTAGGTTTGCAAACAGACCACAGGCCTCTATTAACAATATATGGCTCAAAGTAAGAAATACCTATTCATACAGCTAATAGACTACAACACTGGAGTACCATCTTATTAAACTACAATTTTACAATGGAGTACCAACCATCTAAAAAATTAGGACATGCTGATGAATTATCAAGATTGATACCTAAAAAGTGAAACAATTTGAGGACACAGTCATTGCAGCAGTAAAAAGCTAAATGGAAATAAAAAACAATTTGGGCAATGTAGTACAAGAGTTACTAGTTAAAAAAGAAAAAGAAGTGGAACAAAATTCAGACTTAAATGCTTATTTGCTATGCAACAGTGTAGTAATGTTTGGGCAAAGGGTTGTGATACCTAGTGTCTTACAGAAGCAAATACTGAAGGATTTTCATAGTAGACATTCTAGTATTTCAAGAATGAAATCTCTGATGAGAAGTTTTGTATATTGGACCAGAATGGACCAAGATATTGAAAAAATAGTGAAAGCTTGCAGAGGTTCTGCTCTAGCAGCAAAACAAAGATAAAACTTTGGCCAAAGACAGACACACTATGGTCAATACTACATATAGATTTTGCAGATTCTATGAATGGATCACATTATCTTGTGGTAGTTGATAGTTTCACTAAATGGCTGGAAATGTATAAGAGCAAAAATCCAATATCTTTAGTGTCAATTATAGGATATAAACTCCTATTTTTATGGCCAATAACTGAAGCAAAAACAAGAGACAACTACAAATAAATCTGACTAAATTCAGTAGATACAAAAAACTTTTTACAATTCTGTACAAACACAGTTCCAAAATAAATAAGTGGTTTCTGGAACCTGATTGGATATGACACGTTACATGATGTACTCTACTACGTTCACTTGGTTGAACTCTAGATGACCTAGAAATAGGTCAGGCCTCTGGTTACTGAGTACATTCCTGTGCAAAACTCAGATAGGATTCATAAGCCAATCACTGGTTGTCAAATAGCAATAAAAATGACTCTTGAACAACAGTCAGCGACCAGATCTGCAATGATACAGTCAGTGAAGGACAGTCAGCAAGCCAGACCAGCCTTGATCAAAAGCTTAGACACACGTTACCATGACAACATGTACGTCTGCAATGATTTTTTTATATTCAATGCCACAACAAAAGTAAGCTTTGTTTCTCCTCTTGCTGTGTTTTTGAAATTACTGTTATTACACGGGGTTGGTCAGCAGTCACACATGTTTCATTAGAGTGTGCTACACACACACACACACATATATATATATATTGGCATACCATACCACTTGATTTCTTGACTTGTAACAAAAACACTTTGAAACTTTGCAGACTCACTTGTGACAAATCATTTCAAACAATCAAACTATTGCTCTCTTCATGGCCACAACAAAGAACATTGATTTTTCATATGTAAAAACATGTATCTGTCTGTATAAAAGTTACTGTCATATTTCACTTGGTTTTCTTCCTTTTCTGTGGAGATCATTTCTTCATGTTGCATAAAAAATTGTGTTGTAT
This sequence comes from Acanthosepion esculentum, assembly GCA_964036315.1. Taxonomy (NCBI): domain Eukaryota; kingdom Metazoa; phylum Mollusca; class Cephalopoda; order Sepiida; family Sepiidae; genus Acanthosepion; species Acanthosepion esculentum. Next base: position 526,159 of record OZ038482.1, read on the forward strand.
TTGTGGACACATTTGGATTTTACTAGGTAGACTGACCCCACACAGAGAATTTCTTGCATAAACTGTTTGCAAGATATGGCATGTCAGATACAATAGGCTCTGATAATGGAATGCAATTCATGGTAAAGAATTCAAAGACTTTTGTAAGATATTCTACATTGAACATATTACATATCACTCAAAGTTGAATGGACAAGCAGAATGGTTTGTGGGAATGTTCAAAAGAGAATGAAAAAGAAAGCAAGTCTTGAGAAAGTAAATGAGGAAGCACTTTAAAATTTTATGAGAGTTTACCTAACCCCAATACACCATCAGGTATGTCACCAATGGAATTAATGTTTGCTAGAAAAGTAAAATTGGTGTTCAACAAGTTATTACCAAGTTGAAAAACATGAACAAATAACAAAAACAACACCAAAAGTTTCAAGATCGCCAATAAAGTGTTTTTTAGAGCATATATGGTTGGCAAAGTAATGTGGAAAGACGACATAATAGCAGCAAGAATTGGGAAGTTGGTTTACATGGTAAAAGTGAAAAGATTTGAACATAAAATGTACTATAATCATCTGAAAAGAAAGGTACATGGATGAAAGATTGAAACATTGGAAGAATAGATAAAAATGCTGTATGATGTTTTCAATGTGCTAGCACCACAACATGTCAAGTATGTTAGCGAACTCTTCACAAAGAGGATGGGGAGACACTAATAAAAAATAAAGTATTTATAAAAAGTCTTAATCTCAAAAGTTGTTGTGGAGTAAATAGTACACCCCTGGTGATTATATGAACTAGTCGATGATTATAAATAAAGAGAGCTCCAGGACAGAGGTAAGAAGAAGAAGCCATTTGGAGCCAGTCTCCAAACTAACTAATACAGGCATCATGGCAATTTGCCAAAGTGTTATTTATATTATAAGCACTATGAAGTGCATTATAACAGTCACACACAAACTTCACTGGCAAAGTATGATCACATGTTTGTATGTACAACAATTATGCATTTCTATCTTGGATCAGTGTAGAATCTACCTGATTTCAATACTCTGGTCTAGAATCAATGATGCTTTCTCATGAAGAAACTGACAAAAATATTAAGCAAGAAATTAGGATAAGCAAGTGAGGGGAAGATGAAGAATTCATTGATTTGTTTTTATGGTTTATCAACCCTTTGTGGGTTATTTAAATCTTAAACATATTTAGAATTGCAGGAGGTTGCTTACAGTACCTGGTGTTCCCAAGTGGTCCCCCCATCCAAGTATTGACCAGGCTTGATGCCACTTCGGTGATTGAATGAGAAGGAGAGGTGAAGAAAACCAAGTAAAAGAAAAAATAAATATATAGAAAGAATGAAGGGATGCACATGAAAAAGAAAGACAAACTTACATGAAGGAAATTTGACACCTTTCCATTCTTACCTGCCTTTCAATCCTTTAATGTCTATCTTACAAGGCATGTAAGAATGGAAAGGTGTAAAATATTTCTAATGCAGGTTAATAATATCATCAAGTTGGGTAAGTCACCAGATAATGGATGAGCTATGGAGGAAAAGAATATTCTCACAGTTTGCATTTCCCCCATCATAGGCATTATTACATCCATGATATAATGACATATTCAAAGAGGAAGTGATGAGTCATGGGTTTTTCCCAACATTAGGGCTGCAAACTGGAGATAGTTTCTATATCTGGTGAAGATATATTCCCAAAGGAAAATGGCAGCATAGGCTTGTAAACTGCCCCACTTTGCAGCTGGCTGGCCTGAGTAGAAGTCTGGTTGAGGGAAGGCATTGCTTATATTAAAAAAGCAAACACTTGGTTTGACTTCTGGAAGCTCACTGACAGATTGACCACTTTTGTCACTCTATGAAGTGACATCACTAAGCATCCATCACATGACTTCATCTCAAACAAAATGAGATGAGCACCTTTTGTATTTTACATTTCAATACATTAAAATTCTTTATGTAGAGCGTATAAGAAAGATAAGAAAGAGGATGCTGGGTAAAACATTTTTTTGTTACTTATTCCTTTTTCACATGAGAAACAAATACATATTTGTATAACATTTAGATAAAAACATGGATGGGACAGAATGAGATGATAAAGGCAAACGGGCGAGAGAAGATTCATTTGTTGATTTGTTTCTTTATGGCTTATTGACTTCTTGCAGATTATTTAAAGCTGGAACATATTTTTGGATTGGGTGGGGGAGATAATAATGACCTTCTGATACAAGTCCTACTATTTAAGAGGGAGAGAGGAGGAAGATTTATACTCTTCCCAAGGGTTTTTGCACATAAGTGAATATAAATTCAAACTCAATTCTCTGCTCTGACTTCTCATTCTAAGCCATTATCCATAATACCACCCACACATCCAAGCTTACAAAATTGGTATTCCCAAGAGGTCACCCAGCTAGTTACTGACCAAGCTTGACATTGCTTAACTTTGTTGATCAGATGAGAACTGATGTTTCAATATAATATGACCATCAGCCTGAGTGAGAGAAAGGCAAAGGCATGAGATGATAAATAAATTCAGCTGTTAATGGATGTAGAATATCTGTGGATCCAGCCAGTCAATCAAAGAATATATCCAAGATGTACGAAGATGAGTTATCAGTGATATGCCCTGATTTCATTGCGAGTTTTCGGTTTTACACATCATACTTACTCCACCACTAACCTGACATGTTCCAAAAGATAAGAGGTTCTCACCTAATCTTGACACTATGAAAAGACTGTTCAAATTAACTGTTGTAATAAACATGTCATGCTGTGTTGTACCAACCAATTAAGACACTCCATGAGTGCTCAATCATTCTTATTGTATGCTTGTCTAAAGTCAATTTGCCAAAAATTTCTATTATTACTGACACGCAACAGTAAGTCACTGTATTATCTTTTAGCGAGGAAATTTTGACTGCTATCTACGAATAACTGTTTAGTCACAGTCACGATATTTCTACCATTGTACTGCATGTTTTTTTCTCTCTTTCTTTTTTCTTTCTCTATCAGGTGTTGTTGTAATTAAATAAATCTTTTAGTAAATCTATTGTAATCAACTATTTTCATTATGCTACTCATGCCAGGCTATATCTCGTCTTAGTTAATTAGTTTTATGATTTTTTTTTTTACTTTTCTCACTGAACCAGTGTATGTGACATTCAATGCCTTACCCAGGGATTGAATTCACAACCACCAATTAACAAAATACTCTTAATTTAATCCATTAGAATAATGTCCCAACTTTACTGAGTTTAAGAAAGTATCTTCAATTTTATTATTAGATGAGATAAAAAAAGTTATCTCCACTTGACCAAACAAAAATAAATTAATTAATTATAAATATTCATGAAAATAGAAAACAGTCACTTGACCTGATGAGACATCATTAGGTGGGAAATCAATCTTTCTTTTTTGCTCCTAAAAGTTAAGGTATCAAGACACATGAATTTCAGGCTTGTGAAAAACCAAACAGATAAGTACAAAAATTCATATTGTTTTTGGTACATAGCATTCTGAAAGTAGAAACATGCTTTGTATTAAGAATTTTGAATATATATATATATATATATATATATATATATATATATATATATACAAGTGTTGTTATACAAAGACTTTTGTGGTTTATTTGAATTAACTTTTTATATATTTATGTTATTATATGTTTCATTCCCTTTTTAAATAAGGTCAGTGTTTCATATCCATCTACAGCAATGCATTGTCACTCAATATTTCTATTCTAATATTTCTAGCATCTTAACTTTAGTTACTTTCTTTACACTAGTAGAATAAGTAGTAATGTTATTATGAATTGATTTAATATTGTTAACTATATTAATAGTATATATTATTACTTATTTTAATATCATTTAATTAATATTATTAAGAAATACTAATATCATTATTACAGAAATATTAATATAATTAAGTTTAACATTTTTTATTATTCTAGATACATTGGAGGCCCAAATAATTGCAACTAATGTTGTATTTCATTCCCTCCTCCTTCACATATGATTCCATCAATAAAACTATTACCAGTCTAAAGAAGTCCTTTCAAGCGATGAAACATGTAACAGAATTTTTTCCATTTTGTTTTTTAATTACTGTTTTTTATTATTACATGAATCAACCATCAACTATTTCTTACTCTTACTTTTAGTTGCTTTTTATTGCAACTACTTAGACACTTTATGGTTGGTTATAAAGAACTCAAATCAGAAATAACTAATTAGTTCTCATCAAGGCAAAACCAATAAATATTTCACTGCTTGAGCCTTGAGAGCCAACAGTACAGAAAATCAAATCTAATCATGTTTTTTTTTTACTAAATTTTCACCCAATACAAAACTCAAGAGTCACTAAATGAGGTTATTGCATGGAAGAGTGAAGTGAATACAGATATTATATGTACAATAGCTAATGGTTGATCTGAGACTTGAAGAGGTTAAAATTTTAGTGTTTAAAGAAGCTCAGTAGTTTGTTCCATCACTTGGGAAGAAGCTGTGTAAATGGAACTCTCTTTTTATCAATGGAATACAAACATAATGAGGATGATTAGCCCCTCATTCTTAATTTTCCTGTTTTATTTCCATGCACTCAGGACTAGTGCATACTACTCTTGATCCCCCTGATTGGAGGTTCCAGGGCAGTGCTTTGTGACTCTCACTATCTTATCAACATTTGCTTTTTTTCTACCTGCATTTATATACATTACAAATTAAACTAAGCACAACTGACTATTATTAAATGATGAAAGATTTTTGTAGATTTTTATGTAATTCTGGGTTCTTTTGTTTGTCCAAATCTGAGAATTTGTTTTGCTCATGCTAAGTCTCTAAAAAAATTTGATGAATTCACTATTTTCTATCCATGATGTTGAATGCATTAAAATTATTCAACTTTTTAGCAAGAAAAATCTCACATTGATGTTAAAAATTGCTGAAAAACATTGGAATGATCTATTATGACATGTCTCTAATTTGTATTTAGATATATTGCATTTATTTTCAATTTTTCTAGTTGAACTGTTCACCTATATTGCATATGACCCATTATTGAATTGTACATAATTAGGTTACAATTACATTTATATTTTATATGAATATTACCTTAAGAAAATTGAGATGTAGTAGAATTGGGGTGCCATATCATAGATTCAGTGGGGGGCCCTTGAGACCCTTCACAAGCACTAGTATTATAAATAAAAATATGATCTTGAATTTTATTATTAGTATTATTAGAAAAAGCATTGATAATTATTATGAATTTTTGACTTGCATTCCCTTCATCATCGCCATTCTATGGCTATTAATAATGGCTTCAGTATTTGTAAGAAAAAGAAATTAAAATTATAAAAAGTACAAATTAAAAATAAGTAATAGCTTAAGCAAGTTATTCTGAATTTCAAACATTGTTTTACTTCTGAAATCAATTATGTTTGAAGAAATCTTTCTATAGAATTAAAAAATGTTATAATAAAATTCAAATTTTAATATTTATTTCCCCATGGAAACAGTTGGCCTAGTGAATAGCAAAGATTCTACAAAATTCCTCCTCTGACTATGAGATTAACTTTGTGTAGAACCAAGTCAAGGTATTTTGATCAACATTCAAATGTCTGGCCCATTGACAAACTGATTGCAGTTTTTGGCAGTAAATAAGAAGGTCCTACCAATTGGAAACGTATCAGTATTGCTCTCATGAACCACAAAACTTCCCACTACAAAGTCAATAATGTCCAGACAATTTAGATGATGGTTTCTATTGTGCCAAAGAAGAAATAAATGAAATAAAGAAGTAGAAAATAATAATAATAACTACTTACTGTCTTAACGCAAACTTATACATTTTCTTTCTTTTGTCAAATTCACAATTCTGAGCTAAAATTAAACACAGCCATATGTATATTTAATTATTCCTTGTTTTTTTTTTTTAGTTTTTGCTTTAGTCTGAACACCAGCCAACATTTTATAAAAGTATTTCACATTTAGATCAAAAAAGAAGAAATGGTTTAACTACGATAAAGAAAATTTATTTATCTACATAATAAAAATAACAAGAAATAGTTATTAATTTAAAAAGCTTATAAAAATTTTTGTGGGTCCCATTTAGAAGAAAAAATATAAGAGAAACAATGAAAACTATACATTTAATAATTTTCTATAATTTCAAGAAATGTTGTTAATATTTCAAACCTTGTTCTGATGTGAATTTTTGAGATGAGAAATCATAATTATTATACACTTACGAGTTCAGTCTAATTTCTTCATCTTGGTAATTAAGAAAGAATATCAGACTAAAAAATGTAACCACCAAATTGTGTTCTAAGTACTAATCCTCTATATATACCAATAATGATATCACAGAGTAGGTATTCATTTTTCAGATGGTTTTTCTAATAATTAAGTTACTTACTAATAAAAATATTAGGTTTTGTTTTTTTTTACATGTTATCAACCTTTTGTAGGTTATTTAGAGCCAAAACATTTTTTTGTTTGCAAGAATAATACTTCTTTTTTTTGTGAGTGAATATTATATTAACAATTTTGAGGCGATAATGATTTTCAGATTCGTCCTACTATTTAACCCATAGCTGGAGGGAGAAGAGGTGGATTCATACCTTTCCTTGAAGGTATTTGCACATAACTATATGTTACAAACCTGACTGGAATTCGAACTCAGCTCTCCAATTTCTCATTCTGAACCATAACACCACCCACACATCCAACCTTATAGCACCTGGTATTCACAAATGGTCACCCATGTAGGTACTGACCAGGCTCAGCATTGCTGAACTTTGATGAGAACCAGTGTTTCAATGTGATATGGCCATAAGCCTGGAAATATTATGATCTAGAGATTTAATATCTAACTAGCCATAACCATGTTTATCATGTTTATATCTGATTTTATTTAGTAAGTCACTAAGATTTTTTAGGTGTTCTGAACTTATAGTACTAAGTCATAATACTAGGTCAGAATTTTTGTAATAGGTCTAGACCTATCTAATGGATGATGCCTTAACTAATTCAATTCTGAAAATCTATGACTAGTCAAGACACTAATCTAAAATAATTATCATCATCAGTTTGATGAACAGGTGTGGTCATAGCATTACTGTGCAACTAAGTATCTGCCAAGCTGCTTCAATATGTCTCATTTGTATGCCAATGTCTGAGTCTCTGAATAATCTTTCAATCTACTGAAGGATATTATCAACCCATTTTTCCTCTATCCACCTCTTCTTCTTTCACTTAAGGTGATACTGGAGAGATTGCGAAATAATAATAATCCACTTTACCCACTCCCTTCAAATTTGGAGAACAGAGGAAAAAGACAGAAAGGAATTCATGAGCCTGTATGAAATATTCTTTGAACCAATTAAAACTTTGTCTTCACAGAGATTGACTAGCAAGCTGAGAAGAAGATGGAAATAAATTTGCAACCCTATATGAAACTGTTTTGGACTAATGAAAGGCTTGCCCTCACAGAAATTAGCTGAAAAGAAAGTTTATGCAAAATTCCTTTTGATATAAAATGAGGAGAAAAAACAAATAAATAAGTGAAGAGTGTTTGAAGTCATGTGAAGTGTTTCATTTCTGTTTCCACCAGTGTCAAATTATTTGCCAATGATATTATCAGCCTTTTAACCAAGCACACAGTACTTTAAAGAACTTCTTTTCAACAATTCAGGAAGTTAAATATTTCAAACTCTCTTCATCCAGTTTTGAACATATGCAAACTGTATGTCCCTTCTGTGAACAACAAATTCTCTTACCTTTGTTTTAAACATTTTTAATATTATTTTGTATTAGATCATTTAATCTGTTGTATGCAACTGGAACCAACAGAGATGAAAAAAAAGTGGAAATTATAGCCAGAGAACTCACATACATTATATCAGTATGATCTTGGTTGGTCAACTTTTGTACATATATTTGTATCATTGTTCTCTGGTTGCTCAAAGTAGCAAATAACTTCTGTTTATATGAACTGTAACTCTTCTATGTATCACTCATAAACAACCTGCATCTTCCTTCTCACATTTATTCAAAATCAGCATGTTTCAACCTCTCCTTCCAGAAAGAGGCTGTCCTCAAAATGTGACTTCAAAATTTATTCACCATTCAACTATATTCCTTTATTTATACAATTTGCACTCTGACAAATAAGATGTAGCAGGTAATGCCACAGTAGTAGTAAGACATACCTAAAAATATTTTCAATTCTGTGACTATGAGAGTAAAGTTTGCAATACATAAACAGTAAATAGCCTTCAAGTAGAAATTATGTACTCATTGAAAAGTTATATGATCATTAGCATCAAGAGCATTAACTGGACTTTCACAGCCATCTCCATCACTGCCACAAGTGGAAGAAAGGGAATAAGGAGAGAGGATGACAATCCTGATGCTCGAATGTGAGTGGGTGTCGACGACAATATGATCATTATTGCTAATCTTATTCCATATATCTTTATCTTTGTTATTTTTAACTATATATTGGTCAATATGTTCTTCAGCATTCCCAAAGCAAGTGTTGTATGTGATAGTCTTTAGGAGTCATCGAGTAAATTTTATTTTCTTGTCTCCTCAAATGGTTTCATGATCTGTTGAGGAGGAAAGTGATAAAAAGAAAAATAAATTTTGCACTGTATTTACTCCAAGCACAGATATATACAAAATATGAGAAATATCACAAGAAAATTTCAATGTTATCATTCATCTTTTCTAACCAATGAGAGAATAGAATGCAATTAGCCAATCAAAAAACAACCAATTTGACACACTTCTGAGCTGGTCATTTTCTATAAATACAGCATCTCCTAGTATTGTAGATGTTATTATTTTTCAGAAAATAAATCTAAGAATTTACCCAGCATCCTAGAGGCCAAAGGTTTTTTTTCATAGGCCTAAGTAACCACAGAGGAAATGCTAAGACAGTAGTCTGAGTTCATGTATATTTTCTCTGAATAACGTCTATAAGTTTTTTAGATTTTTTAAAATGCCACATCCCTTCAGGATGTATGCAATTATGACACTCCACAGACTCATTTTCTTTATTATCTGTAAATTGCCATGTATTCTTGGGAAAGAAGGTGTAGTGGTTTTCCATTGTCTTTTCTATGGTTTTAATTAGAAGAGGCTGACAAATTACATTAGTTTTAAGGCTCCAAATACCTGCCACCAAATTGTCACATGGCCTAATGGATAAAAATGCTAATTAAGAAAATAGAGTTATGTGGAAGTCATGAATTCAATCGCCGTGTCAGGTAGTACAGGAACATCTAATAAAACAACATAAATTTACCTCTATCCATTGATAGCATTCATTAGCAGTATATGTAGACTACATACCAATCTGTTATTTCAAATTCAACAACATTTATTATGACAAGTAGTGAAAAAGTCAAACACTCTAGTTGAAGAGACAAACAAATTACATTATTTTTAAAGCTGCACTTATTTCTACCACAAAATTGTTCCATGGGACAATGGATAAAAAGTGTTTGTTAAACAAATGAGTTTAACCCTGTGTTAGGCATTAAAAAAAATGTCATATATTCTAATTAAGAGGAGAGAAAAGCAATATCACAAAGAAAACTTAATTAGATATTATTAACTGATAGATGTCCTCTAACATGGAAAGAAGAATGAGAAAAATATATCCCTGTGGATTGAATGTGTTCAGTTTTAAAATTTTTGAAGCTTTCCAACTAGGATAGACAGTTGAAGATAAGAAGAGCCCAGTTTACCCTGCTATTTAATCCATAGCTGGGGGAGAAGAGATAGATTCTTACCTTTCCCAAGGACATTAGTGTGAAAGTGAATGCAACAGACTAGGTGGGAATTTAAACTCAGTTCACCCATTCCACAAGTATTATAAATAATAACAATATATGTAATCACAAAAGTTGATTCCTTCATTGGCATAATATGGTAGATGAACCAAACAACTATTTAGATATTGTGTATCAATAGTGCTGGAATTTTCACTCTTCAAACAACCTTGAATTTAAAGGAATATTAGAAACTGACAAAAGAAACAAAACTGCCACATGATAAAAGGATTTACTGATAAATTTGATAAAAAGACGATTATAATCACTTATCCAACATCTGTTTTTCACTTGGCTGATATATCCACATCAGAAAACCATATTAAAATCAATGAACTTAAAAAGTAGAAAATAAACCATTTTAAAAAATCAATGAACAGAAAAAAGACCCCGATAATCGATATGTTGTACAAGCCAAAAACATGCCACTTTATTGAGACAGTATTGAAAATATACATAAAAACACAAACAACTTACAATAATGATGTTGCCAGCATGAATGTGTACATAAATATTGTTTCATTCTAAACTACTTCTTTTAAGTACTATGTCTCTTCAGGACATGGTCAATCATGGTCCTCCACAATTTCCTAACCTTTTTAGCTGTAAGCAATGTTTTACCCATACTATTCTTCCAAGTCTCTGTTCTTCTATCAATTTACACAAATTCATTAGATAGGTTATTCATGGTTTCCCTCTGCTCCTCAATATATCCTGTTAATTTCAAATTCTCTAAACCCTCTTTGCTAATTATGTGTCTCAGAAATTTCAACTGTCTCTTTCTGATTCTCAATACAAATGTCCTTTTTGTTTCTATTTTCCTTAAAACTTCCTCATTGTTTGAGGGTTCCATCCATGGTATTCTCAACATCCTTCTGTTGAATCACATATCAGTTTCTTCATGTCTTCTCTTCATCTGTGAGAAAATTGTCAAGCATTCACTGCTCTATAGGAGGACTGATATTACATAGTAGTTCATCACATTTTTCTAAGAACATTCTCAGATCATTAACAAATATCTATGCAGATTATACCACAGTATATAGATGCATCTCCAAAAATCTAGATAAGCCAAGCTTAGCAGCAGATCTCTCCTCTTACCTAGCTCTAACAACTCAATAGAGAAAAACTGGCTTGTAACATGGAATATCACCAAAACCAAGGTAATAATATTTCATGGTCACTGAGAAGATCCTAAATTTTCTCCTGTGATGATGAGCAGTTGTACTCTCAAAGATGCTCCTTGCTTTGAATGTCTATTGAGACTCAAGTTCATCCAAGACAACAAGTAATCGTTATGGTAATATTAGCTGTTTCCCTATAAGGAAACATTTAGTATTCATTGACTGAGCAGCCATTACTACTTTTGGTTGAAATTTATAAAATCTGTATCTTAAAACAATTTTTCAGAAAAAAAGGTTTTTCAAGTCAAATAGCTGTTATTGCCCTTTCCAGTATTTAAGAGGTTTCCTTCCTAACCTTTTATTTGAAGACTATGTAGACTATAAATATCAACAAGAACTACATGTTGCTATGCCAGCCACAAAATATTTTTGGTAGAGTAAGATCTACAAGGATCACAGAAATGTGGAGAACCATGATCACCCATGTCATCAAGGGACATGGCACATAGGAGAAGAAGTGAAAGGACTGAAACCTTAATTTTATGTTTATCATTCTAGACATAATTTTACAAATTTGCACTAAAAACTTCAGTAACTAGATGGAATCCTAAACTTTGCATAAAATCCATTTACTCAATGAAATTTTAACTAGGTTCTTTCTTTGATCTTTTTCATTGCCAAAAAGAAATCCTGAACAAATTTCATAAGCAAGAAATATTTTAGTTTCCATTCCCCCTGTTATGAACATTATTATATCCATGATACAATAACACCTTATTTCACAGACAGAATAGGAATAGCAGAAAGGAAAGGAATGACAAACATGCCTTGTTCTCAGAGAGAGTTTTATACTGCTAAGTCATACACAAAATTATATACACATAGTTACACATGCCCCACATAGAGAAACTATAAGACATGTATACCACACAAACAGTGCAAAAATGGAACAAAAAGAAAGTCTGACTTGTAATAATTCTCAATAGGAATTTGAACTGCCAGAAGATTCTTGTGTGTTCCTGGAGAAGCCATTGTTGAGATTCCCAATGAAGAGTCAAGCAAACCACATTTATCTTCTATATCATTAGTGAGGACATAGTTGTCATTCAGGAAACAGCAAGTCACAAATTTTTCCCAACATGGGGACTGTGAGCCGGAGACACTTTCTATATCTGGCAAAGATATATTCCCAAAAGAAAACAGAACTATAGGCTTGTGAACTGATATTTTGGCAGCTCCTCCAGGAGAGGCAGATTTAGCCTCAGCCTGTACTGTAAAAAAAAAAAGGTTCAGTTTGACTCCTGAAAGCTGACTGACTGACAATTAACCACTTTACAAATTCCTTATCGTTTTTTGTTAAAATTACCCATGTGTTTCCTTGTTATTATCATCCTTCATTAATTTTCTTGGTATGGGTAAATCAACTGTTCATTTTAGCCCCAAAGCCCCATGCCACAAATTAATAATTTAAGGAGAATTTCAAAATTTAATAGGTTTTGATATATGTTCAATTAATTGGACACCATTAGAGTTATACAATAGACCAGAGCCTTTGTAATAAGAATAGCATAAAAATAAAACTTATGTATTACAAAAAACCTTTCACCACTGCTTACATCTGGTAGTGTAACCCTGTTTTAATGGTCTGGTCATCAGGGTTTTAGAATGTTTTACCCATGAGAATAACTCTGCGCTAGTCAATGTTAATGCTGGTTCAAGCTGGTTGTTGATTGTTTGCTGCCTCAATCTACACCAACTCTGCCCATGCTGTGGTCTTGATCTCAGAGCAGTGGAAAATTGAAGACCATAGTCATGCAGCACTGCTTCAGACCATGAAGGGTGCTATATTAAGGAAAAAATATCTTCATGATCAAAAAAAAAAAAACAAGATTTGTGGTGTCAATCTCTAATTGGTTTATATAACTCTTGGTACAACAAAAATTAACCCTTCCCACATTAATCTCTATAGTGACAATGGACTTTGTCTAAACATCTGGAGGAGCTAGGTTCAAAGTCATGGAATCAGGAAATCTGGTGGTAGTCAATGTGGACAAGAGGCACTCAACATGGGTTCTCAGCTCAAAGTTTCTGAGCTCCCCAAAGTTATCTGCTTATATGCACTTTAGCCCAAAACTGGCACGAGGCTGAAGGGTTCTGGGGATTTGGTGATTCCCCAATTTTCATTAATTCAAATAAAGGTTTTCTTTATTCCATATTTCTGGAGAATTATCCACTTTCCTTGGGAGTAGTCACAGGGATTGCCTTTTCCTTAACTCGAACCTGCTTCACATCACATTCTGCACTGATACTATGCACAGGTGGGGATAAATTCTGCCCCTTCCTTCTTCCTTATTGGTATTCTAACTCTGCCCACTTTTCAGGGCTGGCATAACTGTCTTTGTGACAAATCTAATTTTTAAAGTGTGTAGGAGAAAGGGTATGGTTTATTCTCCTCATTAATTTTAATTGTCCCTTTCCTGGATGTCCAGTGAAAACATAAACCAGATCACCTGCCCATTATGATGGATCAGTTTTCATAAACCTAACTTTTGCAGTGGGTTCATTTTCTCTTTTCATACCTCAATTCATTTTCGTTAACAAAAATATAATTCCCTGTCTGCTCCTCTTTTTGCCAATGACACGTGTTTTTTTAATTTCCCAATTTGCTTTACCCGCATGCCAGATTTTTGATAGATAAAAAAAAAGTAAACTCTTGTTGCATCATTGCAATTTGTAAGAGTGAGGCAACCCCTTTCTTCACCTTCACATTACCAGGGAAATTTCTTCTATTCTCTCTATCTCTCAGTTTATATTTTGTTTTTTCATAAAAACAGGGTATCCACTCAAACATGTGTATCCACAAAAAAAATTTTTTAAAGTAAAAAGAAATAATGTCAGTTTAAAAATAAAAAAACTAATTTATTAAAAATTACTTTGTTAAATGTTCATGTAAATTAAGGATATTTTTGAAAATGAGATTCTGAATACAGAGAAAACAGTTTGTTCTTTAAATTTAAAAATGCTGAAAACTTTTGTACATACCATATATAATTAGCTATAAAGGTTAAAGATAAATCCCCAATGCTTGTAAATATATATTGGTTGATTAAAGGTAACCTTTATGAAAAGAAATCACTTTCATCACCTTGAACAAGCAAACTATTGGGTGTAAATTCAGCTCTAATGGTCACAGCATCTTGCTGTTTTAGCCATTAAATGCTACCACCCCACTGGCTGAGGGAGCATTCTGTTTCACCAGTTTTAGTGCCATCACAGATTTTTAATTCAGAGTTGAATTTTTCCTAGATTGGTTGCCAACCAAGGATAGAGAGACTAGTTTGCCCTGCTACTAATCTGTAACTGAACAAGAGAAGAGATTGATTCATACCTTTCACAAGGGTATTTGTGTGAAAGTGAACATGATGGCCTTGGCTAGAATTTGAACTCAGCTTGCCAATAGCTGCTATGCTATGTGCACATCCAACATAGAAAGGAATGACAGATATAAAACAACATTGGAAAATCAGAGGTTTAAAAGCAGCAGCACATATGCCATAATTAAATCATCCAATCATGAACACTGAGTACCTCTAATTAAAAGAGAACGGATGATAAACTTGAAGTTCTAAAAATCACTACTTAAGTGTCATCTGGGACCTGACGTCATACAAAATCTGAGTATCTGGTGAGGGTTCTGATTCTTGGATGAGATGTCGGGAATGTTTGGAAGACAGTTTCAAAATCTCATTAAAAAATCTGTTAGGTATTATGTGCATGGGAAAGGAAGCACATATTCCCTTAGTACAAATAAGAGGTTTGAAATACCACATAAAATAGACATCCAAAGAGGTTAGCAGGTGCAACAGATAAAGTATTATAAGAAAAATATTTTTTTAAAAAAGACAAGGAAATCAGTTTGAATGAAGCAAAAGTTACAACATTTCATCTCAAATTTAGACAAAAATGCTTGTAGATAATCAATAACCAACAAACTAGTCATGAATTGTTTTGTTAATCAAATATTGATTGCCATCAATTATTTTCTGTTTTTATGTTTTGATCTGAGAATTGTTCTAAATTGGTGAACTCCAATCCCTTCAAGTCATTGTTCTGACATCCATTTACACAATCTTGTTAGGTAGGTTACTCAGTGTTTCTTAATGCCTCTCTTGCTTTCAATATGTCCTGTTTGTGTCAACTTCTATAAGCCCTATTTTCTCATTATATATCCTAGAAATTTCTTTTTCAGATATCGTTAAAGAGGAGAGATTGATGTCTCATTATATAGCAGTGATTAGCAAGTCTTAAAGACTTATATCTGTAGCAAGTTGGTTCCTTTAAGTACATCAGATTTTCTTTTAATTGAGTTCACCCCAAACAAGGCAGTAAAGCCACTAAGACACAAAGGAATACTGGGTATGGAAGAATTAGAATCAGAAACATTACTAAGAAAGAAGAATAATCAGGAAGACAGTAGATAGTGATTGATATTACATTTAAAGTTTCGAAGGTTAAAGTTGTCTGGAAAGCATAGAGCTGAAGTGAGTTCCAAAAGCGAGAAGTATGATAAAAAGCTGCTAGCATAGAATTTATGGTTACATCTAGCCAACTCAACTGTAAATTAATGAAATCTTAATGCCAGTCTAGTACTACACTTAAATTAAAAAAAAATCTAGGTACCTGTAGTGAAAGAGATAATCAGCTACCGCAAAAAAGAGTTCGTGTTTCGTGTGCGATCTGCCGAAGAAAAATTACCAAAAAGTAGTTAGCAAAAATCTACTTTAAGGACCAGAATCTATGCTAATGTTCTTCCCTCCTCTGAGTGACGTGACCAATCAGAAAGATCTCTCAGTGAACAAAAGCCGTTGTTTTTCGCTTATGTGGGATTAGATTTTTTGAGCTTGGTGGACAAATACGCGTTTTTGCTGGTGAGAAGTGAAAGTTGGATGTGTGACCCCATTTTGTCGTTTCTACGTTGCCTGTTATGACGGACTACCGTTTGAACTGTGATTTGGCTACAAGTGTTGCGGTCGAGAGACAGAAGAAATCTATTGCAGACGTTTGTTGCTACTATAAGTTGACAGTTTATTTTTTCTTTTCTTTACAACTACAGTACCATATCAAAGAGCTCAACTGAACAATTACCATGAAAGTATTTATAGAAAAGGCACAGGGAGGCAACCTTAAAGCAGTGGAAAAGTGACTGAAGATGAGATGCAGATAACTTCCAATAATGTTTCTCGTTCCTCTTTGGACTGACTAAACTTTTAGTAAAGACTACTTTATGGCTGATAGAAATTTGCATTTCCTCTCAGTACCAAGGTGAACCCAGCTAAAAGATTTTGAATGTTAAATTCATAAGTAAGCAAGCCCTCCCATATAAGGAAGATTAGCTTAACAATCTCCTTCCTTTTATTTTATTCATCTGGTATTATGCCATGTTCATATGAGCTACATTCTTTACTTCCACCAGTTCAGACCTTCACAGTTAGGCCCCATCATATCAACTCGTCCTCATTCCTTTCGTATAAATTTGGTTAGGAGGAAGTTCCATTTGGACAGCTGTTTCCCCAGAAGTATCACTTTGTAGAACAGACTCCAGAGAGGATGTGTCCCTACAATTTTAACCTCTTTAAGACTAGACTTAACCATTATCTATCCTACATATCCTCATAATATGCACCTCTTGCTTCTTCTTTGACAACAACCTCATTTAGTAATCTTCTACCTTGAATGGCTTTTGGGCCTTGTTTTGAGTGAACAATAGTAACAAAAAAAATACTAAGCTAAGCTTAATAAATATTGACATAAGAAAAAATGGCAACAAAAGGGATGATATGAAAAAAATAGTAAAAAGATTTTATATTTTATATGCTGTGTCTCTTGAGAATGTGAGCAATCATGGCTCTCTAAAACTTCCTATCCTTTGTAACTCTTAGCAATGCTTACTCTCCTTTTTAGCAATTCTTTACTCTCCTTCCCTTTCCCTGTTCTATCAACCATTTACACAAGCTCTTTGAGTAGGTTACTTGATTTCCCTCTGTCTTTCTTACCTTCAATGTTTTGTGAGTGTCAAATTCTCCAAGCCCTCTTTCCTCACAATTCATCAAAGAAAATTCAATTCTCTTTCTGATCCTAAGAAAAACTGTTCCCATTTTTGTTTAAACTTTCTTGTTGCTCTGCCTGTGGTATTCTCAACATCCTTCTGTAGAACCACATTTCTGTTGCTTCAAGTCTCTTTTTCACTGCCATATAGGAGAATAAGCAGTTTCTAATGACAAAGTGAACTTGAGAATAAAGGACTTAAAAAAACGAACGTCATCTATGATCTTCTATTTCTCTTTGCTTTGCACAATACCTAGTAAATATTTCTATCATAGAAAAAATAAAGAAAATCAAAATATAAGAGAAAAAATTGACAACTTATTGAACACATGGAAATTTTATAGCTTTTAATACCTAAGATTATCCATTATCTCATACTTCTGTTTTTCTCTAATTCTTTGCCTGTATCTTCTCATTCTCTTCCTTATCATTTTCAATCTTCATTGCTTATTCACAAATGATATAAACTGTTTTATTTGATAAAAACATGGATTGATTTCATATACAAAAAAGGAATAAGGAACATACAAATATTTTCTACTGCATCCTTTATCTGTACATAGAGAATTTCAATGTATCACTATTTTTACAGCTTTCCATTCCTACTGACCTTTTAATCTTTTGCGCATTGTCTCTTGATATGCTTTTCTTTCATCTCTCATCCCTTGTTTATATATGTATATCTATTTATTTTTTCCTTTCACCTGGTTTTCTTTTTCTAGCTTTTTTACCTTTCCTCCTTCATTTCCCCCTCCTCCTCTCTTTCTATAAATCTTTCCAACTTAATATTATTATGTAGGTTTTCACAACTGGAGACATAATTGATTCCATCTCAGAAGGGATAAGGGGATTGAGCAGGTACTACACTCTAATCCTAGGTAGAAAAGCATAATGGTTGTACATACAAGCAAATTGAATAATAATATGTAACAATGAACAATGTAACTTTATCTGCCTGTTTCATTGTTCATAAATTGAGTCATGATTAAGTAAAAAGCAATTTTGTGAATGCTAGCTGGGTCTGAATGTCTGAGTTGGAGGTAAGCATGCAAGTGTCATATTCACTATGCCAGTATTCTTTGGTTTAAACAACTGAATGCTGGTATTAAAAATTAACATGAAAGAATTAAATTAGGCTGAGCACACAGATACAACTTATCCTAGACAAAGTTACACAGATATTTTGATTCTTAGCAGAAATACCATTTCATATATGGTGATTTAGTAAGCCTAGCTTACGAGTGGCACAAGGCCGAAAGTATAGAGCACCCAGTGAGGATCGACTCACTACTCAGTCATGATTGATCTATCAAGATAATCTTGCTAACACTATGACACTAACCATTACATCACATTGATGTGCTCAATACTAGTCTTATATGATTAATTTGTTATTTTTGACAGGTAATAATAATAATAACAATAATAATAATAAATTGACTTATAAAAGATCTTTTACATTTTATTTAATTCGGAATAAGTGAAATTCAAAATAAAAGATCAAAATGAGTTACAGTGAAGTTTTTGTTATAAGCCATGTCCGCCATTTGATATATACTTGAAAGATTGTCCACTTTTTACTTGTGTGTTGATGAGAGCTTGTTTAAATGCTGTAAAGATTTTAGATATGCCAGAAAAAGTATATTATTCCCACCTCGGGCTATCCCCTCTTTCCCCAATCAAACATTCTGTCATCTTACAATTAATGCTTAGTCCTTTCTTCTTGCTTTTGTCAACTCCCTTTTCTAGTAGTCCTTTCAGTTTTCCTTCTGAATTTGCCATCAACACAGTGTCATAGGTTGAGTAGTGTAGTATATATTGTTACAGTTATGTCCTCCAGCAATAAATACTGAAATTCTCTTAGAATCAGGAACCTGCACAAAAGCTAAATAAATCCATTGAAAAAAATGCATCCTTGTTGCACTTCACCTTCTGTTTTGGTGTACTCACTTGTTCTCCGTACAAGCTATTTCTTCCCAATACAGAATGTAGATTATATATATATATATGTGTGTGTGTGTGTGTGTGTGTGTGAAAAGAAACATGTTAAAGTGCCTTGTTTTTGAAGCAGGTCCCCTGTTGGCTGGTTCTTTGGTCAATCAGTAGTAGTTTGATGTAATGTATAGATTGACTGGCCAATCAATAGCGGTCTGAGACAATAAAAATCCCAAAAGTCAAGAGTGGACAAGAATTTGTCTTGGTGAAAGAACTTCTAGGTAATATACTAATGTATATTATCCAGAAGTTCTTTGTGTTATATGGTAAGACAGAAAATACATTGATCACTGAATAATGTAGTCAAAATTAATATTTCACTATCTTCAGTAATATTTTAAAAACAAATATGGTTTCCTTTTTTATCATGAAAGTTTGAATTAAAAAAAAAGCCAATTTCAGTCTGCATTTCCAGAATGAGGAATTATCATTATTTACATATAAGCTATTGTTCCCATATTGTTATCAACAAAGACAGGGACAATAGTCCATGCGTAAATAATGTAAATAAAAAAGTCAAATTGTAAATTCATGGAAGAAAATATATTTTACATTTTCTATAAAGTAAAACAAAAAAAAAGAAAGAAGTTAAACTTAATTGCTTGATTAACTTTACAAAAAGCCTAAATTATAATTTTTTATTACATCTTTTATTGTGTGAAACAAATGTTAAATGAGTATTCAAACATAACTTAGTTTTAGAATCTAAAAACTTTACAGACACAAGAAATAGAACAAATCATTTTCAGTGGCTCTAATGATTCTTAAATGCTTGTTATTGTGGAAGAGATTACAAGTTACTTCTGTAGGGGAGTTATAACTCTAAGTAAATAATTATAAACCCCCTAACATTTATATATACAAAAATACTCACATTACTTACATTATTCGGGCTGTTATCCTCATCTTCATATCCATATTCACAATGTTTTGGCCGTTGTACACTCCGGCCCTCTTCATGTGATTGGAATTTCAAACCAAACCCTTTATTTCATCCACCGGGGTAGACTGTTCCACATGCCATGCCTCCTCTTTAACTCAACTCTCCAAGTTTGGTTCACCACTGCTGTGGCCTGGTACTGAACTCACAACTCTTTAGATCTAGTCACTGGATTTAAATGTTTTTATCCACTGGGCCATGTGTTTTCAGTAGATAAAGAAGAGGCGGCATGGTACGTAGAAACGGAACAGTCTACCCCATAAATGAAATGATGGAGGCGGGAATGAACCCAGAAAATAAACTAAAAATGCAATACAAAGATAAAACTAAAAGTAAACAAATGTTAGTAGGACCTCTAAATAATAAGAGAATATTTATTTTGTAAAAAATACAAAAGTGGCCGCTGTATTCTGCCAATAGACAGAATAAAAAAGCACACTCGCTAACAGAATGGTGGGGGGAATAACTGATGGCTGAACCAGCCGAGATGAAAACGTGGGACAAAAACAAACTGGGGAGATTGGAAATCTTGACATGGATCATAACAAAAGAAAATGCCGGGAACAACACTTATTCACATTAACTAGGAAAACAAAATAGTGTCTAACTTAACCAGGGGAGGGTTCACAGGAAACTGACCTGTTCCATTAAGGGGACTTGAAAGTGAAAATCAAGGCTAGCACCTTCTGCTTGAACCAGGCTTACATCAGTCACCACCTTTTGCTGAAATCTGTCAAAATCAAATGATTTGATCAGACTGATTTTTACCTTAAGCTGACACTTAAAGAATCCTGATGCAAATAACATTCATCTTGCAAGATTCCTTCCTTTCATAACGTCTACACCACCATTTTTGCCATGGCTAGCAATATAAAAACATTCATTTTACCCCAGAGAATGGGGTGACACATTGTTACACCTGTACGCAAGATCCATGGACATGTGCCGATTAGGAGCAATACAAGACATTAACTAGCCAACATAATCCCAGAAGGGGTGCACCTGAGGACAATAATAGAATGTGCAAAGCCGTTTCTTCTAAGCCAAGGTCATACTGATGACAGTCTGGCAAATCTGCCTCACCCCATCAGAAGAGTATGTCATTGAGAGGTAGCACATTCCAAATCAATTGCCAGCTAAGCGAAAACTCAAGAGTTGCTGAGATAATCTGCCACTGGCGCCCAAGAACACAAGAAGCACAACTCTGATGCCGACAAGTCAAGCCAGTCACACAGAGGATCCTTCATGACCCCCTCCACTAATTCATGATAGTCTCTGAGGCCAAGAAAGGTCACTGGACCAAGGAATGACCTTCAAGGCCAACCAACACTTGCTGAGGTAACTTGACAACCTTCCACATTTGCAATGGTGTTTAACCAAAGAAATACGAGGAGTGATGGTAAGGCTAGATAAGGTGTCCCTAAATCAAGCCCTCCATCAAAACACGGTGTAGGAAAGCCAACTTTTAGGCATGGTGATAATTCACCAGGTGTGGCAATCCCAGCTCCCCATGACACAGATGCTGGTAACAGGCTTCTTTACAGACCCAATGTTTGCAACCACCCAACAGGAGAGTGATGCAAATAGGAAGTGCCCTTAAAGGGCAATCTCCTTTGGAGCCAAGTCTGGACTGATGCTCCAACCTTTGCCTGTACTTCTGACCAATTCTTCTTCAGCTTCCAAGAATGCAGACAGGTCCATCAGTCCAACCAAGGGTCCCCAGAAGCACAACCCCCTTCCAGGCACCTAACCACAAGCTGGAAGACTTGTTATGGTTAATCTTGGCCCCTGTTACCTTCTTGTACCATTCAAGCACCTTCTGTACTACCTTAATGTCATGACAGCATAACATGAAAATGGATATGTCATCAGCATACACAGAAACCCTAGCTTGAGCTCTACCAGAGAAAACAGCGATTCCATGTAGGGCCGGACTGCACACCCTGTCCTTCAGCCAGTGAAGGAGGGGCTCCAACACCAAAGCACAAAGTAAGTGCAACAGTGGACATCCCTGTCAGACCGACCAAGTCAGCACAAAAGCACTCAACCGCCTTCTGTTCACCTGTACCACGGCACTGGGGGACAGTACAGGAGGCTGATCCACTTGAAGAAGTCGGGTGTCAGGACAGCAGCCAGGTATTGATGGTCCACCCTGTCAAATGCCTTGGACTGATCTAAATTGATTAGCATGGCTCACTTTTCATCTTCTACACCTTCTATGATCATCCTGATCAGATGCAGGTTGCTTTGAATTGTTCGTCCCCTCACAGCACATGTCTGCTTGAGTCACAACAAGCTTGCAACAACTGACTGCAAACACTCCATCAGGATCTTGGTCAAAATCTTTAACTCTATCTTTAGCAGAGTTATGGGCCTGTAATTGTCTAGATCCCTCTCAACACTCTTGCCCTTCTTCAACAGCGTGATCACACTCTTGGAAATCTGGTTGGGGATGGACTCCTGCCAGAACCAGTTGTTGAACACAACAGTCAAAATTGAGACAAAGATGTGCGACAGCCTCAAGTACATTTTGTAGGGCAGACCATCAAGTTCTGGAGACTTGTCACTGCCAAACCTCTTCACCCTCCATGATCTCACCCTTGCAGCTAGCCACTTCTGGGGTAATGACTTCAGGAATATAACGATCAGAATCTCGATGAATCTTTTTCTTGTGCAGTTCTGCACCCATATTTATAGCTTCATTAGACATCTTGTTTAACCTATGTCTAACTACCTGACCCTGATAGCACTTGCTAGCCTGATGCTTCAGGACCTGCTTAGCTATGGTTATCTCTAGGGAATCCCTTCAGCCACCTCCCAGGACAGACTATCCCCTAGAGCCTTCACCTTTTTAGTCTTATCTAGGGCGAGTCATTGACTATATTCAGTGGTGAAGGTCCTAATCCTATCCTTAAGCCTCTCCCACCACTTATTCCCAATAACCGCCCCACTAGTTCCCGCTGCACTAATCTAATTAGTTGTTGCTGGAAGTCCAACCTGTCCAGTAAGGACAGATTGAACTTCCAGTGTCCAGCCTTCTAGGCCTAGTACCTAACACCATCCGGGTACAGATGAGTCTATGATCTGAATAGTTTAAACGGTGGAATGTAGGATGGTCTAGTAAATCTAGGTCGACCCTTCTCACTAACATTCTGTCCAGATAGCTGATGGGACTGCCACTTAAAGACCCATGTACACATCTCCCACCCTGGATTATTGATCCAGTATCTATCGACGAGCCCAAACTCGCCAATCAGATCAAGCAAACTATGATCACTCGATGCCCTCCCACTAGCTACCCAACCCCTGTCTATCTTGGGGTCCAGGATGGCATACCAGTCCCCCATTAAGACTAATCACAACAAATTCATCAGGAATGGACCCAACTGACAGTAAAAGTTGTAACACTCCTCCTGATCATTGGACACATAAGCCACAATGACTCAAAACAAACCACTGCTCACAGCAATATCGGCCACAATCAAAACCATGGTGGCTACATGGACAAGGTCTACCCTTGCACCCAGGGAACATTTGACTAACAAGGAAATACCTCTGGCCTGCCCATCCCCATATGCTGAATAGACATCAAACTCAGTAGACAGCACACAAGCATCAACTTCACAAACAAAGTGTGTCTTTTGGATTGTGGCTACATCTACGCCAAAGGACCCAAGACCCATGCAGCCTTACCCTGATCTCATTCAAGCTAGCTAGCTTGATAAACATAATTTATGCCTGAGTCGCTTAAACGCAGACTAGGCAGAAATCTATGGGGGTCAAGACCCCAACGGATTGTCCATGTCTTTCAGTTTTCAGTTGCAATTTTGCTCATAATTGGACTGTCCCTGACAATGCTACTGACATCCATCAGGAAGGTTAACTTAAGCACCCTATATAGTGGTGGAGCTGAATGGGGTTCCTCCCAGCACACAATAAACAATTTTTTAAGGTTGGGTGACCTCATTTGGGCCATCCTAATGTTCAGGAATGCTTCTTTGGCAATAGCTTGTGTGATTATTCCTTTTTTTACTGAACATCTTTCTGGTGTATGGGAGAAAGGGCAGTAACTTTTGACCCCTTTTTCGTCACCTCCTTCCATTCTCCATGACTGTCTGGGACATTGCGAGGCTTATTTTTTGCCTCTACCTCCTTAGATGTAGCTGGTGGAGGCACTGGTTTTCGGCCGGGACACATTTTCATCATATAACTGGCAGTGTCACACAACAAACTGTGTGGCCTTCTTCCTTCTACGATGACAAAAATCTTTCTGTCCCTGCACATGAGAATGTCAGGAATTTTGTTAAACTTCATCCTCTACAGGATTACTTGGACTGCAAAATCTCCAGAGGGAACACCAGCTTTACTCAATATGCAAGTGACTTCCTCTACCTGGCCATATGAAGTAAAAAAGGCTTCTACATGATCTTCGTTAATATCCATGGGTTCACTGTGTAAGGTGACTCTAGTCCGAAGGGTACCCATGTATTTGGTTTGCAACCGTAGCGCATTTGTCAGCAAAATGCTGCCTGCTATTTGTTTTGTTTCATTCTCTGAAGCTAGCAGGCTGTCCTACATTGCATTTGAGCATTTTGCTAATATCTTTGGGACTATTTTTAGACATTTCAGTGCCTCTTCAATGGCCTCCCTGCTGACATCGACCAATTTCCAAGTTTTGATATCCAATGTTAGAAGGGAGATGGTCCTTGTTGTCACTGCGTTTAATGCCTCAGGGATAGTGAGTAACTCATTATCCTTAATAAAGTCATGGTACTCTTCCTTCATTTGGTCATAATAGGCCACATCTACTTTTGGCCTATTTGAATTCCATGTAGATGGACTTGGAGATGGCGTCTCCGTTAGAGTAACAATTGGTTGGGGAAACTCAGCCATTTTGATCGTCGCATCACTACAGCACACAAATACAAAGAAAGTTCCAAAAAACAATACAGAACAAAACACAGTCACAAAGGCAAACAAATATTCAACTTATGGTGACAAGGTTTCAATAAATGCAATAAAGAAATAACTTGTTACACAATGCACTCTTGATGGTAAAAGAGTAGAAATAGTGATCACTTAGTCAACACACTACTTCGTATTTATTCACTTCCTTTATGATCATGTGATCTACTTAATAATAGAATTGCCTGTGTACTTACTGGTGATTTAGTTTCAAACCACAGTGTCAGCAATGACATTTACTCTTATACAACAATATTTAATTTAAATAAAGTATTTATTTCATGTTTCATCGGTTTTTACATATTTTAAATGTCTTCCTTTCTCACATTTCTCAGTACTAAGCCTCATAAAACCCATACTTGAGTCTTAGGAGCATACACCAAACCTCTGCACATCACTGGTATGATATAATGCTTGATTTTGATATCTCCAATTTGTAATTTGCATGCTGGGCTGTTATTTGCCAACCGCCATGCATTCTGTCTTCTTGCAATTAAAGTTTAGTCTTTTCTTCTTGCTTTCCTTCACTACTTTCTGTAGTGAATGTCTGGGAGGTGTTTTAACAGAGGATGGAAAATGTGACACTGAAATCTGAAGGCTCATCATGATAGCAAAAAATGCCTTTGAGAAGTCAGGCAAACTTCATTAGAAACAAAGAAAAGAGTGCTGAACTGTTATGCAATATCATTCCTCCTCTATGGCTGGATAATCTTCTCACATATGAAAAAGAGACATGAAGCAGCAGAAATGTGGTTCTACAAAAGGATGCTGAGAATACTATGTATCAAACATTTGAGCAATGATAAAGTTTTATAGAAAATGGAAACGAAGAGGACACTTATACATAACATCAGAAAGAGACAGTTGAAATTTTTAGGGCACATAATAAGGAAAGAGGGATTGGAAAATTTGATATTTAACAGGACAGAGACAAGAAGGAGAGAAAACCAATGCATGACCTATCTAGCAAGCTCAAGTAAAGGATGGCAGAATAAAGTCTAGGCAAGATAAAAAAGACAAAATTTATTAAGAGCTACAAAGGACAGGAAATTATGCAGAGCCATGACCACCAATGTACTGAAGGGACATGATACAAAGGACAAGATGTTGTAATGGAGAGGTGAAAGAATAAAGTTGTATTATATCAAATGTCTCTAGTGAGGAGATTCTGCCTATCGAGGAAATCAGTATCTGGTATCCTGCATTCAGCCTTATTTTAGTCTTTTGCTCTAAATTTCAGTCTCTCTCCATATTTTTGCCACTGACTGACATATTGAGAACATTTCTTCAGTTCTCCAGGCACACAATGATTTTTTTTAAATCCATAAACCAATCAAAATGTATATGTACAGGAGCAGGCTGATTTTTCGCCGAGTTGTAGTCAATGGCTAACGAAGCTATTATTTTCAATGTGTGCATGCTTGGTGATGAGTAAACTTATAAAACTCTTCAAAAGAACTTAAAAAAAGAAGAAATATCATAAAAAGAAAGAAAATGGGATATAAATGGTTTTCTATTTGACATAAAAGTAAGGAAAAGAAACCAGTAATAATATGAACAAAAAAAAAATATGTAAATTTTGAAAAATAAAAACAAAAAATTCTGAATCAAACCAAGTGGAAAACTGACTGCTGCTAAAATGAAAATCTTTTTGTATCAAGTTTCAATTTTAGGCTTAAAGTGAATCCTAAAAAATTTGATCAATCAATATTTTATATGTGAAAACGATTTCACTGTTCAATTTTAGTATTACTCAATGAGGAGATCCTCTCTACAAAGTCAAGTTACGGCTGAGATGTTCATATTAAAATGGAAAAAAAAAGACAATTTCCTCTACATTTTTTGTAACACTTTTCACCACAAATAACTTATCTCTTCACTACTCATACATAATTATCCCCCTCCACATACTCACACTTCTTTTAGAATTAGAGAGAATACAGGATATCTCCTTCTTCCAAACAAAATATGTTCCCAGGGTTTGTAAATGCAAATGGTCATAAGTATGTAATAATGAATACAATAATGCAATAATATGGCAAAGTTTAACAATCATACCTGCAAAAATACGGTGTGTCAAAAAGACAGCTTTTCTCTTAACACCACTATTATACAATTTTAATAAAAACCAAGCATATTTATGCATTTTTGATTTTCTCAATAATTGGTAACAAAAATATTAAATACTATTTACAAGATTATAAAAATATGTGAACCAATTACAATGAATAATTTACCATATTATAAAAAAATATATGAAAACAAATTTTTATTCATAAATTTATAAAAATGTCTGTACTACTGAACAAGATAAATTCATTAAATAAATTCATAATGAGTAACTGTAATTATAAATTTAAGAAAACGCATATATGAATTCATACATTTTTGAGACATATTCGTTTGTTTGCTCTTACCACAAAGTCACTAAAATAGGCTGAGAAAATTTGGATTTATGCAAGCTGTTTTTTTTAAATTGATAATTATACTTACTCATAATTACATGTTTATTTAAATTTTCTTGTTTTATAGTTCACAGATAATATGGTAAATAATAAATATTGCATATTTTTTAATCATTTCACTCCAAGCAAAGTTATAATGCTAGTAGGACATAAAAGTTAACAGGAAGTGAAAGAAAATGAGAATTTTTAGTGAAGAGAAAGGACAATAAATGAACAGAATTCAGGAAAACAGAAGATGGTGATTGGCATTTCATTAAAGTTTTTGATGATTGTAGGTGGCAGAGAAGTAAGAAATTTGAAGGGAGTTCCCCAGACAAGAAGTGCAAGAAAAAAACCCAATTAGAATAGAACATATGGTTACATCTAGCTAGTTCAATAGTAAAACGGTGAGACTTAGTTACCAATTCATGTAGTCAAGGCACCAAGGAGGAAAGCTCATCAGAACAATTACTATGAAAGTATTTTTAGAAAAGACAGCAAGAAGCCACATCACATGAAAAAGTGACTGAAGTTGAGATACTAGATCAAGATTGATTACATTAAAGACCATTTTTTGAATTTTGTCAAGAATCTCAAGACATATAGTAGGAATAGTAGGAACACCAGATCAAATATGGTGACATTATTCAGTGCACAGATGAATGGTAGATTTATAAATGTGCAACATGGACTATGACAAGAAAAATTGTCTGATACAGTGAACCAACTTTTCTAGCAGTAGATGTAGCAATTGATTCAATATAGTTGTTCACTTCATGTTAGTGGAAAACATGAACCCAAAAAATTGAAGTGTGATGCTCTCCTGGAGGCAGAAAAGATTCTCTATGGTGATTAAATGAAAGTAGTTTTATTTTGGATGTGCTAAAATTTACAAGACAATAAATTATGAAGAGTCATGATCACCAATGTACTGAAGGGACATGGCACAAAGAAGAAGATGGTGTAATGGGGAGATGAAAGCATAAAGTTGTATTATACGAAATGTTCCTAGTGGGGAGAGTCTGCTTATCAAGGAAATCAGTATCTGATATCCTTAGATTTTAGGCTGCATTTAGCCTTATTTTAGTCTTTTGTTTTAAATTCCAGTTTCTCTCCATACTTTTGCCACCGACTGATATATTGAGAAAATTGCCCAGTTAACCACTTAGATTAGAGGTCTTTTTTGAGAGCAGTTGCTAATTTTACTTTGTCAGACCCTCTGTTGTACATTCTACTAAGACAGGATTAAATAGTTGTACATTCTACTAAGACAGGATTAAATAGTTGTACATTCTACTAAGACAGGATTAAATAGTTGTGTTATCTGTATAAATACCTAGTTGAGAAATGATGACATCGAGAAAGATGTTGATGAAGCTCAAAAAGAATAGTGCCCCTAGGGGACTCCATATTAATATGAAATGAACTAGAAGCATGCCCACTCAACATGATTTTCATTACACAATTTGTTAGGAGTGATTTGATTAAGCTAAATATTCATCTAGAGACAATGTAACCCTTGAGCTTGTGGAGACGTTCAGCATGCGAAACACTGTTGAAAATCTTTTATCTAGAGCTACAGCCTTAGCTTCACTGTTCTAAAGATTGATAGACAAATTCAGTAATAGCCGTTAACACATCAGTGAAAGATCTTGTAAAATGGAAGCTATATTGTATATCTGAAAGGAGGCTGTGTAAAGTAAGATGTCATACATTATGAAATGGACAAAGTCCGACAATTATTTAAGATATTTTTTATGTTTAGATGCTTAACCAATTTGGTGTTTATTAGAGCAACTAGTAGTTTGCCAAAAAGAGGTAAGAGACTAATAGGGCAATAATTTGAGGGGCCAGAGGTTTCTCCAGAATTCTTAAAAACAGGAACTACAGAGGAGGATTTCCAATAAGTTGGAAAGCAAAAAGCAGCAAGGCATTTATTGTAAAGTTTTGAGAGAACAAGACATTTCTTTAGGACAATTGTATCGAATTTGCAAGCTTTGTGGGGATCTAGTTTAGAAATGATAGCAGAAACCATGGACAGAGTTAGGTGCATATCAGACAGAGATACTCCAGATAAGTTGAGAGTGGAGTTGAAAGAGAATTTTCAAGCATAACACATTGTTTTATCTGCAGTAGATGACAACACTTGAAGAGACAAATAACTGAAGATTTGCTCCTGTTCAGTACACTATTACACAGCCACCAGTAATCTCTTGAACCAAACTTTTGAGAGTCTATATGATATCTCTTTCTATCAGTGAATAGTGACATTGCCTCTTTCAAGTCACGCTTAGTTGGTTTGCGTATTTTTATAATCATGTAAATATAAATTATTCTTATAAATAAACAATCTAATAAATAGTATTTGACTTTTTTGTTTTCATTTTTAGTAAAAAATGTATAAATCCAGTTTCATGTATTTAGGTTTTAGTAAAATTCTATAACTTTAAACAATTAAAAATTACCAAGGGAGTATCATGATGTCAAGAGAAAAACTGTCCTTTTAACATATTATGTTTTTTGCATGTACAATTGTTAAACTTTGCCATGTAATATATGATGGACACTCACAACAATATCAACATATGAGGGTCCAAAAGTTCAATACTTAGAACTGAACAGTGAGACTACCCTACACATGATTTGATTATAGTGGTAAAGTCTTGTGCAGAGCCAATGACACTTTTCAAAAGAACTAAATACAGAGAATTGGTGCACATGGTTGGCCATTAGGTACCCAAACAACCTTCCTCAAGTTTTGAATTCAGAGTTGGTTCATGAATCCAGTATGCCTTATTATTTAATTTATAGTCAGGGGAGAAAAGATGTATTAAGACCTTTCTCATGGGCATTTACCAAAAATTGAATGCAATAAACTTGACTGGAACTTGAACTCAGCTTACCAATATCTCATTCCAAGCCACTAAACATTTGTTCACATTATACAAAGCCCGAGAGCCACTCGAGATAGAAGATTGCAGAGTAAGAGGCACAGTTTATGGGTATATGTAGAAAAGATAATGGCTGAACCGAGACTTGAACAGGTTAAGATTGTTGTGATCAGGGAAGTATCCTCTTGGGAGTTGGTTCCACAAAGCAGTTCATGGAAAGAAGCTGCTGAAGTGGAACTTACATTTCCCCAACTGAATACAAAGGGAATGATGTTGGTTTGCTACAATGTGTGTAGAATGGTGGGTTTTAGCTGTGAAGGTTAGAATTGGTGAAAAAAAAAGGAATATAATTTGCCTGAACACCTTCTATAGAAATATCAATAGAGCAGTGAGAGATTTTGTGATATCTTGTCTGTGAGAAAGAGGTTGTAGGGTGGAAAATAATTTGTCACCTAAAAGGACACATAGATGCTTTTGGTCTCTATTGAGATTAGAAAGTGAGGACCGAACAGCTCCTGCTCATATATGACAACAATACTTCATTTTCGGCCTTATCTCTTGTGATAAAGAAATATTAAAAAATGTATGTAAAAGATTTGTGATTTGGTAGTTTTTTGTTTGTACTCAGCATTTATTGGATTTCTTTTTCTGTAGATAAGATTGATTCTATCAATAAAACCATTATTTTGTCAGAAGACATTCTTTTTAGAATGGAACATGTCACAGTTTTCTATCTTGTCATTTACTTACACCCCCTTTCCACATGCTAATGTAGGAAAGTGAGTTGGACTGAGAACTTTACAATATCCCCCATGTACATAACTAAGTATGTAAGCTAAGAAAAAAACACTTATTCTACATAAATACTTATTTTTAAACAATTTCCTCCTTGTTAAAGTTCTTCAGTGAGTCTTCTGTGTACCATGTCCCTTCAAAGGTTTGACGATTATGGCTCTCCACAACTTCCTTTTCAAAGGTTTGACGATTATGGCTCTCCACAACTTCCTTTTCAAAGGTTTGACGATTATGGCTCTCCACAACTTCCTTTTGTAGCTCCTAGTAATGTTTGTCTTTTTGCTATCCCTCTTAATCCTTGTTCTGCCAACCATTTACACAAGCTCATTAGGTAGATTATTCACTGTTTTCCTCTGTCTCTCTTGCTTTCAAGTTAGTGTTGAATTTTCCAAGCCCTCTTTCCTCATTATGTGTCCCAGAAACCTCAACTGTATCTTCCTGATGTTAAGTATTAGTGTCATTTTTGTTTCCACTGTCTCTATAACGTTTTTGTTGATCATATGTTTGGTTTATGGTATTTACAGCATCCTTCTATAGAACCACATTTCTGTTGCTTCAAGTCTCTTTGTTTGTGAGGAGATTGTTGAGTATTCACTGCCATATAGGAGGATTGATATTATGTAACAGTTCACTCTTTTCTTTGTTTCTAAGAAAATCATCTTGTTTTGTAATACTTTGCTTATCTTTTGGAAAGTATCTTTTACTATTCCAATGCACCTTCAGATTTAAGTATTGCATTTTTGTCCTCTGTTAAAACAGTACCAATTTTTTGTACTTGTTTGATTTTGGCATCTCTAATTCATTTTGGGTTGTTCCTTTTGCTGGCAGCCATAAATTCTGTCTTCTTACAATTGATATTGCATTGAGTAGTGAAGATTAATAACAGATTTAATATTATACAGTTAAAACACAGATCAAAATTCACCTAATAAATATGTGTCAGACACCAGAATTATTGATCCTCATATTAAAACAAAGTAGACTAAAACAGATGGCACTCTCTTTTCAGTATCTGGAGAAAATATTCCTACCCTAAGAACTCTCAGAAATAAAATTTGATCCCACACTCAGGAATACTACAGCTATCCAGGAAATGATTAAAAAAAACCTCAGATAAAGATTGATTTTAGTTTATCTAATTGCTTCAACAAATCATTAATTTTACTTGTATGCCATTCTACAAACAGTACTTTGGTTATTGTCAATTTACGAATTGTTAATATCTTCAGTAAAAATCTTGAGGAGGAAAATCAGTGTCTAAAGATGGCTAGGACTAACAAAATGTCTAACCAAAGTCGCTATTTATAGCATTCCAATGTATTATTACAGCTCGCTTTGAGCAATCTAGTAATGGAATTTATGGTCGCTAGAAACAACATACAAAAACTGCAAACACATTGGAAGCTGGTATTAAGTTCTTCAAACTTTCAATATTCTTTATGCTAGTTATTGTCTGAGAATTACTTCCTTTTTCCATCAATTTTTTTTTCATTAAGCTCTTTTTTCATTTCTGTTCTGGTATTTATAAAGCCACCCAGGTGAATATACAAAGTTTATTGATATTTTTCAAAGAAGTTTTTGAATTTTTTAAAGAAAATAATGAATTCATCAGTTATGACATTGTTTTCATTTTGTTGTGTGTTCAAATTGTTAAACCTTTTTTTCTTTCAATGAGCTTTGTATCTAATGATTGTCATATGTAGAATTTAATCCCTTTTTGTAGTTGTAAAGAAAAGAAAAAGAAAAAAAAAGAAAACTGTCAGCTTATAGTAGCAACAAACGTCTGCAATAGACTTCTTCTGTCAACACTTGTAGCCAAATCACAGTTCAAACGATAGTCCATCGTAACAGTCCAACAGGCAACGTAGAAAACGACAAAATGGGGTCACACATCCAAGCTTCTCTTCTCACCAGCAAAAACGCGTGTTCGTCCACAAAGCTCAGAAAATCTAATCGTTATTTATTGTTTCCATTCACAATTGCGGCACAAGGCCCAAAAGGGGAGGGGTTGAGGCTGGTCGTCACTAACTATCTTATACCTAGCTAATCCGATTCACGACCCATTCACTCATTACAATTTGCCCGTTCACCATAAAAAATTGTCCATCACCAATCAATCCTCCATACACCATAATACCACATTCTCTCAGTGGGTCCTACCAAGCGTGCCCCATGCCATAAAAATTTAATGTCAATAAATAATTATATATAAAAATCTATGATGAGATATGAGAGGGGAGGGAATGAACCCCAAAACAAACTAAATACGAACACAAGTAAACTAAACATAACTGATGTTAGTAGGGTGCATCCAACCCTCAAAACAGAGAGGCCACTGTATTGTGCCCATTTGGACAAAATCAAGAGGCTCTCTCACTAAGGGAATGGAAAAGGAGAAAAAATATACAGACATGGGAAATATAAAAGCTGACCCAGTCGAGATGGAAAGGGGGCCAAAACAAACTGGGGAGGTTGGGAATCTTGACTTGGATCATAACCAAAGAGGCAGCCGGGAACAGGCCAGGAACAACATTTATTCCTGTAAATGGGACCATACTCTTAGATGCTTTCCCGTGTCCTTAATGCACGTAAATTACTCCTGGGGCCTGAGGGAAATTCCTGGGGTCCTCCACTGACTTCCCGTCAGCAGAAGAGCCCCAAGAGAGCCTTTTTTGGAGCTGAAAGGTCCTTCTCTGCCTCTTTTCTATCCACTTTGCAAATGTCTTCCACCTTGCCAAAATATTTTTCTCCTTGTTTTTCTTGGATGGGTGGGGCGGGGTTGAAGTTGACAGCAGGGCAGAAGTAGATGGTTGGGGAGGTGTAAAAAGGGTGGGGGACGGAGCCCTAGTTGGTGAAGATGGGAGGCTCCTTGAGCAAACATTAATGTCCTAAGGTTCTATTTGTGAAGCAGGAAGAGATAATGATCTCAAATTAGTCATTTCTTTCTCCTTCCTGCTTCGTCCAGTCCACTTTTCTTTCTTTGCGGGTGTCTCCTCCTCTTCCCTCCCCCTCTTCAATGAGGAGGACCGATGTGGGGGCGTTACCTCCACTTCCATGTCAGACTCAATTCGCTGTTGCTGCTAGGGTTTGTTCTGTTGGTTGGTTTTTCTTTGGTTGCTGGCGCTCCTTTTTTTATGGTTTCAACTGTCTTGTTTTTGTTGAACCTCACTCTGTCGCTGCTACTGCTTTCTTTGTTTGGGTTACTGTTCCTGGTTCTTTGGTGGTGAGTGACCAGACTTCTGAGGCTCTAGCCTCTCCTGGGTTTGTTGTTGTTGTTGTTGCTTTGGGGCCTCCTGTTGAGAGGTAGGTCTTGACGCTTTCCGTCCCTTTCTTGTCACCTCCCTCCATGCATTATCCGGCTCTTTGCCAGCCACATCTGCTTTTTCCGCTGCTGCTACCACTGGGCCAGGCTGCAATGTGTGTTTTTTACCTGGACACGCCTTGGACATATGTCCCAACTCCCCACAAGCTCAACAATATGATCGCCTTCCCTCAACAATGATTGGCATCATCTTATCTCTGCACTTCAACATGTTGGGAATCTCCTTGAAACACTTTCTAGTTAAAGTCACTTGCATGACAAAGTCCCCAGTGGCAATCCCTGATTTGCTCAAAGTTGCATTCACCTCTTCTACTGGACTGTATTGGGCAAAGAAGGCCCCCAGATGATCGCCACTGATGTCCACTGGAACCCCATGGATGGTGATTTTGGTTACTCTTGTCTCCATGTATTCCGTTTGGACGGATTTTGTAGTCAGGGTACTTCCTGCTAGCCTTTTCGCCTCTTCTTCCATAGCTAATAATAGGTCCCATAAGGCATTTGACCTTCTGGCCAAAAGCTTCGGACTTAAAACACAGCCGAACAAATAACAGTTTTGCCTGCTATGTAAATTATTCTTTTTTCTGTACAGGCATAAAATACATGAAATTATAAACCAAATAAAAAGCAGAAAAGAATAAAAGCAATAAGTATGTAAAACCAAAGAAATATGTAAAGGTAAATCAAAACAGGGTAAAATACAAAAAGGAAAACAAACAAAAACGAAAAAGTGTAAAACTAAATATGCGCAAAATAAGAAAATAATAAACTGAAAAGTTGAAAAAAGTTTTGAAAATAAAAAGTGAAAAATTTATTGCTTTGAAAAATGTCTGAAACTTGTCAATCACAAAGCAAAACAATACTCAAACTCTTGCATTTAGGTCAGAAAATCTAATCCTCACATAAGTAAAAAATAATGGCTTTTGTTCAATGAGAGATCTTTCTGATTGGTCATACCATTCAGGGGAAGGAAGAACATTAGCATTGATTCTAGTCCTTAAAATTGATTTTTGCTAACTAGTTTTTGGTAATTTTTCTTTGGCAGATCGCACACAAAACATAAACTCTTTTTTGAGGTAGCTGATTATCTCTTTCACTACATTTTCATACACTGGTTTATTTAAACTGGAATTCTCGTCTCAGTTGTCAGTCACAATGTTCTATCTGTTGTACCCTTCTAGCCTTCTTTTGGTGTCTGTTATATTTTGTAAGCTCAGAATTTTGAATGAACCTTTTATTTCTGGAAGGTTATTTCCAGAATGTTGCCAGATATAACAGGAACTCAAAGATAGTGGGAGAGGCAAAACAGCTTGTGAGATGACCCCACCTGTCTGCTAAAGAAATTCTGCTAGCAGTTGTTAGTTGGTGGTGTATAAGTCTGTATATAAAGAAGAGAGTGCATGGTCTTTTCTCTTTTTTGTTTTTTACTTTAATCTTATCACCAAAAAAATGTCATAGGTACAAGACCTGTGTCATTTCCACTCAGAGTGGAGGTGGAAGCCTCTTTATCCCCTGTGAACTATGTATTGCATGGAACACAATACATCATACAAATGCCCTAATTTGATAACTCTACCAAGTTAATGATGAACTCTTCTCAAATACAAGCCTCATCCATTTTAATAAAATACAGGCATATATGTATGAATAAATACATCACTATATTCACACTTTCTAAGAATTAATGGATTTTAATTTCATTTTCTTTAATAAGTTTTCTCAAATATGCAGTCTGATAGATGAAATATAATACTGTTTAGAATAAACAGAGCATCTACTCAAAAGCATCTACGGGTATCCACTTAAGAATAATGTTTGAATAAAAATATATACACTTCTATTTTCATCCTTTTTTATTCATATTTTGCTTTGCTACAGTAAAAAAGTACAAGAAATGCAATATTTATGTTCCGAATAATATCAGAGACAGCAATATGTAGAAGGATATACACCTATGTTTTGTAGATTATGCAAAAGCATTTGATTAGGTATAACATTAATATCTATTTGATTGCTTGCAAAACTTGATTTATTTGTGAAAGACATTAAAATAATCCAATAAACCGGAATATATACTGGGAGAAAACTGCTTGCATATGGAAATTGAATTAAGTAAGTTCAAAAAAATAGAAAGAGGCAAAAAACAAAGATGTGTTTTTCACATTGGATTTATTTAACATATACAGTATGGCAATCCTAAGAGAACTAGAAGTCCTACCAGGATTTATTATTGGTGAGTACAGTCTTAGGAACATAAGATACACTGATGACACTGTATTGATGGCAGACACAGAAAGCTGCAGGAATTCCTAGACAAGCTAGTAAAGAAAGATGAGAAGAAAATACAACCCATACATTTTAAGATGAGTGTGTGACTGTAATTAGCAAAAATCATGGAGGCTCCATTCATAACTTCCATTGAAATAAAAAAAAATGGAAAAGAAAAGAATGCCGGAAAATCAAATAGTTTGGCCAATCAAAAAAATTGACTTTTAAGTTAGCTGAAACCATGTTCACACCAAATTCTTTAACTTATTCAAAAGTATAAAATCCTGATACCTCTAGGCCAGCCCAGAGGCAGCTAGAATGACCTCAGGAGAGGACAAAACAAAAGAATGTAGCCATGCATGATGTGTGAAGAAACAGTCAAGAGGTCATTTGTTAGTTCTATTTCCACTCTGTTCAGGGCTGTAAGAAAACATAGCAGATTGACATCTGAACTAATTTGTCACATTACTACTGCCTCTATCATGTACTGACTTCAAACTACCAAAACAGACCTTTCTTTAGGCTGCTATCAATATCTGCTGTGTTAACAAACTTTTTGCTACACAGAGTAACAAAGAACTCACTTATAACTCTAAAGAAAATAAATAAATATATTATTTACTTTAACCCTTGAGTCAGTTTGTTTTATGCCCTATGTTTCTGATAAAATCTGGCAACGTTCAGAAGTGAACCCATATTCCGCAAGTGAATGTATGGTTGTCAGCAAGAGGAAAAGCCCAAGGTGTGAACTACAAATTGGAGGCATTAAAATCCAGCAAGTACAGAAATGTAAATATCTGAGAAGTGTTTTAACAGATTATTGAAAATGTGATTGAAATCTCAAGGTATACTGGAGCAAAAAAAGCCTTCTAAAAGCTATGGAAAATATTAAAAGAAAAATCTTTGTTAAAAACAAAGAAAAGGGTGCTTAACTACTATGTAATATCAGTCCTCCTGTATGGCTGTGACAGTTCCCTCACAGATGAAGAGGAGACTTGAGGCAACTGAGATGTGGTTCTACAGAAAAATGGTAAAAATATCATGGACTAAACATGTGAAGAACAGGGAAGTTTCAATAATAATAGAAACAAAAAGAACACTTCAGAATCAGAAAAAGAGACAATTGAAATTTCTAGGGCACATAATTAGGAAAGAGGACTTGGAAAATTTGACACTTGCAGCACATATTTAAGGCAAAAGGGACAACTTTCAAAATTTCAATTTCAAACACTGAAGCAAGGATTATTATTGCATAAAAGCATAAAATGAGCCAGAAACAGACAAAAATTGAGACATTTTTTAATAAAAAATATATTGGTTAAAACCTTGAAAAAGGTATTTTTTGTTATTTGATGATATAAATATTAAATTTATTAAGAAAATTGCTTTATTCTTCATTCTTTTTTTATAATTTAGGTATTCAATTATCTGGAATTTTGAATTATCCAAACATATTTTTTCAATTCCTATCCCAAGTTGTCAAAATAACCGAGGGAGTATTGTAATGAGATTACCCTTTCTTTTTTTTTTTTTTGAGCCAATAAAGAAAAATTATGTTAAATGGTGAAATCAACGCTAAAAACCAATAAAAATGAAACCAATATTAAATCTAAAGAGAAAAAACAGGGACTATGTAAGCTGATGAATTTACTGGCAAGAAAATCTGATGAGTCAGTGAATACTGAAAAAACAGGTCTGCCACTGGAAAAAGAAAAGAAATATTGGTTTATGGCAACTTGATAATTTATAGAGAAACTGAAATTGACAAAAGAGTGAGGGCTTATATCTTATGTGTGTGTGTGTTTGTGTGTGCGTGAGTGCATGCATGTGTGTGTGGACAAAAATCCACCAGAACAGAAAATATAGATGACAATTTAGGAAAAAAAAAAATTCCCAAATTTTTATTTTATTTTTATTTTTTAAATAGGACTATATCAAATGGCTTGATTTTGAGCAATGTCATTGCTTGATTCATTCTGAAATATGGGCAACACAGATATGGCTTCTTCATCTTGCTAGTCTTATATTCTCTTGTGCAGATATGGCACATCTTTTGCAATACTTACATAAATGCCACATAATGCATAATAAATGACTTCTCTCATAAATATATGACTTTTCTTACTATATATATATATATATATATATATTATAGCTGGCCACTTGTATTCAATGATACCTGTCTATTATGCCAGCTAGTCAATTCCTATTGCAGATGCTTGCTCAGGTGAATTTGTGTTTGTTCAACACCCACGGAGCCAACCTGTTGTTTTTACTGCAACTATGCTAAGCAGATCTTAGTTACAGTTTCTGGGAAAGACCATGTTATCTAGCATGATCAGCAATCTGAACAAGGCCGGCACACTCAAACCCTCAGTTAGGATGACTTGTGACTTTATGCTAGCACAGCTATCAACGGCCACCAAGGGTTCTGTCTACTCAATTTCACTCACAAGGCTTGTGTCAATTTGTGATATGGTTTTTAGGCACTTTCCGAAGGTGCTGTACACTGGGATTGCCCCCTCCAGGAAGTCTATTTCCTGACAAATCAACCATGGTGAGATTCGAACCCGGGTCTCATGGTCAGAAAGCGAACGTTCTAAGCACTTGCCCATACACCCATATATATATATATATATATATATATATATATATATATATATATATATATATATATATATATACACACACACACATAGTTACTTATATTTATACAAACATCTATGTTTGTTTTTTAGTTTTTTAGCATTTTTTATATACTTAATTTCAACATTATTGCAAAATTTTTCTATGATCATATAATTTGTAATATTCAAACTTATTGATTATTTATTTGTTTAATTTAAATTACTCAAAAAACTTTCAATTCTTGTAATATTTGTATATTTTTTAATTGTATATATAGTATATGTTTTGGTTGTATATAGCTGATGACTGTTTACTTGTTAGATGAGTAAGACAATTGCTAAGATCATAGTTATGTAAAGCTTGCACAAAATTGCAACAACTTACACCAACATTATTAAGAATCCCTGAGACATGCACATGCAAGATATTAAGATTGTTATACAGGAATAAAATGTCACTGCCGACACTTGAGCTTGAACATAGATCACCAGTGAGCAAGCACAGGCGATCCCATTATTGAATTAAGTAAACCATGTAACCATAGAGGAAATGCATATATGGGAGGTATCATGTGTCCAATTGATTGCATTTCTATTCTATCCTCTATTACTATACGGAACTGCAATTCTCTACTCTATTCACTATACTATTTCTATTTTTGGATCACTATATGGATATAG
This sequence comes from Acanthosepion esculentum, assembly GCA_964036315.1. NCBI lineage: Eukaryota > Metazoa > Mollusca > Cephalopoda > Sepiida > Sepiidae > Acanthosepion > Acanthosepion esculentum. The sequence continues at coordinate 566,161 of OZ038482.1, forward strand.
TGCGAGTGATATTTGAAGGTGTATGACACCAGTATTGTTCAATAACATATTATAGTTGCGATTACAAAGTCTCTACTACAAAAGTATTATGAAAGTCATGAGTATTGATTGGCATCACAAACATGGTACATGACGTGGTGTAATGGTTAGCAAGCTTGTCTCACAAAAAACATTACAACTGAGTAGTGAGTTTGATACTCAGTGGGCGTCCCATATATTCGGCCTTGTGCCACATCTAAGCTGTGCTTTGAAAGAGTCACCAAAAGTAGCAATGTGTGTTCGTTGACATCACAAAAAAGATTTGAGTTTTCCTTCTCTTAGACTGGTTGCTAACCAAGGCTGGAGAACTCAGTCTGCCATACTATTTGAGAATTAACCCATATCTGGTGGTGGAGAGAAGAAAGGATTCATACCTTTCCTAGGGCTATTTCCACAAAAGTGAATGCAAAACAAACTTTAATGGAATTTGAACTCAGCTATCCAATTTCTCATTCAAAACCACTATTCATTACATCACCCATATAAATATATATATACACACACACACACACACATATATATATATATATATGCAGAGAGAGAGACATGCACAGAGGTACACACACACATATAGATATAAGTACAGAAGCTATTATGTAATATTATGAAATGCCAAGACATTAATAAAATGTAACCAAATAATTTTATGGTTTATCATTATTTCATTCATTACTGTCCAAATGGACTGTAATATTATTTATAATCTTAATTTCAACTAATCAGAATGAAACTTTAAAAAGGTTGACATTCAACTGAATTGTTTACCCTCCACAGAGGGACTGCATTACCATTTCAAAAGTGTTCAAAATCTTCTAAATTATGAAAAATGTCAGTTCAGAGTGTGTATATATATTTATATATATACTGCAGGCGATGGGTAAATTGTCGCCATTTTATATTTTTAATTGCATGCATTTTGTTTTTGATTTTGTCGACTGCACAGTATCGTAGGGTCAGTTAGGTACCATCTGTGAGAAAAAAAGCACCATGGTGCAATTCACTCTGCCAGGAATTTGGAAACATTAATGCCAGAAGTTCCAATACAAACATTTTCAAGTGTTTGGGTATCCATCTATGGACAGTGCAGAAGGTTTGGAAAGAGTTAGAGGAATCTAATGGTGATTACAAAAGTATGGCAGCTCGGAAAACTCACTCTGATTGTTCTGATAAAAAAAGAACCCCAGATTTTGTTGGTGAGAGCCTCAGACTCAACATGGAAATCTACATCAAGTGCCTTGAGGAAGTAGTGCTGTCTTGGGTCAAGAGGGTGGTTTCTTGAAGAGCCTATGTCTGGCTACAGGACTTTGCACCATACCAGACAAGTAGTCATAGCTGTCAGACAACTTCTGTGACCACATCATTCCTTACATCTAGCCACCTAACTCCCCAGACTGCAACACCCTTGATTATTATTTGTGGGGTGCAATTGAGTGAGACACAAAAAAAATTCCTTGTAAAACCAAAGATTATCTGAAGGCAAGGATTATGGCTGCATTCACCAACTTAAACAAGGATACTGTCCAGAAGAGTTGCAGGAGATTGCGAAGTAGACATGTTTATATTTATCTAAAAATTATAACATCACTACAAAAATAGCCATTTTGTTTCAACACTACTGGTATCTAAAGACATGAGTAGTGGTTTTGGTTATTAGAATTTTATTCAATTTATACTAATCCTGTATTCATATATATATATATATGTTTTTATATTTATATGTATATATATGTTTTTATATTTATATGTATATGTATATATATATATATGTTTTTATATTTATATGTATGTATATACATATTTCTATATATGTTTATATATATATGTTAACACACATATATATATGTATATATATGTTGAGGGGTCTTCCCCTTTTTACACAAATGGACTCACCCAAGGTATACATATACTACTGCTAGTGGATACCCGACAGAGACAGACAGAGAGAAAGAGAGGGAGGTCGAACATAGTTGAACGTCAAAAGGAACGAGCATATGAATGTAGTGGCAAGAGTCACAGTAAGCGAACACGTAGACTCAGTAAGAAGTCATACAGCAATACGTTGATACCAAAGACTATATATATATATATTTGTCAACTAACCCCTCATTCCTCAAACTACTAACCTGTATTACCAGTTTGTAATATTACGTTAATACATTTATTTTCCTATATTCATTCTTGGCGTTTGTTATTATTTGATACCGGAATCCACAACAACTTGGCAACGAGGAATTTGAACTTACATGAAAGGAAAGAAAAATTTTTCTCTCGTTGACCACAACAACTGGGTGACAAGGACTTCGGACCTACACAAAAAAAAAAAAAATTTGCAGTTTGCCAGTGTCCATAACAACTTGGCGACAAAAGATTTACAAGGATTAAAATACGGAAATGCGAGTTTTTCGTAAGACTCTTATCATGGAGGATTTTAAAAGTATTTTAGTAGAACTTGTAAAATACCAAAATGAACAACAATTACAACTCCAAGAAAGAATGGAAGAGAAGTGGCAAAACCAATTACTACAAACGCAGAAGGAAAATGAAGAATGGCAAAAACAATTACTACAAACGCAGAAGTAAAATCAAGAAAGACAAATGCAACTCCAGGAACTAATATTAAAGGTAGCGGGTAACAAACAACAAAATATCGAAAAAGAGGCGACTTTTTCCCAAGATGCAGTGTGGAATACGACAGTTTCAAGTGTCTTATTTTTGAACAAGGGTTAGTCTCAGCTAAAGATAGTGAAATGCGCAAAAGAATGCTTTCAAAACTGCAAAATGAGCCTGGATTAACACTACAAAAATTATCAGAAGAATGCCTGAGTATAGAGAAAGACTTGAAGGATATCGTGGAGTCAGGAGTAGCACATATATGTAAGTTGAACAAAAGTTTACGTTTTTCACCCTCCCCAGAAAGAAAACAAAAATTCTATAATAATGAAAAAAGATTTTCACCCAACCTGGAAAGAAAACAAAAATTCTATAATAATGGAAAAAGTAAAATGTATAGGGCAAATAATGACAAAAATCTAAGCAAATATACCCCCCCCATCTGCATGTTATCGATGTGGAGGATTACACTGGAATAAGGATTGTCGTTTTAAATATAAAAACTGTCTAGCGTGTGGAAAAATGGGTCAGAAGGCATCCCAATGTAGGAACAGAAAATTTACTAGTAAGATAAGAGCTACTAGAATGCACGACGAAGACAATATTAACATAAGAAAATACGTGGAACTTGAAATTTTAAATAAAAAGATAAAATTACAACTAGACACAAGTTCGGATCTAATGATAATTAACCTACAGACATGGAGAAAGCTTAATAGACTGACCATAATACATACACAGAAAATTGCTAAAGTCAGTTACAGGGAAGCATATAAAATTCGAAGGAGAAGTGATCCTAAAGGTAAAATTCCACAGAAAAATAAAAAAACTCAAGATATTCGTAATGAAAGATATAGAAAATCTGGTGGGCACAGACTGGATGCAAAAGTTCGACGTATGGGATTTACCTATCAGTTCTTTTTGTAAGAAGATAAAGTGCGAACCATCAGAAGCTATAAAATTAAAGGAAAAATTACATAATCAATTTCCAGGAGTATTCTCGAGCGGTTTGGGACAATGTAACAAGTTTGCCGCTAGAAATGAATTACAAGAAAATGTCCAACCAGCAGTAAAAAAGAAGCGAAACGTGCTGTTTGGCTGCAGAATACAGTCTGTGTTTGATAACTTATTGCCGAACAAGAACAAAAACTTATAGTACTCAAGAGATCATTCGAACCTGGTACAATAATTAACAGATTAGGAAATGTGATGTACACAGTACAAGGCAAAAAATTTACCCACAGAAGACATATTGACCAAATACAAAAAAGACGAGTCGAGGAGCCAAGCTCGTCATCTGCAGAAAATGACGATTCGATGGATGCGATCTTTGAAGCTTTTGATATTCAAAGACCACAGGAAGACACAGAAATTAGGTCAAACAGGAAAAGAAAATTTATAGAACCTCTAATTATCGACCATAAGAGAAAAAATACAATCTCCTCCCAAAAGGGATCTAAGGAGGGGGGTGTTGAGGGGTCTTCCCCTTTTTACACAAATGGACTCACCCAGGGTATGCATATACTACTGCTAGTGGATACCCGACAGAGAGGGAGGTCGAACATCGAAAGGAACGAGCGTACGAACATAGCGGCAAGAGTCACAGTAAGTGAGCACGTAGACTCAGTAAGAAGTCATACAGCGATATGTCGATATCAAAGACTTTATATATATATTTGTCTACTAACACTGCATTCCTGGAACTACTAACCTGTATTACCAATTTGTAATATTACATTAATACATTTATTTTCCTATATTCATTCATGGCGTTTATTATTTGATACCAGATTTCATCCCGGAACCCACAACAATATATGTACATATTTATATATATTTATGTATATATGTATATGTTTATATATGTTTACATATATATATGTTTACATATATATTTTTGGCATCCACAGACAGACTGTGTATTTTTGTCATTCACAGCTCAGCAGGGATGAAGGTGAATGTTAGCATGTTTATTTTTAGATTTAGACAAACACACAGTGACTGACAGTGACTCAATTAGGTTTTTATATTTAATTATAAGTATTATGTCTGGATAAAGCTGTTTTGTTTTTGAGAGACCTATTGATGAAAGTGTCTGTGATGATATAAGCATTACTTCCAGTTTTCTGCAGATATACCAATGTAGGTCTTCTTCAGAGAAAATCATTGCTTCATATAACACGTTTTGAGACCTTCATTTACCTCCAACAAGACACTCAGTTGTCCTTCTGCAATTGCATGTGGGCGTAATATCCATTTCTTCACTGTTATGTAATTTATTTAGTAGCTTACTCTTGTGGACTGAGATGATTTTCTCTACATTGTTAACACAAGAGTAACTAATTTTAAACGATTTTCTATTAAGCATTATTGATAAAGGATTATTGTCATCAAAATATTTATCTATTAGTTTTAAGAAGAAATGGCCTATATTAATATTGGAAAGTTTGCAGTCAGGTGGGTTGAATCATATGAATTTCCTTTTTCTGTTTTTAGAGTTTTTAAAATTTAGGTTCTTAGGCTCATCTTTGTAGTGTAACTCTTGTTTAAACTTACTATTTTTTAATGCTTGGTTGTATATAAACATCCTCTCACTAAAAAATTTTTTGTTCGTGGATAACCTGTTTCTTCTTGTGTTGACGATTTTTGGTATATGCTCTATAATTGACTTTGGGTGGTTAGAAGGGACATTAATGTAGATGGGAGTTGACCTTATTTTAGAAAGGGTTTAAAGATGTTGTTGGAAAGGTTAAGAGTGATATCAAGAAACTTGACAATTTTTAGGTATGAATATTTTAATTCAGTTTAATTTTAACTGTTATAGTCATAAGTGAATTCTTGTCTTCTCTACCATGTTCCAATAGGGAGGTAATCATCTCTATAGACAAATTAACATTTAAGTCAGTGACTTTATATATAAAGTTAACATTTCTGAGTTGACTGATTTGGTGTACATTTTAGCTGGCATTTCATTTTCTTTTATAAAAAATTTGGGATACACTATTTACATTATTCGGACTATTGTCCTCATCTTTGTCACCATATTTATTGTTTCGGACGTTGTACACTCCGGCCTTCTTCAGATAGTTGGAATGTCGAACTGAACCCTTTATTTCACTCACTGGGGTAAACTGTTCTAGTTCCATGTTTAATGGATATCAGTTATCTCCTGTTAATTCCCCTCTCCAAGTTCTCCACTGCCTTAACCGGGTATTGAACTCACACTCTTTGGGTTCTGTAACTGGATCTAATCAAGACCTTTATCCACTGTGCCATGCGTCCTTGAGGACATTCCAACCACCTAAAGAAGGCTGGAGCACACAACAGCCGAAACGTTGTAATAAATATAGCGACAAAGATGTTATTGTTACCAACCAGCTTACATAATGCTATGAACTTATATAAATAAAAGACTTTGTCAAAGAAATATGAGTCTTTTTCATTAAACTAAGAAAACAGTATACAGAATTTCTCTGAAAAGTGTCATGTACCCATACAAAGCCAGGGAAAATAATTTGTTGACTGAATTTTTTATATGAGGGTCATTCAAAAAGTTCTAAGCCTCATCCAGAAAGAAGACCATAGCTGAACATTTTTATGGCAACACACTACCGCTTCTTATAAAGTTGGAAAACTAATTCAGATTTCTGTCTTAAATTCTGTGCAGGTGAGGTCCATACAAAGGTGAGGGTGTGCAATAAATCTAAAAATGGACAAAACACAGACTTGAGAAGTCATAAACCATCTGCAAAAGAAAGGTATGACGCACAAGGAAATCCATGAAGACATGGTACAGACACTTGCTGAGGACTCCCTTTCTGATGTAACTGAAGAATTTGGGTAGGGACAGCACAGATGACCCTCAGTCAGGTCATCCAAAGCTTCAACCACTGATGAACTAGTTGATGCCATTCACCATATGGTTTTGGATGACAAACATCTTACTGTCCAACAGATAGCTAAGTCTATAGGCATTTATTCCAATTCGTCCATACTGAATTAACTGAGATCTTGGGGATGAGCAAGCTGTCTGTGAGATGGGTCCCAAGAATGCTGACACCAGAGCAGAAGCTGAAAAGGGTTGACATTTCCAGGACACTTTTGATTCACTTCCAGGCTGACCCTGAGAATTTCCACTGCAGATTAGTAACTAAAGATGAAACTGCGGTTCACCACTTTGAACACAAATCAAGGAAAACAGTGGAAACACTCTGGTTCTCCACCCCCGAAGAAGTCTAAGCAGGCAGTGTCTGTTGGCAAGTTGATGTTTTTTTGTTTTTTTTTATTCTGAAAGTGTAATCATGATAGACTACCTGGAAAAGGAAAAAAAACAAAAAAAAAAAACTATTAATGTTTTCCTGCTCTGGGATAATGTATCTGTTTACATTGTTCATGTTGCAATAACTGAAGCAGCCAACTGTGGCTTTGAATTGTTACCCCATTCCCCTTACTCACCAGACTTAGCTTCATCTGACTTCTTCCTGTTTCTTAAATTCAAATCCCAACTGCGTGATTGCCATTTTGGAAACAATGATGAGCTCGTATGTGTTATGGAGGAGTTTTTGGAGGAACAGGACATCATCTTATTCCATGATGGGATTGCAATGCTTAAGCATCATTGGACTAAGTGCATTAAATGTCAAGGGAGACTATATTGAAAAATAGTGAAAAACTGGTTTCTCCAAATCCTTCTGGATGAGGCTTAGAAGCTTTTGAATGATCCTTGTATGAATAAAAGATTTTTATCAAAAACAGGAAACTTTTGCATCAACCTTATCTGTTTGATTAGAACAAAAAAAAAAAAGAAAAAGACAATGATAAAATGCAGTCATAAATATCTAGTTCAGCAATGATGGGAACCACAAGTGAAATAGCTTAACTATTTACCTCATGATGAATAAACTGCTTATATTTCATCAGCACATGACAAAGTATTCATCATACTGACATCAAATATTTTATCTATAATTTATAGCAATGAAATATACAAATGGAAAAAAATATCTATACAAGCATTAATAAGCATGAACATTATTTGAAAACTGTTTTCATATGAAAAATATCTCAACTAGATTTTTAAATTATTTGCCTCACTTTAAAGAGAATTTTAAAAGTATAGATGCAAAAAGTTATTTCACAAAATTGTCATTTTTCAGTCTTATAAGATTAGTTATAATTTTGTATATAAAAATCTTGTTTCATTTTAAAACCAGTATAAAAGTTAATTTCTTTAGAAGAATTTTGATGATTTAAAACAAGTACATAAAAATTTCACTAGTCTAAACAAATACAGGAACACAGTTTAAGCGTAGCATTTAATGTTTTATTATTAATCTACTTTTTGATTTATCTGGATTCCTTGTAATTGTGTGTTCAATCTTTGGATTGGGTTGTGCAGAAAAGTCACTTAGATTCAGAGGGAAACAAAAACACACAAGCAGCTCAAAGGCTATTAATGTAGTATTGTGTCATGGATCAGCAACTGGTTAGGTTTTAGATATCTCTTGTGTGATTGCACTGTGGCTTGATGCAGAAAAAGGAAAAATATTCAAATTTTGCAGTATTGAAAGCATGGATTATAAATACCATCAATAGGTTTTCTACAAAATCTTCTCCAATTTTTTAAACAGTGCAAATTTATAAAAAATAAAATATCTTAAATACAAGTCATTTAATTCATTTTAAGTGATTTTCTGATATGAGGTATAAAATGTTAGTCAAATTTAGCATCTTTAATTTTTTTAAAATATTAAATTCCTAAAACTCTAAATTATGTAAACAATTTTTCTACAAATGTTTAATAGTTATTTTTAAAATAATTTTTATGTAAACTGAAGTAAAAAAAAAAACAAAAAAACACTACAACCTGATGAATAAAGACAGAGTAATGTATTTTTAAAAATTGGCAAGATTTTTAAGTTTCAATCTTTGTCCAACCTAAACTGAGACAATTTTAATAACATTCATGGAAGTATCTTGAAGACCATCCAAGGGAAGTAAGCGAAATATCCTTGTGAACAATGCTGATTAGATGTACAAAATTATCAAAAATAATGGTCTGTTAAAAAGTATTTAATTATCGAAATATTTGTATCTAACTTTAAAGATTCTTCCAGGTGAAAGATTTAGTATTTATTCCTTATTTATATCCAATTTTTAATATAATGGTTAAATAAAATGGATTATGAAGATCTTGAAATAAGTCATGATTGCATTAAAATAAAAAAAATCTTGTCATCAGTGTCTTGCTGCTGTATCCTTAGTATTATAAGGTCTACAACTGATTGATTACATGAGAAGCTTGTGTTGTCAATCATTTAATAAAGAACTTATGATATCATTGCCTGAATCAAAGATATATAGAAGACAGTCTTCATTTTATACTAAACCTGTATGACTAAAGACTGCACATTGTAAAGATTTATTTTTTGTAAATATTTTTTACATGCACAAATAATGTCCTATTTGTAATTAAAACTAGTCTTGATTAATTAGTAATACATATTAGTAAAAGCAGTTTAATTTGTTCTTAACAACTGAAATCAAAGAAGTAACTCTAGGCTTATTAAATTTGAATTGTAATATTTACATAAACTTCAGTTAATAAAAGTAGAAAAATTGTGGTCTCTCATCTACTGTTCTTTACAGTAGCAGTTCTCTCTTGGTCATTACACTGGTAATAACAATTTTGCTAAAAGGGTAAAATGTGTTTTAAATGAAATCAAATAGGCATCTGAGCTCAGAACTGTTCTAGCACATCAAAATTTTGAGCATAGCATATTTCTGTTCAAGGTAAATATGATATTGTATATTAATATCCACTTAAGCTGGTAACATTGGATTTATTTGTGTTAGTTATATAGGATGAATTTCTCATAGTTAAATACTACGCTGATTTAATATGCTCATATCAAAGAATGTTAAACCAGATATCTTAAAATGCACTTCTTGCATTCTCATGTAAATTCCTCCATTTCAGTGAATTTGGATGCTGTTAAGTGATGAGCATGGCAAGAAGCTCCACCAGAACATATCTGAAATGGAAACGTTATGAAGATTTCAATTCATACATAATACTTATCAGTGATTCCTTTAAAAAGAGACAAGTTCAATGCACAAAATACAAGAACAAGCGTTTCAAACATTCCTAAATATATCAGAAATGTGTATTTTATATTCATAGTTATTTCCTATAGTTATCTAAATTTACCTTGAACATAAATATACTAAATACAGTCCTAATAAATTATTAATATAATATTTATCTTGAACATATACTAAGCACATAACTCAAGAATCTGTACTGGTAGAATTTTGAGCACCTATTTCAAATCAGCATACTAAATTTAGCATATTACAATATTATTTACCTGGTAACTAATAGTGGATATTAGCTGCCTAGGCTTACAGATTTGATGTGTTTGTAATTGTTATAGTGTCAAAACTTTGTTAATCAGTTTCTGCTATTATCCAATTAATTTTTTCAACCTTTATCACATTTCAATCAACTGTTTTACATTCTTGCCTTCCTCATGAACTTTAAGCTAAACCCTGTATTTGATCCACTTTTAATTACCAGTCATATCTACAATATTTACCCAGATAATTTCACTAATTGTAACCATCAAGTATTCTTTATTATGCTGTTCTATATGAAGATGTAGACAGAATGGAACTTCATGTGCTACCAGTAGCAGGGAATGAATTGGATGCATGCTGATTCTTTATCGTCCTGTAAGAATAAGCATATATGCAAAGCTCAAATATTTTTATCAGTAGGACTACCATGGGTATAAAAACTTATAAGAAACTCTAATAGAAGATGTTAAAATGTGTATAGGAAAAAAATTACCCTCTAGGACATTGCTTAGTGAGTAAAAGCACCGATGTTTATCTGATTACCTGAATTTTCAAAGTTCAATCCTTGTTTCAGATAGTGTAAACATATACACCAGCTTAATAAGAATTGATAATCAGAAATTCTGAAAGTGTCACCAGATATAACATACAAGAACATCACATCCCTATGGAGCAAATAAAGCATTCTGTTTGCCATTCTTAAAATGTTACTGAATGCAACAGAGAACTAAGGAATTGGCAAGAGGCAAAAAAAATGATACTTCTTTCTTATTCATATTAAAAAGGCAAGCACAATAATTATACTTTGGGGGAATATTAAAAATTAAATAAAGCAGGAGTGTACAGCGACTGAAATATGACAAAGGAAAGAATCATTGCACAAGTTTAATAACATCAGGCCTCAAAAATGAGGATGAAAAGTAGTTTGTTTTATTGAGAGGTATTTTGTAAAAAACTCAATTTCAATGACAACTTAAAATGTGAATCTTTCTAAGTTGGAAAAGAATATATATCCATTAAAAAGAAAATCAAATCTTCCTAAGAATGTAAAAAAAAAAAAAATTAAAAGAAAATTTCAGAGGAATCACTTTTTCCTATAGTAACATATACATTTTTTTTCATATGATTTAATGCTTGATATTAAAGATCAGAATATTATCTGATTTATTTGCTGGTAGAATTTATTAAACATTAAAACTTACATTCACTCTAATGTAGTTATCTCCATAGAAATGCAAAATTAATTTTTAAAAATGAAAAATCTTTCTTAAAACATTTATTTTAGTTTTAATTTCATGCTAATAGATTAAATTTAATATTTCCAATAAGCAAAATACTTTGCTGGATTTCAAAACTAATTTAAATTGACTGGAAGTAGTTTTTGTTTTGAAATTGCTAAAATAGCTGATTTTACCATCATTTTTAACCAATTGTAATTACAATGTATTTCTCCTTATTAAAAAAAAGATCTTAAAAAAAATATTTTTCTGAAACTTTGAGGAATACTAGTGGATTTAAAGTATAATCTGATTTGAAACAAATATTACTTTTTTTTGCATTTTTTAACATGTTAACTGTTTAACTAAGATATTAACAGGTTGACTGACAGATGGAAGTTTATCTAATTTTGTTCTACGGTGGATATATCTGTAAAAAATTACTTGACTATAACATGAGCACCTTTATTAGAGAATTTTTAACTACTCAGTAATCTTAAAAATTTATGAAAATATTCTCAGTAAACTAATGTTTTATTGAATTTTAGGTACTTTGGCTTCATTTATAGTTATCGCTCTTATTTTCTGATAATGTCAATGTCATGTATGGATGGATGTTTGTATTTAAAAATCACCATGTTTATACACATACAAAAAAAATTCAAAAATGTTTTTTCAAGTATTGGTAGTTGCTAAATTGTAATAAGCTTTTCCATTTATGATTAATAAATATAGTTTTTATTTAATTACAATATCACTTAACTGCGACAAATTAAGACAGAATTTTAAAAGATTTAAAACTTTACAAAATTATAATAAAAAAAAAAAAAATGAAAATTCATTATTCATGAAATTTTTTTTTTCTTAAGACAATAGTCCATAATATATTCTTATTTATAAAAGCAATTAAAAGCTTTTCTAATTAAATAAAACGTCGTGAATATGACAATAAAGATGTGGACAACAGTCTGAATGTAAAATGTCTTAGTTTTTATTGCATTTTTTGTTTTATGATTTAGAGCAAATTTTTGGTAACAAAAAGAAATTGATGATTTATTTTAAATTCTCCAAGAAGTTCTCTTAAAACATTTAAGCTCTATAAAATTTAATTTCTTGAAATTTCATAAAATTATAAGTGGTGATTGTCGTGGGTACTAACAAAATGTAAAATGAAATATTTTTTTTACCATGATTTTCTAAAAAAAGAAAAAATAATCCAAGAAATCCTGGAAAGTTTCTTTTAAAATCCGACAATTATTTGATTTTTGCAAGAATTTACAAATCAAGTTTTTTTTAAAGTTTTTTAACAGTAAAAAAGACAATAAAATTTCCTAATCTTTGGTCCAAATGCTGATGCAAAAAGTTGTTTCTTTTTTTCTTTTTTTTTTTTTAACTAAACGTTCTAAAAATGATTAAAAAATATAATCAAAAAATTCTTTGGTCTTTAAAGATTTTGACGATAAAACTTTGTTAAGTTAAAGTTTGTTGAAGCATTTTTTCATCATGACATGCTAATATTTTAGCGAATCAGTGGAGGTAAACAGAATATTAAAAAAAATTATTTACACCGAGTGAAAAAGTAAAAAACGATGTTTTGTATTGTAAACATTGAATTTTCCCCTAGCAAATGATTTTAAAAACTAAAGATTAAAATTTAAGAAGAAACAGACAATAACAAGAAATATTGAAAGCAAATGTTTAACATTTTCACGGTTAACACTTAAAAAAAAAAAAAATAGCATTATACAATTTTTAAACGTTATCTGTGAGATTGGGAAATAATGTCGGAGATATTTAAAAAGAAACTGTATTTCTTAAAAAAAGTAAGTGGAAATAAGGTACAGCTCTTTCGTATAAAAATTATTTTTAATGACTGAAAATGAAATATGAGTTGTAAGTTACAAAAAATAAAATATTAAAAATATTCAGTACTTTATAAATTTAATTTTCTTATTCTTTGTTCGAGAATCCATTCAAGAAATTATTAAATGTCTTTATTTTTTTATGCTAAAAACATTGAAAAGTAAAAAAACAGCTTGGAAGTCAGTGTAATTAAAAATACTCAAGTCAACTGCAATCTATCAGTTATCTATTTTAAAAAGGTGATTGCAAATTAAATTAATTAACCATACTCTCTTCTTAGCCTTCTCTATTCTATAAAAACAAGTGAACATTTTTGCATTTAGTACAGAACTGCCATTCATTACAATTACATCATGCATTTATTTTTATTTTAATCAATCAGCAAACACAAGTTTGTTTTTTCTTCAGACAAAACATGAGAAATATACGAAATCTAAATTTTTAGACAAAGGAAGAAAAAGACAATCTGGTTAATAAAAATATACTGTATTGAACATGAAGGATGATTCACAAGTATGTGTAAAAAGAAAGAAAAAATAAAGAAAAAAGGGACATCTTTTTTTTTTAAATGATTTGTTTCGTTTCCTCTTCAAAGTGAACAAAGGTAAATTATTTAGGGGGTTCCATACAATTACCATTGGGATACCGTTTTTGAAACAATGATACAACATCGGGATCTTTAAGGCGAACGCCATCTACCTGGTTACCCAGTGTAATCCAGTTGGGCTGTACATTGTGGGGTCGTCCAAATAATTCAACCTTTCGGGTTCCCGGGGATAAGCGCTCAATAATACCGTAAATTTCATCGGGTTTATGACTAGTGGCTCGTACTTCAGCAACAATTACGTCACAATCGAGACCCCTATTGACACCTTTCGGATCACCTTTGACTCCGACCAAACAATGCTCTTTACCATGATTTAGCCAATGACCTGTACGTCCTGTTCGGATTATCCGTTGCAGTTGGTTTGTCTTCACCCAGATCAGCTCGTCGACACGCTTGTAACCCCACAATTCAAGACATTCACGACCCAATTCCATAGCTCTACCGGTAACCCATAAGAACAAGAAACCGTCATCCTGCAGATTTGGTACATCAAGTTTCCTCATTTCATCGTCACTCATTGTACCGTAAGGCAATTCCATGTGGATATCCCATGGAGGGTCCGCCATAACCACCGCGCATTTCCCCAACACAGACATATCAAAATAACGTAAATCGCACTGGACCCATTGAGGAGGAAACATCGTTACTGTCCCATCTTTCATTTCTACCTTTTTACTCAAAGACAATTCTTTTTTTAACAATGCCACCTGATTCTTATTTTTTTCTGGATAATCGATTTCATAATGAACATATTTGCACGTATCCATGTGGAAGCACGTATTCAAAAACGAACAGTCTCCAAGAGACTCGTCAGTGTGTTTGTGAAGGATTTTTCTGAAGTGCAACCGTTTACAGGGCTCAGGAGTCTGATTAGTTTTCATGCACTCGTCCTTTGTTCCGTACTGGCAAAATTCTTGCAGCTGGGCCCCACCTTGTGAACTGAATTTTTCAACCAAAAACTGTTCCTTGGCTGTCGGTTTACTCAGCAAAAGTAAGATTTCTTCTTGTACTTTCTTGTGTTCCCTTTCCTTGGCAGATTGCATAGATAGAAGACTCTCAATACTGTCATCTGTTTTGCTAGACAATGACAGTTTGGCATGCTTGGAGGAACCGTCCGTGTTTTCTTGATCTTCGTTTTCTCGCTTACGTTTGTTGGAAGAATCGTCAGAGGCATTTTTTGTGTCGGCACTCAATTTACTTAGATCGAGTGACGTAACTGTAATCCGGCTTTGGTCTTTTGATTCTTTCGAGACAATACTTAGCAGTTGCTGGTTGGATAACTGCTCTAGAAGATCTTCAATCACGCTTAGCTTCACTTCCCGGCCAAGCATCTTGGACGTGTGTTCAGTAATGATGGTTGCATTACATGGAATGTCGAGGTTTATGTCGCAGAGGACCAGCAAAAGCTTCTTTTTTACCTCTGCATCTATCTTAACGTGTTCTGTTTTACCAGCGACTGGGGGAGTAACGAGTGGAGAGCCGGCACGAGGTAGCTGGGTAGAGCCACTACTTGGCGCTGACGTGATGGTTGAGGAAGGTGATTCGGTATTAGTTATTTCGGCAACCAAACCTTCTCTTTGTCGCTTCCTTTCTAGAAGTTTGGCTCTCATGCTACTCTGCTTCGTCTTCACCGCTTGTATGTCGCTCCATGTATCCGACATGATTAAAAATGTACTGAATCTCCCTTTCTGCAAATAAACAATTGAATATACCGGCGAGATAATCAAATGCATGCGGCCATTTTGAAAGGTGCGCTCTCTAATATTGGTGAGAAGAAAAGTAGCAGTCATGTGTTACCATAGAAATCACGGCCACAGAAATATAAAGCATAAACATCATGTCATTATTACTTTTTAAATTTATAACTTATTTTTAAAAGAATATAAATATTTTAATTTTTAAAGAATCATTTAATCTTCTTATCTGAGTTGCGCGGAATTACGTCCACTTTTCGTCTTCATATTGGTGCATTGTAGTGTTTTACTTTTAACTTAAAAGTAGAATGAAAAGAAAATGAAAACAACACTAAGTCAGTGTAACTGTTTGCTAGAAAATTTTGCCCACTGTAATCTTTTTTGAAGACGAGATGCACAACTAAAATCCGGTTTTTCAGTGGAAAATGCAATGTTTAGTTTTAAGTTTATATACAGAATTTTTCTTTTGATATTAACTTAGTTTTTTTTTTTTTTTTTTTTTCTTTTATAGATTCCTGCTGCTTATGAAATGTTTAACTTAAAAAAATATCATTTAAGTTATGGTATAGTAATTTTTATGACTAACGTATTTATTAGTAACTTTTTGTTTAACCTTTTTACATTTTTCTTTTTTTCTTAAGTCACACTGATGTGTTCAAATTTGACCACAATTAAAAAAATGTTGCTTTTTTTCTGGATCACAATATTTTTAAATAACAATCACAGTAAGTGATGTACATTTTTTTGGACTAAAAAATTTTCATAAACTGAAATGAAAATTTTCATGAATTTTTTTTTTTTTTACTGTAATTATTATGAAAGGAAAATGTTAAAATAGACTTCACTGATTTAAATATCTTATCTTTAGCTAAGAACTTGTTCATCAAACAATCCTCAACAAGGGAAAAATAACTCCAGTCCAAATCATAGGGCTGCAAAAGTAGATACAGTTCAGTATTATTACCAGTATTAGTGTTTCTTTAATATTTTTAAAAATTGAATTAAAATCCTTTTTAATATTTTTATTTTTTAATAAATGTTTTGCAGAAGCGGGTGAATGGCGAGGGCAACAAACACTTTGTGAACATTTGTTTGACGGATTATGTTTATTATGTTTTTTTGTATAATCATTTCAATACTTTTTGTTAATTTTAATTTTTGTTCTACCTTTGCATCCACCCTGTATATTTGTAAATGTAAATAATTATAAATTTCTAATTATTAAAAAGTTTAGTTTAAATCTGTTATTCATAAGTATTTCTAGTAGCAAATTATTAATAATTTACTTGTCAATAGCATCCGTAAAAAATGGAAAAAGCATTGCTTCTGCTCAGCTGCAATATTTGTTCATACTTCTTACACTAAAAAAAAGAGTTTTGCGCGCGGGAAAACACACACACACATAATGAGCAGTCCTGCTACTTAGCTTCTGTTCATTGGGAAGAGTTAGAAACAAAAACCAAGTGGAGGGGAAAAGAAAGTTTGGATTAAAATAGTAAAAATGCTAAAGAAAAACAAAGTCAAATGAATGGAAAGTGTGAAGAGATAGAACAAGAAATAAATTAAATAAATAAACAATAATAATTAAAAAAACTCACTACAACCGGGCAAGCATTACTACTGCTGTTTTGGATTAATTAACCCCCTTTAGTACCTTTTCCTTTTTTTTTCTCTTAAAGACTAAGTGGCTGAAGCTATATTTATTTATTTTTGTCACTGATATTCAGAGAAAATGATAAAAATGATTATTTATTTGCTTATTTTAGAGTAAAATAATTATAAGCAAAATGATGCACTAAAATTTTTAGTAGTGCTTCATTTTTTACTTACCGTACGTGACGCAAACAATAGTCAGTGATCAGTGCATAAACAAATTAGCCGTAATCAACATTGCCTTTTTATAGCCAGCTATCACTTGTTATATATTGTTATATAGCATTATATCTCCACCTATCCTTTCTTTCACTATCTTCTTATTCTTTTCACTCTTCTATGCAAAAAAAAAAAAAAGACATGAAAAATCAAAATCAAAGACTGGTGGTGCCAATATGTTATGGACACAGGTGTGCGTGTGCCGAAAACACTGGTCTCAAGCTTTTCCAGTTGAATTCAAGAATCCATAGAAATTGCGTTTTATTGGTTTAAAAAGTAAAGTTAAAGGGACAAATGTAGACTTCAAAAAAGAGAGTTTATTTATCAACTTTATTGTTAATTTTTAGTTTTAATTCTTTTTTTCAAAATATTTTTATTAGAATTTTTCTTAACTTTCATGTAAAAGAAAAAATATCATATGAAATTTTCCGTTAATTTTTTTTATATTAAGTGTTTTAAAGGAATATTTTTTTTATATTAAGTGTTTTAAAGAAATATTTTACTTATTGGAAATATAAATATAAACTTGAAATTAAAAGTGAAGTAAAAACTTAAAAACAAAGATTTTTCATTTTTTAAAAATTCATTTTCTTATCACGTTTCTGTAGAGGTGCCTTTAGCCTTTATGTTATTTTTATTTTATTTTATTTTTTACTTATTTAGGATTAACTAACGTTTATTTAAGAAAAACTATCGGCTGTAATATATCAGTTATTGTATTATTTTTTGTATTTAGGATTCCAAAATGTTTCTTTAATGAATCCTAATTAAAAAATAAATAATGTAAGCAATCTTAATTCAAAAGTAAATGAATAAAAATACGAGGTAACCTTATTAAATTATGCAGTATTTATTCACGAGATAACTTTTTTTGTAACATCCACCCCCCCAAAAACAACCCCCAACCCCACCCAAAAACCCCAAAACAAAAAAAAAACACCCCCCACAAAAAAAAACAAAAAACGATATGGCCTTTAGTCCGTAATTCTGCCAAATAAATGTTAAGTGTTATTGAATTGGTAGGTGGAGTCTGTATTGTCAAAGTCCCGATTTCAGATCAAAGAGCACGACATAAGCTGCCGTTGTAAAAAAAAAAAAAAAAAAAAAAAAAAAAAAAATAAAGTAAAAGAAAGAAAAAAATTCACAAATTTGGACGAAGAAAAAAAGGAAATCCGCGAAAAAATGTTTCATCCTTTACGGTTGTGTTTCGTTTAATTTCCTTAAAATCCAACTATTATTTGATTTTTACAAGAATTTTCAAAACAATGTGTTTTTCGCCAGAAAAAAATAAAATAAAAAATAACGCACTTCCATGAATGGATAAAAAAAATAATGTTTTCCGTTTTTTAAATTTAAAAAAAAATTTTTTTTTTTTAAGGAAATGATGCATTTATCAACAAAAAAGAATCACGTACTAGAAAGGATTACAAAATTTCAAAACATAATTAAAAATACTTTGGTTGGTCGTTCTTCTTAATAATAACAAACATTTTGACAATACAAACTTTGTTTTTATTTGGGGGTTTCAAAAGCATGAATAGTAAAAAAAAATAGCAATGAAAATTGATATTTTTCCATTGCTTTTTTAAAAATTAAATGTCTTAAGTTAATTAAAATTTAAATCAAATTAATCAAAATTTAATTTGAAAAAGAAATTTATAGCAAAAAACAAAAAACAATTCATTGAAAGCTTCATTTAAAAAAAATAGCGCATTAAGCAAAGCATGAGCATTTTAAATTGAATTTCACGAAATTGCGCACTAATCAAGACGGGTAAGAAGAAGATCAGTAAAAAGGCCGCTAACTAAGTAAGCTTCTGCCCATTATTACTCGAGGCAAACGTATGTAAACAACGCCAGTATTAGCAGCTGGGTTGTAGATGCGACGCGAATGAGGCCGAACTAAGATTGTCGATAACTCCTAAAAGTTATTCGAGCGCAAACTTTTAGTTATTTTCGAAATAATCAGGAAATTTCACACTATAATTTTCATTTCAATTGGTTTTTGGTGATGATAATGCAAATTAACCAAATAATTTCTAAGCGTTTCAATTTTTGATTAGTAAATATAGTGTAGCCTCCCACTGAGGGGTCGCTAATTTTTATCAGGAATCCTTAAAGAATATACAAGAAAATAATTCCACCAAAAACTGAGTTACAACAAAGGCAGAGTTCTTAATAAAAAGGCCAAAGTTATATTATTGGTAAACAACTTAATTATAAATACATATGTACATTTGTTGATTTGTAAGAACTAAAATGCGCAGTTGATGGAATTTTAGTTCAGTCTTGGACTTCAGGGCGTTTACATCCGGCCAGTAGTGGAAATTAGTGTAGCATGAATAAAAAGAAGATCTTGTTTTAGAACAAAGGTTCTTAACCGGGGGTATCCATACCCCTTGTGGGCATGGGAACCAAATGCTAGGGGCATGGCACTCGATTTCTGGGTACTGGCAGTTCCCCCCACCCTGTGTTGTGTTTGACAGTTTTTCATTTTTCTTTTCACAGATTTGGTGCAAAATGTCGTCTGTCAAAAAAAGGAAGTGGAATGATTCATATGTTTTGTTTTTGGCTTCACCTGTGTGACCGAACGAGATGGAACAGAAAAACCCCAGTGCATGCTGTGCATTTTGGTAATGAGCAATGGAAATTTGAAGCCATCAGGACTGAGGGAACATTTCGGAAGCAAACACAGTAGTCATTTTGGCACATCGATTGAGGCTTTTAAGAGTTCGCTATGATCAGAAAGCACCTCTTTCATTATATGTGTTTTCTGCTCCAGGAAAACCTCTTCTGGAAACCTCCTACAAAGTTTCGTACATGATTGCCAGAGAAAAGAAGCCCCACATAATAGGGGAGACCCTCATGAAACCCTGTGCGCTGGAGATGGCAAAAATTGTGCTGGGAGAGTAGGCCGCGAAGCAACTAAGTCAGGTGTCCTTATCCAACGACACTGTACGCCAGAGAATTACAGACATGAGTCAGGACATAACTCAAGTTGTCAGTGAGATTAAACAAAGTCCTGAAAAAATCAGCATGCAGATCGATGAATCAACTGTCGTGTCAAACCACAGTCAGTTGCTTGTATTTGTACGATATGTACATGAAAAGAACATCAAGGAAGAAATTTTATTCTGTGAACGACTCGAAACAACAACCAAAGCAGTTGACATATTCAAGCTAATCCAATCTTACTTTGATCACCATGAGCTGACATGGGATTTGATTGGGTTTATTTGTACGGATGGCGCTCCTGCCGTGAATGGCAAAAAAACTGGATTCATTGCTATGGTCAAGGAGAAAGCTCCACATGTGCACACCACACACTGTGTTCTACATCGCCAAGCTCTGGCATCCAAAACATTGCCAAAGAAACTTAACGAGGCGATGGGAATAGTTGTGCAAACAGTCAACTTTATTTGTGGACGTGCATTGAATTAGCGGCTGTTTAAAAAATTCTGTGACGAGATTGGAGCGGAACACGGAGTGTTGCTGTACCACACAGAGGTATATTGGCTGAGTCGTGGTAGTGTTTTCACACGTGTAGTGTGAACTCCGGGATGAAATTCTCGAATTTCTCAAACATCAACAATCCCCTCTAGCAAATCATTTTGAAAATGAGCATTTTATTGTCAGCCTGGGATATTTGGCTGATATTTTCAGTCTCCTCAATGATTTGAACACATCAATGCAGGGAAGGGATGTGGACATCATTCAAGCCAGGGGAAAAGTTGTCGCATTCACAAGGAAATTACCTATCTGGAGTCGCCCTGTTGAAAGCGGAAACCTGGCCAACCTTCCAATCCTTTACAATATCCTTATTGGAGATGTTAAAACACTACCTGTAGAAATAAGTCAAGATTCATTTGGAAGTTCTAAGTACAAATTTTGAGGGTTACTTTTCAGATATTAATAATCTTAGCATGGATTCGATTTGGATACAAAACCCTTTCTCATTTGATATATCGAGAATGAGTGATAACGATTTATCAAAGGATGATTTCATTGAATTCCAAGAGGACCCAAGAAAAAAAGCTGATTTCCTCTTGTGGTCGGCCTCATTGTTTGCTAAGGCGACATGTTGGTGGACTTGTCGCAGCAAAGCGTTTATCAGCATACCGTAAGCACCGGGGTCGTCATTGTTAATGTTCCGGTGGGGTAGTTTGGGTAATCCGATGTTGGGGTTCCGACCGGTAATAACGTAATCCAGCGAAATGCCAGTTGCGCTATTGGCGGTGGCATTCATAGACTGCACAACAAATTCTAAGACATCGGCCCATTCACAGTTCTTATTCTCGCAGAGCATATAGAGAGCGTTCTTTAATATGTGAGGTTGTCGTTCGATGTTGCCAGAACTTTGTGGACGCCATGGACAGTGAAAGTGCAGCGTGACTGATGTCATCTCGCAGAAGTTCTTTTACACTTCGGTTGTGAAGTGGGTTCCACGGTCGGAAGATACAGGGTATCTCTCGGTGGCAGAAGAAGAATTGATAGAGTCCACGAGCCGCACAGGGAATGGCTGTGAGATTGTAGAACTCAAATTTTACATCATTTAAAACAATAGAATAACTTATATAATTTTGCAAAAAAAGCGGATCACAGAACAAATCCAGCTTTACACACATTTTCAAAAAACTTCAGAATGGTCTATAAACACGCAAGTCGGCGTTACTATCCACCTACACACAAGTTTAAAGTTGGCGCCTATTTTCTGTGAGCCACCCAAAGTAAATAAATTGAAAAAATTCATTTACACTCACCAGTGAGAATTGTGACATCAGGGCGTCTCGGGGTGAATATATTTTGTGTGCAAGAGGCCTGTTTTTCTTCTCGCGATTATGAAGGCATTCTGTCTAGGGGGTTTCCCTTTATTCAGCATGTTTTGATGGTCGTTCGAGAGGTGTCTCTTGGCTGGTGAGCAAGTCTTTGAAGGCTGCGTGTGCTCTTGTCTTCGCAGATCCGGCGGGCAGACTTTGATCTGACGATCTAACCGGGGGGTGGAGTTTTGAGATCATGATTGATAGGAAGGCCTTCATCTCCATCCCCAACTGTCATGTCCAATTTAGAGGGCCAGAAATGCCGTTAGTCGTTACCGGGCGTAGGCCAACATGTTGGAAGTGTGGACAGATTGGTCACCTGTCCTCTTCCTGCACAGAGAAGAAGGCCTCTGAACTTCTGGGCCCCGCTCAACCAAATCCTCCTTTAGTCGAGTCTGTTGTTTCCCGTAATGGGCATGCCAACGATCACACCAGTGTGGATAAACCCCCGGTTGTGTCCAACTCTCAGCTCCCATTTCCCGAGGAGCCTTTGCCCGCCGCTAGTGCAGTTGCAGAGAAGCGAGGGGGAATGGCAGGTCGTTGGCAGGGCAAAAGGGAAGCTCCAGGCAGCGGGACCTAGTGCTGATTTTTTTCTGGCTGTCATCTTGGCTCCCATATTTTCCTTTTAGAACAAGATGTTTTTATCTCTTTCACAAAAAAGAAACAGAAATGCAAGCAAAAATAAATACGAATAAATCACAAAAAGATATTTAGCGGAACAAAATAATAAAAACAACAATTAAACGTACAAAAAAAGGTTTACTAAAAAGAAAAAAGGAAGGAAAAAGGACAATGTACGGCAAAAATATAAACAGCAAAAATCAGGAAAAACCAAAATATCTAAAGTACAAGAGGAAAGGTTAGCGACACAAGTAAAAAATTTCAGAGACTTGAAACCTCTTGTAAAACTCAAGAAAATCAATAACTTAGATATCTGTCTATATTTCTGAGATGAGGTATTATGTACATTATTTATTTTGTTCAGACTATTGTCGGAATCTTTGTCGCCATATTTATTACAACGTTTCAGCCGTTGTACGCTCCGGCCTTCTTTAGGTGGTTGGAATGTCGAAATGAACCCTTTATTTCGCTCACTGGGGTGACTATTCTAGTTCCACGTGCGATGTTTAATGGATGTCAGTTATCAGTTATCTTCTGTTAATTTCCCTCTGAAAGTTCTCCACTGCCTTTACCGGGTATTGAACTTACCCTCTTTGAGTCCTGTCACTGGATCTAACTAACGCCTTTATCCACTGTGCCATGTGTCCTTGAGGACATCTGTGTATGAATTTCTGGGTATTATAAACCTAATGTCTTCAGCAACCATTTTTACCAGTGCTCATTTCAGCAGAAGGGAGCAGACAAGACTCTAAAATTCTCTTGTACTGCTCGCTCCTGAGGGTCTTTTCAATAGGTTTTAAGAAACCAGTTCCATGAAAAGAAAAGCATCCCCAGAACATTATACTGAACGGATGCTTGACAGTACTTACTGCTAAATTCAAAGAGCTTTCAAAGCTTCTTCTTCTGATTTTAGATCGCTTATCCTTTGAATTTAGCTCAACTTTCGTTTTCATCAAGGGGCTGTTAGCTCGAAGCATTGATTATAGTAGCGCGCGACAGCGTGTCTGCTACAGTATTATGATTCCCCTTTATGTATCGAATATCCGTCGTGAATTGGGAAATATAGTTCAGCTGTCGGTAATCACGAGGGTTATATTTGGCGCTCTTAGCATGTAAAGCATTAATAAGGAGTTTGTGATCTGTGAAAACGGTGAAATTGCGTCCTTCTAAGAAATAGCGAAAGTGTTTGATAGCTGTATAGATAGCTAACAGCTCACGCGAAAAAGTACTGTATTTTTTTTTGCGGAGGACTAAGTTTTACAGAGAAAAATGAGAGTGGTTTAGTTACCTCGCCAGTATGCTGATGTAATACAGCTCTAATTACTTCCGAAGAAACGTTAGTCGAAAGAGATAGGTGTGTTTTATTGTGACACCCATACTCCTCCTCTGTCCTGGTCAGGGCACCGTTTGTGACACCCGTACTGGTCGCGGCGCACTTGTGACACCCGACTTCTTTTTCAGTCACGACGCCAAAATGTGACGTCGGTCCTTTGTGACGGGCTAACCCTGGGACATCGGTTGAAGTCTTGCTGGGTTCTAGCACCAACTTGTCGTACTCGGCTCGCTTCCAACGCCTGGTCACCGAAGCAACTGCTTTGATCTCGATTCAACCTACCCACGTTGTGATTTGATCTTAGGTTGACGAGATCAATCAAACGTCGGGCCGTAGTGCCAGCCGAATCCGGGTCAAGGTGATACTGCACAATAAATGTAGACAAAAAAAAACAAAAGCACAAACAACAACTTCAAGGCGAGCGACTGGTTAGGAATAGTGATTAATTTTATGTCGGTTTGTTGAGTTACAGGAGTGCGTCTCTCTCTTTCTCTCCCAGCCCGAAGAAAAAAAAAATGTGGATTGTAACACTTTTGCGTTCCTTAACTAGTTCTGGATATCTGGATGGCGAATATAAGTCAGACTTCTATAATTTGTTCTTGGTTAGAAGTCTAAGTCTGAAACTTGTTTTGGTGGAAAATCTAAAGTCGGACTTCAACAAATTTGTTCTTGGTTAGAAGTCTAAGTCGGAAGGCATGGAATCGTGCGGTCACCTGTGCGAGGCGCGTCTCTCTCTTGCTGTACTGGCTGTACTCTTCACTCACTGACTGGACTCTCTCTGTCTCCACTTCTGACTCACTGTCTGGACTCGACTCGACTCGACTCGACTCAACTCTACTGAAACACCCGTAGATGTTTGCTTATATGGACGCCGATCAAAACCTGGCGTGGGGTCGGACGTGGTGTGGCCACCACGTTGATTTCAAATCCCCAATAAGGATTTTCTTTGTTTTCGGCCAAAAATAATTATCATTTTCCGTATTTGGAAATCTTATTCCACTCCCACCCTCTTCTGCTCTCATATGGGTATCTCACCATACTTTAGAGGGCGTCAACGGTTTTCCCACTTCCTCGCAGTAACATCTCATACCTATTCTCTCAATGGGCGGTGGCAGGCCTCCTCTCTGCGTCACATGATCATCTCCGCTTGGCTATTCGGCCAATAGGCGTCAACTGATAATCTCAATTTTTATCCAACTTCACGGGATATGTTTTTTCTCAACCAGGCTTTTCCGTCAACATTAAGTGGACAATTCTTTTTTGGCGAAATTGGGTTAATTGAAATACCCTAACATAGCCTTCGTTATCACAAACGAACTTAAACAGAATGCAGATGTCCTGTCCAGGCGACATCTCAATCCAAGGCCCTGTGTGCGGTCGGCAGACGACCCATCAACTACTGATAACACAAGTTCGTCATCCTGACACAGCCAATGTTTTATCTGCCCAGAAGCTCTGGTATCCCTAAAAAAATGACCATCAGAATTTTCCTCATTCCACCACCCAAAACAACATCGCTTTTGTGGGTGGCATTTTTTTTCTTCTCTTATCATCTAAGTTGTTAAGTCTTGTCCCTCTGTTTCTTTCTCTTCTTTCTCTCTTTCCTTCTTTTGTCCTCGCAGATAATTTGGCATATCTCAGCATCACACTTCCGCGAGAAAGTAAAGTGGTTATCTTGAATCGCACTTGAAAATAACAAAACAAAAAATCTTTTTTTTTCACCGATACTCTGTTTGGGGAAATAACAAAACAAAAAGAATATCGCTCAGTATGTCCTTCGCTATATCTATCGGTGTAAGTAATCGCTCAGTATGTCTTTCGTTATATCTATCGGTGTAAGTAATCCCCGTAATTAACTTCTGTGGTTAATTAATTGATTAATTAACCTGCCGTTCCTAAATAGTGTTACATTATCGTCTTCTCGAAGATAAGTAAGTTTGGTGAAATTCGCTAGTGCGTCCTTAGCTTGATTGAATGCAGTGAGAGCATCACCGTTGAGTGTAATTTTGGCGTTGCTTTTCCCTTGGTTAAGGAGTTGATTTGTCAGGGGTGCCAGTATGTGTGAACATTTAGGGATGAACTGACGGTAGTAATTGATTAGTCCCAAGAATCTGTGAAGCTGTCGAAGTGATGTCGGCAGAGGAAAATTCTGTACTGCTTTTATTTCATCGGCCACGGGTGTAATGCCAGTACCGTCTATCTCGTTCATGAGAAAGACTAGCCTGGGTACTGGGAATACACATTTGTCGGGGTTAATTTTAAGACCAAAGTGGTTGAGTCGCTTGAAATCTTGAGTTATATGACCTATGTGCTCGTTCATGTCTTTGCTAGCTATGAGAAGGTCGTCGATGTAGGTGAATGAATGTGGCAATCCACAGAGCGCTTCATCGATTAGCCGCTGGGAAGATTGTGCAGCGTTCCGTAGTCCGAAGGGCATCCGCAAAAACTTGTACAAGTCGAAGGGTGTAGGGATCCCGATTTTCCGTTTCAAATTTTCATCGATTCCGTTTCCAATTTTAGTAAATTCCGTTTTTTTCCATTTTCACTTTTGCAAAATTTAATTTTTTCCTTTTTTGATTAATTTATTTTTTAAAACTTATGAGAAAATTGGATAAATTAAAATTTAAAAACATAATTCAAAGTTTTATTTCATATGAAGAAAAAGCAAATGACTACATTTTTTTAGCATGTTAAAAAAATTCAATTCCAAAAATAAGTTCTATTTTTATTTAAAAGAATTCAGATTGATAATTATATGGTAGTCTGCAATATTAAAATCAACAATAGAATCAACAGCAAATAACTCAAAATATATTAAAAACTTTGACTACAATTTTACAAAACAATAATTAAATCATAATTCAATCTCTGTAACAAAATATAAGCATTAATTCAAAATTTAAATAAAATTTATCACAAGTTGAAACACTGCTCAAATTTGAAATTGAATATTTCCCAAATTATGAAATTAGTAATCATTAAATCTTTTCTCTAAATCTCCATTCAAATACAACATTGTAAGTTGCTTGGTATTCTCAGGGGTTAGATTTTCACGTTGGTTATACATTAAATGTTTATATTGAGAAAATGAACGTTCAACATCAACACTGGTAACAGGCATCCATATGACCTTATTGGCAATCTGTTCCAGAAGAGGAAATCTGCTTTTATTTGCTTTCCAAAATCCTGGGATATTAAAAGGATTTGGTAAGTCATCTTTGTAATTCACATAAAATTGAAATTCTTCTATAAGATCAGTAGAAGGATCTTGCAAGTCTTTAATAGCTGCAAATTTATCAATATCATGGCTTATGCAGGGTAGCTGTTTGGGATCAAATAGACGAGCTGCCTTGTGAAAGTTATATACAGGGTGGGCCTCCAGGTATTTATTCAATTTAGAAAAAGATATGCCGAACAAATCTTGAAAATTTGAGATAACTCTCTCCCTCTCTGTTGTTTTTAGTTCAGACAGAAGACGGTCAGTTTCAAGGCCAAAAGTTGATTTTGATTGTTTCACATCCTCCATTATATTATAAACAACACATGCAAGTGAAGACTTAGTTTCTTCTAAGCTTGTCAAAGCTTTTATTAAACGTGTGCAGTTCTCATTTATAAAATGCAGATTTAGGCGCAAATTAAGGAAAGAGGCATGATGTAGTTGACCACCATCTACTAATTCACGAATTCTATCTACTGCAAGGCCATGACTCTTTTCTTGCTTAAAGAATCCTTCATAAAATTGTATAAAGGATGAGTGATATCTGGCTGCATTAAGCCAGGAATTCCATCTGGTTGCCACTGGTACAGGGGGTAATTTCACTTGTTCTTTGGGCAAATAATTTTCAAGCCATTTCAAATATCGTTTTTTTCGACTCTGCTTTCTAAAAAGAGCTGACTTGATGAAAGTAGTGAGCTGGGTAACATTATCAAATGCTGGCCAATTTGAAAATACCTCACCAACAAGATTTCAAATATGTGCCAAGCACAATACATGGCAGATGTTGTTAAAGATATTTGACAACACTTCTCTATGAGCTTTTTGCAATAGGCTGCTGAATCTGTTACAAAGGCAATGATATTTTCAAATTCAATATCCACATATGAGTTACAGCTCGGATGCATGCTTGACTTACATTTTGGTGATTACATTCTGCTAGGGTTACAACATCAATGAGAAATGGCTCACCATGAATGCTTGCAATGATATTCAAAATGCTGTGGTCACGACAGTCAGTTGTTTCATCTGTTATGATACTAATAGATTCATTAGCAAGCTTGGCTTTCAGAGCAGCAAAGTGACAAGCAAATAATTTTGGAAGATGAAGTTCCCTAATACAATTGACACTTGGAATAGCTCCACCTTCCTTACAATGTTTTAATAAGAGTGTTCTCATTTTATCAATTTTGTGAAGGGGAATGTCAGATAAAGTGCACATTTTTAGAAAATCGTCTCGTACCTCTTTACTCTTGAACAATGTTACTGTCTTCTGTTTCACTTGAGACGATCCTTTTGAAGATTTTTTCTCATATGAATTTTCGACTTAATATGGTCTTTGTTTCTTCTTTTTGAAGGAGCAGGTGCAATTTTTGAACTTGAGGATGATTCACTAAATTCGGCCATTTTGGCAAATTGTTAATTGTATTAGAAAACAAATATGAAAAAATAATCAGGAAGGATTGCAGTGTAACTGTCAGCTTTACTGAAGTCGGATGTTGAAAGAAGAAAACTTTTCTATATTTATAAATTGTATGAGAGAAATGTAACATTTCGTAAAATAACAAGTTATGAAATTAAACCAAAGAAAGAGATTTAAAAAAATTATTGCTTTGATCTTGCCTCTCTTCCTTCTTTCGTTTTTTAGGTTCAAACTATTGTCTATAATTCCCATTTCCACTTTATCAATGGGACCAAGTCTTGTTGCGGGGCCGTCAAGCGGGTGCTATCAACCCTGCAAACAGTAAAATTTATATTGGAAAATACGATCGAAGCAAGGATAACAAAAGCGAGGGTTTAAAATCAAAGCCAAATTTTATTCAACAATTTGGCAAAAGTATGTACAGGTATTGTGTCGCTATGAAATCGGGGAGAGCCAACCGAAAGATCGTCTTGTTTTAGGGCAGCGGACCAGACAGTGCTGAGGGAACCTGCTCGTCCTTAGGTTGACGGTCACCAGGGATGCAGCTTGGTAGTAACCAGAAGGACTATCGCATAAACTATGTGGTCAGGTAGTCCTGAAAAGGACTATTGCATAAACATGTGGTTAGGTAGTGCTGAAAAGGACTATTGCATAAACGTGTAATCGTTAGCCCTGAAGAGGACTATCGCATAAGAATGTATGCGGGCTGCTGCTGCTGGTGCCGCCGTTGGACTCGGTCTGGCTAGTGGCTGCTGCTGCTGCTGCTGGACTAGGTCTGGCTAGTGGCTGCTGCTGCTGCTTGACCTGATCTGATCGCTGGTGCCGCTGCTGGTCTCGGTCTGGCTGATGGCTGCTGCTGCTGCTTGAGGTCAGCGGTGAGGGGAGCGTAGCGCTCTGAAACCCGGATCCAAGAATGATTTGGTGGAAGAAATTTGGCCGTATTTATGTAGGCCGGGGTCAGCATCGTAGCTAACAATGTCTTTTAGTTATTGACTAAAAATGACCTTCTACTTTTGAATGTACACATGGGTTTCATTTATGCCCCATGTGTATATGAATTAGTTTCTGGACATTATTTTTAGTTGTAGATGTTATGTTTCATTTTGTTTTTTGTATTTTTGTGTTTTGATGTCTGAAAACGCTGAGTCACTGGAACTTAATGGCGTTTGTTCCGTTTTCCGTGGTGACGCTTTCAGACGTTTGAGTAGCCGGCAGTAACTTCCGGCCGGGTGCGATAGTCTCATTGGGTTGGGGTGGGGGACGCTGTAACAAACTGACTTTTATCTGCATTGCTACATAAAGTTTTTTTTTCTTAATATTCAAAAATAAGATAAAATTTTCTAGGAAAATCTACTTTTTTTAACGAGTGCAG
This sequence comes from Acanthosepion esculentum, assembly GCA_964036315.1. Lineage (NCBI taxonomy): Eukaryota > Metazoa > Mollusca > Cephalopoda > Sepiida > Sepiidae > Acanthosepion > Acanthosepion esculentum. The sequence continues at coordinate 596,201 of OZ038482.1, forward strand.
AATTCTTTTTAATTCTTTTTTAGGTCTTAAGAGGAAAAATAACTACAAATATTTATAAAGAATAAATTTAAAGGAAATAACGTTACATTGTTTTATTTATTAAAATATTGAAGAAAACCTAAGAGACAGTTTTCAAGTATTATTTTTATATTTGAAAAAATGAAAGAAAGAATGATTGCATGAAAAAATACGAGATTCCGTTTCAGAGAAACGATTCCGCGATTCTGTCCGCGATTCTTTATTTTTACTATGTTAAAAGGAAAATAGTATTATTTTTACAAAATTCAGATAATTTAGTAAATTTAAGGATTAATTATTTTGAAACCGTTCTCCAAGACAAAAACTGGATTTTTAAGAGATTTTAAAATATTTTTTTCTAATTGAGGTTTGATGAGTGACCATACCAATGTTTAAAAAAGTCTAAAAACTAATTTAAATTATTTTTTACGAAAATAAAACTAAATTTAATTAAAAAAAGCATTTAAATTATTTAAAGTGCTTTTTTGTGTGTGTTCATGTGTGATACCCAATTTATATAAAATTAGCTTGCCCAAATATCATTCCCTATTTTATTATCCCAAGGGAAACAACTCTTCCCACAAATGGCGAGTAGTTTACCTTGGATTAACATTTTTTTATTAAAGCGAGACTTTAAATTTGTTATCTAATGTTCAATATTTATCTGTTGTGGCTGTAATGTTTAAAACCTGTGTATTAGAATTAACAATGACTAAATATTTTAATTTAGCAATAGATGGTAAAATATTCTTTACCTGTTATATTATTTAAACATAAATTTAGTTAGTGAATTACTATTTCGCTCACCCTTTGACTGGGAGCTTCATTACAGTTTCATTGTAATGTTTTCATCATTAACAATGATTGCTTATAAGAACAGCAAAACTCTTATCTGAACCTAATTGGACTGTGCATCGCTGTCTGGATCATGTTAATAGCTGCTTCACAATGCATGGAGCCACACCACACCTAAAAACAAGGTAAATCCACATATTTTAGATAACATGACTATTATTATTGCACACTAAAGGTGCTTAATGATTAAAAGCATTCCTTGTTTTATCATCATAGTACTTAGTTGCTTTGCTTCTTGCATATATTGAATTCGTTTTTCTCAGAGTAAGAGTGTAGCGGACACCCTGGAAGGGGGGGGGGTCGATATAGTACCACGGCACGAGCGCCCCCGTGTCGTATATGATGATGTCACAAGGAACCCGCCACATTTTTACTTAATGATCTTGTTGCGGACACCCCGGAGGGGGGCGCGATGGCCCGAGCGCCCGCGTGTCGTAGGTGAACGATGTCACAGGGAGCCCGCCACATTTTTACTTTGTGATCTAACCAGGTGAAACAATATGGACAACAGGACAAAGATGTGTCTGAATTATGCAGGGGTTTATTACATGAAGGAGAATAGGATGTATATTGGTAATACCGGCGGTTGGATGTTGCTGATGCGGATGCTCCGGTTGAGGGTTGATGAGTGGATGCTCCAGTCGGGTCGACGGTTGCAGGGTGATGATTGGGTTGCTCCGGTCGTGTCGACGTTTGGCAATTGTTGATGAGTGCGGTTGCTCTGGTCGTGTCGACAGTTGGAGGGTGATGATTGCGTGGCTGCTCCGGTCGTGTCGACGGTTGGAGGTTGATGATTGCGTGGCTGCTCCGGTCGTGTCGACGGTTGGAGGTTGATGATTGCGTGGCTGCTCCGGTCGTGTCGGAAAACCTTCCGTAAATAATTACTAACAATTGTGTGTACAGGAAAGGTTGGTTTGTCGTCTTAGGTGGGCTTTGCTGGTTGTCAGGTTTGGGTAGCACTGTTGGTCGACTGTTCTGGTTATTGCTGCTGGTCGGCTGGTGATCGCTGCTGGTCGCTGCGGGTCTGCCGGGTCGAGTCCAATCGTAAGCTCCCGTGATAATTACTAACATTAGTGTGTACAGGGAAAGGTTGCGGACGACGTGCGGGCGGCCAGTAGGAGTGGCATGTCGAGAGTCAGAAGTGTAGAGTGAGAGTGTGTGTGTGTGGGTGTTCCAACTCGCGTCCAGTTGGCAGACGAAAAAAAAAATGGGAGCGTAACTTAATACACAGCCCGGGGCGGCCTCCTGGCCTCGAGGCCAGGTGCCTGTGCACCGAGTGTGTCAGAGACGACCGGTCAGTACCGTGGATTTACTTGACCTCCCACGGGGCCAGGTTGTGACACAAGGTCGGGGTTTAATGTCAGAAGGGAAGGGTGGTTGACCCGAGTGTTTCCACTCGAGTCGCTGGTCATTAGCTGGTCTTAGCTTGTCCAAGCTGGTCAGAGCTGGTCATAGCTAGTCATAGCTGGTCATGGCTGGTCTTAGCTTGTCAAAGCTAGTCATAGCTGGTCATAGCTGGTCATAGCTGGTCTTAGCTGGTCATAGCTTGTCCAAGCTGGTCAGAGCTGGTCAAAGCTGGTCATAGCTAGTTAGACGTAGCCGCGATACTACCAGCGCAGGGACAAATCCCTGCAACCGGCCTGTATCAGAGATCGAATCTCAGCCAAAAGGCGATCGTCCAGCGAGTAATCTGAGAACAGATACTACACCGTGATCTTAGCCTTGAAGCCGAGAAGCGACCGGTAGGTACCGACCGCGACCGGTCAGCACAGTGGATTTACTTGACCTCACACAGGGCCAGGTTGTGACATAAGGTCGGGGTTTAATCTGGGAAGGGAGGGGGGTTGACCCGAGGGCTTCCACTCGAGTCGCTGGTCTTTAGCTGGTCTTAGCTTGTCCAAGCTGGTCATAGCTGGTCATAGCTAGTCATAGCTGGTCATGGCTGGTCTTAGCTGCTCATAGCTTGTCCAGGCTGGTCAGAGCTGGTCAAAGCTGGTCATAGCAAGTTAGACGTAACCGCGATACTACCAGCGCAGGGACGAATCCCTGCTACTGGCCTGTATCAGAGATCGAATCTCAGCCAAAAGGCGATCGTCCAGCGAGTAATCTGAGAACAGATACTACACCGTGATCTTAGCCTTTGGATTTACTTGACCTCCCACAGGGTCAGGTTGTGACACAAGGTCGGGGTTTAAGGTGGGAAGGGAGGGGGAATGGACCCAAGTTTTCACCCGGGCCACACTGCTTTGGCGTTAGCTGGTGTTAGCTTGTCCAAGCTGGTCAGAGCTAGTCATAGCTGGTCATGGCTGGTCTTAGCTGGTCATAGCTTGTCGAAGTTGGTCAGACGTAGCCGCGATACTACCAGCGCAGGGACGAATCCCACGACAGAAAATGGCATTACTGAAATGTCAAGAATCTCTAAAAAAAATGAGTGGAGATTTCTATGCGAAACTTACGGAGTAAAAACGCTTGGAGGTGTATTACGATTAGGTTCGTAACAACCGTGAACGAAAGAGGTAATCAGTTCATCTCCAAACGTAATTAAAAGCATGCAGGGATCATGGTGGAAAGGTCAAGGTTGAAAAATGCCGTTCTCTACCGCCTTTAGTGAGCGGCTGCGATAATCTGACCAGGCGAAACAACATGGACAACAGAACGAAGATATGTATGATTTACGCTAGGTTTATTACATGAAGGAGAAAACTAGTGGATGATATTGGTCATGCCGACGGTTGGACATTGAGGTGCTGACGTTCCGGTTGAGTAGATGGTTGGACGTTGAAGATGCGGATGCTCCGGTCGGGTCGACGATGCGGTTGCTCCGGTCGGAGGTTGATGATGCGGTTGCTCCGGTTGAGTCGACGGTTGGGCGTTGAAGTGAGTGTCGAAAAACCTTCCGTAATGATTACTAACAATAGTGTACGGGAAAGGTTGGTTAGTCGTCGCAGGTGGGCTTTGCTGGTCGTCTGGTTTGGTTAGCACTGTTGGTCGGCTGGTCTGGTTATTGCTGCTGGTCGGCGGGTGATCGCTGCTGGTCGTTGCGCATGGTTGCTGGCGTTGCGATGTTGTTGGGCATACAGAATATTCGGTAACAGTGTTGCGGGTCGAGTCCGGTATAGAGACCTCCCGTAATAATTAAAATTGGTGTGTATGGGGAAAGGTTGAGGACGACGTGCGGGCAGCCAGTAGGAGTGGAGTGCCGAGAGTAGAACATGGGCCAGGAGAGAGAGAGAGAGAGAGAGAGAGAGAGTCCAGTTGGCAGACAAAAAAATGGGAGCGTAACTTAAGACACAGCCCGTGGCGGCATCCTGGTCTTTGAGGCCAGGAGCCTGTGCACCAACCGTATCAGAGCGAACCGGTTAGTACCGTGGATTTACTTGACCTCCCACAGGGCCAGGTTGTGACAGAAGGTCGGGGTTTAATGTGGGATGGGAGGGGGGTTTGACCCGAGTGTTTCCACACGGGTCGCTGGTCTTAGCTTGTCCAAGCTGGTCATAGCTTGTCCAAGCGGGTCATAGCTAGATGTAGCCGCGATACTACCAGCGCAGGGACGAATCCCTGAGACCGGCCTGTATCAGTGATCGAATCTCAGCCAAAAGGCGATCGTCCAGCGAGTAATCTGAGAACAGATACTACACCGTGATCTTAATATTTATTCGTTATAAAATAACAAAATGTGCCACAAGGGCGAAGTTGGGGGAGGGGGAAAAGGAGTGGTCTTCTCTGGTCTTAACTCATAACTAGCTAGTCGCTCTCATGGACCCAATCGTACTGACAATAGTCCTTTCACCATAATACCACATTTGCAACAAAAACTCTCGCTCCACAATTACCAAAATACCTCAAGTATTCCACTAGAACCCTAATATGAAATTTTATTCACAGAAAATTAGGGCGGGGGATACAATGAATATATACAATGAAACCTGCAAAATAAATATGTGTTAGTATCGGGTCCCGCCCAATGGTGAAAATGCGGCAGAAATCCCGGTTAACTGGGTAGAAATGTCAGACATTGGTCATATCTTATCACTCCAGAGAACAAGAACATCTGTCACCTAAAAGGGTTGGGAGGGGATGGGGTAATAAAATACATGTGGGACAAATAAGGGGGCCTAAACACTTGCATTCTCTAGCTAGTTCTGACAGAGGTGGACAATCGCCTACCTTACCTTAATCAAGTCTGGGGTGACTGATGTTTCAAGCCGTGGCTCAAAATCCTTTTTCCTAGGTTGCGTCTAACAACCACTCAAGGTCAGCTCCTCTCACACGCACCAATTGCGAAACTCTCACCCAACATTTGCCGAATTTCAGCGAAGAGAGACGCACCTTTTCCGCCCTGATCTTAACTTTAAGCTGATGCTTAAAGGAAGCGACCAGTTGAGAAGAGAACTTCTCGTCTCCGTGAAATTCCTTCTGTCGCGTCGTCCACACAACCATTCGCTTGATGCCAAGCAAACACAAGAGTACATACTGCTGGTCCTTTGACATTGGCGGGACCACATTGGAACAAACGGTGCTGGCATCAAGGACAAAGAACCTTCCGCCCAAGATGCTAACCATGTAGCCTTCAATCAGCCGACACAGCGGGTGTATGACACTACAGTGAAGGAAGTCGTGCGCCACGGACTCCTTCCAATCACCGCAGCGCACGCACATTGGCGTGGCCACCAGCCCCGCTGCGTAAAGCTTCTTGCCGACCCAGAAAGCCCCTCGCAACACCTGCCAGGTGATTGATGCCTCGTCGTTATTGAGGCATTTCAACCCGGGCGCCCACGGCACCACGGAGCGAAACTCCTCGTTCGTAAGACCGAGTTTGTACCGGAGTTTGTCTTTAGCCCCCACCCTAACTAGAACCCGATATAACGCCTTCTGAGCCAACGCCTCGGTGTCGGAGAGGCGATCCTTCACCTCTAAGAGGCAGCGCAGCGCATTTCGACATTCCACATAGAAAGGGCATTCGACTTCAGGTGTTCTGTCTGCCTCTACCTCTCCCGCATGTACACTTTCCAAAGACGGAAAACGCACTCCTCATCCTCGCCATCTTCGAACAACATCTTTTGCAGGAACGTCAAACGCAGCGTGTGTTGACGAGTCTCGATGCTGGGCATACCTAGACCGCCTTCTGTAGGATGGAGACAGCAGACCTCGCGACGCACCAGATGAGCCTTTCCTATCCAAAGGAAATCGAAAAGGACTCTAACGAGAACGTCTCGTTCGGTGGACGGGAGTGGCAGAACGGAGAGACGGTAAAGGAGAATCGGGTAGATGTGCGAAATGCACACTTCCGCCCTCCCCTTCAAGGATAGATTCCTTCGAGTCCACAGGCGAACTGCTTCCACGACCCTCTTCCGAACCTCCGACCAGTTGGTGTCCAGCTGAAGTCCGGGCCCGAACCAGATACTGAGTATCTTGACGGGGCCGTCCGTCCAGCTGAATGGCCCGGGGAGAGGAACACTCTCCCACTCGCCCAACTGCAAGCCGACAGATTTATCGTGATTGATCTTGGCCCCCGCTACCGTCTCATACCTGCAAATCTCCTTGCCAACCTCGTTGATTTCGGTGGTGTTTTTAACACCGACACATCATCGGCATAAGCGGAATACCCGGCGGCGTTGGTGGCACCAGGCACCGAGATTCCGCGAATGACCGGATTCGCCTTTAACTTACGTAGGAAGGGCTCCAACGCAAGGACATAGAGCATAGGCGAAAGTGGACAACCTTGACGAATAGAGCGAGACAAAGAGAAAGGCTCCGACCTCACCCCGTTTACCTCGACCAGAGCCCCAGGGGACTTGTACAAGAGCCGGGTCCAGGAGCGAAAGTGCGGCCCAAAGCCGGCAGATGCGAGAATAGCCTCGAGGAAGCGATGGTCCACCCTATCGAATGCCTTGGACTGATCCAAATTGATCAGCGCGGCTTCTCCGTCGACTTTTTCTGTGATCTGGCGTATCATGTGAAGATTGTCCTGAATAGTCCTGCCCTTCACAGCACAAGTCTGTTCGGGGCCAATCAGGCTAGACAGGACAAGCTGCAAACGGTTGGCCAAGACCCTCGCCAAAACCTTGACATCTGCATTTAGCATAGTCTAGGGGTGGAAATTATCTATCCCATCCCCTCCGTTTTTGCTCTTGCATAACAACTTGATGACGCCCCTGGTGAAGCGTTGGGGTATATTCCCATTCTTCAGCCAGTGGTTAAACATCAGTGTCAGCAGGTGTACAAAAACGGGCGACAGCCTCAAGTACAACTCGTAGGGAATCCATCTATTCCCGGGGTCTTGTCTCGACCGGCCAGCTTAAGCGCATCTCAGACTTTCTCCTCCGCTATGGCCCCCTCGCACATATCCGCTTCGACCGGCTCGAGACGAGCAAAGTCGGCCAGATAGGCGTCGAACTGAGCAGAACTCAGTCCGGGTTCCCTGGTGAAGAGGTCCCGGAAATAAAACCGGAAGGCCTCGCAGATGCCTCCGTTTGTGGTCGCTTGTCGTCCGTCCAGTGTCGTGACACTGGGGAGATATTGTTCCGAAGCGCTGCGCAACTCCTCCTGCCGCAGTTCAGCGGCCATGTTCGTCGCCTCGGCAGACATTCTCTTTAGTCTAGACCTAAATACCAGAGCTTGGTCCTTCTTGATAAGCGAGGAGGCCAGCTCGGCCCTAGCTACTGCGACTTCCACACTATCTCCCGATTGGATGGCGCCCTCTAATCTTGCTTCGGCTGCCGTTTGCGCTGCTAATCTATCTTTGTTGAGCCGTCGACTATAATCAGCTGCAAACGACCTAACTACTGACTTAAGATGGCCCCACCACTTATTCCCAACCACACTCCCCGTCATTTCCCCCTGTATGGTTAGTACTAACTGGTCACGAAAATCTTTCAACTCGAGCAGTGACGTGTTGAACTTCCAGTAACCGTTCAATCTAGAGTTAGGTTTATCTAAGTTTACTCGCACTGGACGAGCCGATGGTCCGAGAAAACTATCGAATGGAAACTTGGACACCCTAAGAGCCCTACGATGACTCTCTTCACTAAAACCCGGTCGATATAGCTCGAACGAACTACCGTATCCGGGCCGCCCCTATTGGTCCAAGTCCATGCTGCCTCCTCAGGATGCTCATTTCTGAACTTATCGACTAAATCAAATCTTTCGATAAATTCGCGAAATGGTTTGACATCTGGGTTGTAAGTACCCGATCTCTCCCCGCTACGATCTAAGTCGGGATCAAGGACGGCGTTCCAATCTTAACCCTAACCCTACTACACCGTGATCTTAGCCAAAAGGCCGAGAAACGATCCGATCGGTCAGTACCGTGGATTTACTTGACCTGCCACAGGGAAAGGTTGTGACACAAGGTCGGAGTTTAATGTGGGAAGGGTGGGGGTTTTGACCCGAGTGTTTCCACTCGAGTCGCTGGTCATAGCTAGTCATAGCTGGTCATGGCTGGTCTTAGCTGGTCATAGCTTGTCCAAGCAGGTCAGAGCTGGTCAGAGCTGGTCAAAGATGGTCATAGCTAGTTAGACGTAGCCGCGATACTACCAGCGCAGGGAAACCCCGCAGACGAATCCCCGCGACCGGCCTGTATCAGTGATCGAATCTCAGCGAAAAGGCGATCGTCCAGCGAGTAATCTGAGAACAGATACTACACCGTGATCTTAATATTTATTTGCATTTTAAAATACAAAATATGCCACAAGGGCGAAGTTGGGGGAGTGGGGAAAAGGAGTGGTCTTCTCTAGTCTTAACACAAAATTAGCTAGTCGCTCTCATGGACCCAATCGTACCGACAATAATCCTTTCACCATAATACCACATTTGCAACAAAAACTCTCGCTCCACAATTACCAAAATACCTCAAGTATTCCACTAGAGTCCTAATATGAAATTTTATTTACAGGAAAACAGGGCGGGGGATACGATGAATATATACAATGAGACATGCAAAATAAATATATGTTAGTATCGGGTCCCGCCCAATGGTGAAAATGCGGCAGAAATCCTGGTTAACTGGGTAGAAATATCAGACATTGGTCACTCCAGAGAACAAGAACATCTGTCGCCTAAAAAGGTTGGTAGGCGATGGGGAAATAAATACATGTGGGACAAAAATCGGGGCCTAAGCACTTGCATTCTCTAGCTAGTTCTGACAGAGTTGGTCAATCGCCTATCTTACCTTAATCAGGTCTGGGGTGACTGAGGTTTCAAGCCGTGGCTCAAAATCCTTTTGCCTAAGTTGCGTCTAACAACCACTCAAGGTCAGCTCCTCTCACACGCACCAATTGCGAAACTCTCACCCAACATTTGCCGAATTTCAGCGAAGAGAGACGCACCTTTTCCGCCCTGATCTTAACTTTAAGCTGATGCTTAAAGGAAGCGACCAGTTGAGAAGAGGAGAACCTCTCGTCTCCGTGAAATTCCTTCAGTCGCGTCGTCCACACAACCATTCGCTTGATGCCAAGCAAACACAAGAGTACATACAGCTGGTCCTTTGACATAGGCGGGACCACATTGGAACAAACGGTGCTGGCATCAAGGACAAAGAACATTCCGCCCAAGATGCGACCCATGTAGCCTTCAATCAGCTGACACAGCGGGTGTACGACACTACAGTGAAGGAAGGCGTGCGCAATATACTTCTCCCAGTCACCGCAGTCACGCACATTGGCGTGGCCACTAGCCCCGCTGCGTAAAGCTTCTTGCCGACCCAGAGAGCCCCTCGCAACACCTGCCAGGTGAGTGATGCCTCGTCGTTATTGAGGCATTTCAACCCGGGCGCACACAGCACTACGGAGCGAAACTCCTCGCTCGTCCCGGAGTTTGTCTTTAGCCCCCACCCTAACTAGAACCCGATATAACGCCTTCTGAGCCAACGCCTCGGTGTCGGAGAGGCGATCCTTCACCTCTAAGAGGCAGCGCAGCGCATTTCGACATTCCACATAGAAAGGGCATTCGACTTCAGGTGTTCTGTCTACCTCTACCTGTCCCGCATGCACACTTTCCAAAGACGGGAAGGCTCGGCGAGCGTCTTCCTTCCAGAAAGCGCACTCCTCATCCTCGCCATCTTCCTACAACATCCTTTGCAGGAACGTCAATCGCAGCGTGTGTTGACGAGTCTCGATGCTGGGCATACCTAGACCGCCTTCTGTAGGATGGAGGCAGCAGACCTCGCGACGCACCAGATGAGCCTTTCTCTCCAAAGGAAATCGAAAAGGGCTCTAACGAGAACGTCTCGTTCGGTGAACGGGAGTGGCAGAACAGAGAGACGGTAAAGGAAAATCGGGTAGATGTGCGAAATGCACACTTCCGCCCTCTCCTTCGAGTCCACAGACGAGCTGCTTCCACGACCCTCTTCCGAACCTCCGACCAGTTGGTGTCCAGCTGAAGTCCGGGCCCGAACCAGACCCCCCTTTTTAACAAGATGGACATGATCTTTGGCCCTCTGGCATCAAGGACAAAGAACCTTCCGCCCAAGATGCTAACCATGTAGCCTTCAATCAGCCGACACAGCGGGTGTATGACACTACAGTGAAGGAAGTCGTGCGCCACGGACTCCTTCCAATCACCGCAGCGCACGCACATTGGCGTGGCCACCAGCCCCGCTGCGTAAAGCTTCTTGCCGACCCAGAAAGCCCCTCGCAACACCTGCCAGGTGATTGATGCCTCGTCGTTATTGAGGCATTTCAACCCGGGCGCCCACGGCACCACGGAGCGAAACTCCTCGTTCGTAAGACCGAGTTTGTACCGGAGTTTGTCTTTAGCCCCCACCCTAACTAGAACCCGATATAACGCCTTCTGAGCCAACGCCTCGGTGTCGGAGAGGCGATCCTTCACCTCTAAGAGGCAGCGCAGCGCATTTCGACATTCCACATAGAAAGGGCATTCGACTTCAGGTGTTCTGTCTGCCTCTACCTCTCCCGCATGTACACTTTCCAAAGACGGAAAACGCACTCCTCATCCTCGCCATCTTCGAACAACATCTTTTGCAGGAACGTCAAACGCAGCGTGTGTTGACGAGTCTCGATGCTGGGCATACCTAGACCGCCTTCTGTAGGATGGAGACAGCAGACCTCGCGACGCACCAGATGAGCCTTTCCTATCCAAAGGAAATCGAAAAGGACTCTAACGAGAACGTCTCGTTCGGTGGACGGGAGTGGCAGAACGGAGAGACGGTAAAGGAGAATCGGGTAGATGTGCGAAATGCACACTTCCGCCCTCCCCTTCAAGGATAGATTCCTTCGAGTCCACAGGCGAACTGCTTCCACGACCCTCTTCCGAACCTCCGACCAGTTGGTGTCCAGCTGAAGTCCGGGCCCGAACCAGACCCCCCTTTTTAACAAGATGGACATGATCTTTGGCCCTCTCCAAAAAATCCACCAGCTCCGTGTTGCTGTGAAGTGGGGACTTCCAGCAAAAGGGCAAAGAATCGGCTGTAATGTCCTGGTTTTCCGAGGGAGGCAGTTGCGCTGCAGTAACCCCCTCCGTGTGACGTAGCTGCGTATTTGTCCAAGTCCAAACTCCCTCCCGAGGGTGCTCATTCCGGTACTTATCGACAAGATCAAACCTGTCGATAAAGTCCCGAAATGGTTTCACGTCTCGGTTGTTAGTACCCGTATTTTGCGCTATACAATCTATATCGTGGTCAAGGACGGCATCCCAATCCCCCGCTAAAGCTACCCGACGAGATGTCAAGAACGGCTCGATCTTCCGAAACAAAGTGGGCCGCTCAGAATGGTTATTGTGCGCATAAACCCCAATGAGACGCAGAGCCTTATCCTTTATGGTAACATCCAGCACGCAAAGTCTGCCCGCTGGATCTGCGAAGACAAGAGCACACGCAGCCTTCAAGGACTTGCTCACCAGTCAAGAGACACCCCTCGAGCGTCCATCAAAACATGCTGAATAGAGGGAAAAAACCCTAGACAGAATGCTCTCACGATCGCGAGAAGAAAAACGGGTCTCTTGCACACAACATACATCCACCCCGAGACGCTGAAGGTCATGATAGAGCCTCGCTCTGCGAGACTCGGACCTCAGGCCTCGAGCATTCAAACTAGCTAACCATAGAGACATTATCAAACCGTTTAGGGTTGCTTACCTGAATTAAACATGGACGGGGCCAGGATACGGACAGCCTCTCCCATCAACCGATGGCCCATCTCAGTCTTGATGGAGCCGTCTTGGGAGAGAGCGCCTATATCCCACGGGAAAGTCAATTTTAGTGCTTTATATAGGAAGGGGTGAACAGAAACAGGGACTCTCCCAGCACAAAATTGTCTCAGTTTCTTCAAAGTTGGGTTTTGTACAATGGCGATGGGCGGGGATATTTTAAAAGATATTATTGCTTCGTCAAGCATCGCCCATGCTTGACGAGCCCCCGTCCCGGATCTGATGACTGTTAAGACACGATGGGCATCAGGAAGGTTCAACGGGTTTTCTATATCTTTATCAGCGAACTGCTTGATAGAGAGGAGGTACTTCAAGTCATTTATTCGGTTGCCGTAATCCCTTGCTTTTTCCGCTTGAGCGGGGGAAATACAGCATACGTCCTCGCCTGTTATAAATGTGGTTTTGTTTTTTTCGCTTCTCTTTAATGTCTTGAGTAGGACTCCTTTGTCTTTTGTTGGGCGTAGGGAGCATTCTGGAATCTTTAATAGGGGAAGGACTGGGAGTTTGGAAAGGTGCGTAATTTTGTCTGAAAGGGCTGGGGTCTCTGCAAAGAGGGGTTGAGGGATGGGATGAATGGTTAGAAGATGTGGAGGGCATGACCTTTTTGAAAGGAGAGGGCTTTTCTTGACAGGAGTCTCCGCTAAGACGGTTTGAGGGGTGGGAAGCATGTGACGGGGTAGAGGTTGTGGAAGGGGTAGCCTTTTTAGCAGGGGAAGCCTTTTGCTTACTGGGACTACTACTGATAGGGGTAGAGGGCTGGGAAGAATGTAGTTAATATGGGGCAGAGGAAATAGAGGGAGTAGGCTTTTTAATAGGGGAAGTCTTTTGTTGGTGTTGACTGTCTGTTGTGGTAGGATCCACCTAATTTGCATAGTGGAGTACTGACTATATAAATATGGTTGGTACCGGGAAGACATGAGAGGCGAATCAAGAGATTCAACTAGAGACTCTGCCCGACTGCGACTTAGTCAACACATTCTCCAGGAACGGTCTTCCCAGGAATATACAAAAGACTATATGTAAATATTGTGTACACTTTCTTGTTTCAATACATTTTGTTCTAAGTACATTTTGTGTTGCATTATTATTCCATGCCTTAGTCAAGTTTCAACAATGGCGACGAAGTAGAAATAACCATACGAAAAAAAAGAATTAATAATTGAGAGTTTTCAACAATTGGGACAAGTCATTGAAGAACCCAGGCTGAAAAAAAAATTATTAATTAAAAGTCCAACATTTAACGTAACGACGAAGGATTCTGAATTTCTGGATATGTAGAACTCGTTAAAGGACGACTAAGCATAAAGGAACGTTCACTCAGAAAAATTTGAAATGTGTCGTAAACGAATAACGGTGATTTTAAATTGAAAAAATTATCTACAACGAGACACCCGCTAAAAAGAAAAAAAATTGGCCGATTACAAAACATGCATGGAATTGAAGGACGCACAAGTACACCGTGTCGACTTTGAAAGGTAACGAACTTTAAAAAATTATTTTCTTTTGTTTGTTCAACAATATAGTGACAAATTACCTCTGATGATAAAATCAGAAGTTGTCATTAAAATACGCGAACAGAAGTCGAAAACGAAAAAAAAAAGTCCGACGGTCTCTGTTCACAAAAAAAAAAAAAAAAATAACAAAGTTGATTATCACGGGCGTGAATGTAAAAGCAAGACATAAAATTAAAAAGTCGTACGTTGTTTCGATTTTCTGGTTAGCTTATATGATATCCGTGGATACACAAATTAAAAGTATATTCTTTGTTGCATGAACACTATCAGCTAAAAATGGATGAACTATCCAAAGCCATATCACAGTTTGCCTTATTAATAAGGGAACAACAGATAGCACAGCAAAAATATCAAGAAAAGCAAGATGAAAGACAGCAAAAATATCAAGAAAAGCAAGATGAAAGACAGCAAAAATATCAAGAAAAGCAAGATGAAAGACAGCAAAAATATCAAGAACAGCAAGAGGGAAGACTTTTACAAATTCAAAAGTTAACACTGGAGAAATTAAACAACTATCAGGCAAATGAAGGAAATTCTTCATATTCTAATAACACCATATTTAATTCGCTGGAAACTTTCAACTATGTGCCAGACGAAGAAAAACGTTTGAAGCGTACTTTAAACGATATGAAGATATTTTCTACACAGACTGTGAAAACTGGTCGAATTCAAGAAAAGTCAGTCTATTACTAAGAAAGCTAGGTACAGCAGAACATAGCAAATTTGTAGATTTTATTCTACCGAGAAAAACAACTGAATTGGAATTCTCGGAAACAGTGAAATTGCTAAAAGAGCTGTTTGGAGCAAATATGTCGCTTTGGCATAAGCGATGGTTATGCATGAATGTCTCTAAATCCGACGATCAGGATTACTTAACATATGCATCTATAGTGAATAGACATTGTGACAATTTCAGATTGGCAGAGATTACGGTTGAAGAATTCAAGTGTTTAATTTTTGCTCAAGGACTGGTATCCAGTAAGAGTGCCGAAATAAGACGTAGAGTTTTGTCTAAACTCGAATCTGAACAAAACCTTACCCTGCAAAAGTTAGCAGAGGAGTGTCAACGGGCCGTAAGTTTAAAGAAAGAGTCTCAAAAAATCGAAGAAGCTGGCATTGCTTATATTAAAAAAATAAAAAAGCAGTCAAATTACCCATCAGAAAAAAATTGGAGTAAAAATTCGGCGTATTTTAAAAATAGACAAGAAAAATTAAATAAAAAGAATGAGGATGGAAAAAGGTCCCACCATATAATTGCAGACGTTGTAATGATAGACACTGGGAGGTAAATTACCCATATAGAAATAAGAAATGTTTCGTGTGCCACAAGAATGGTCACAAAGGATCGTGTTGTAAAACGAAAAAATTCAATAGCATAATTAGACAAATTCGAATATCAAATCAGATAGAGATTTGAGGAAATATGTGACGACTGAAATATTTAAAAAGAATATCAAATTTCAACTCGATTCGGGTTCAGATTTAACAATAATGAACTATAAAACATGGAAAATTTTAAAAAGGCCTACAATAATGAAGTCAACGAAACTCGCTCGAACGGTAACTGGAAAGGAAATTAACTTCGAAGGCGAGGTTGTACTTCCCATGAAATTGAACGGGATCGTTAAAAAAATAAAAGTTTTCATTCTGAAAAATGGAGAAAACTTGATAGGTACAGATTTTATTGAAACATTCGAATTGTGGGATAAACCGTTAAACTCATTCTGCAGAAAAGTAGAAAGTAATACGCAAACAAGACAGGACATTAAAGATGAATTAAAGAAAAAGTTTCCGAAAACCTTCACACCTGGTCTTGGAAGATGTAACAAGTTTGAAGCTAAATTTGAATTAAAGGAAAATACTATGCCAATTTTGAAAAAGAAACGTAACGTGCCTTTCGCAAGTGTAGAGAAAGTTAACGAAGAACTTGATAGGTTGGAAAAAATGGGAATTATTTCGAAAGTAGAATCTAATTCATGTGCTGCGCCGATTGTGTGCATAAAAAAGAAATCAAACCAAATCAGAGTCTGCGTTGATTTTTCGACAGGGTTGAACTCGGTAATTAAGGACTACCATTACCCGTTACCGAGTCCGGATGAGATTTTTAACAAGCTAAATGGGTTAGGGTTAGGGTTAGTGATATTTTCAAAAATCGACTTATCAGATGCCTATCTCCAAATTCCCGTCGAAGAGGAATGTTCGAAGTTACTAGGGATAAACACGCATAGATGTTTATTCAAGTACAACAGGCTTCCTTTTGGTATTAAAGTGGCACCAGCCATTTTTCAACAAGCTATGGACGTCATGTTGAATGATTTAGACTTTGCGTGTGCCTACTTAGATGACATCATAGTAAGGAGTGCAAACGTCGACGAACATCGAGAGCACCTCAATCAAGTATTTAAAAAGATTCAGGACTTTGGATTTAAAGTCAAAGAATCAAAGTGCGAATTTGGTTTGGAGGAAATTAAGTATTTAGGTCACATAATCAACAAAAATGGCAGATTTCCAGATCCGGAAAGGTCCATTGCGATTAGAGACATGCCGACGCCCACTAATGTGGCGACACTACAGAGTTTTCTGGGGCTCGCAAACTATTATCAAGCGTTCATTAAAGGAATGTACAATCTAAGAGCTCCGTTGAATGAACTACTAAAAAAAGACAAGGCATGGGAATGGACGGTAGAATGTCAGAAAGCCTTTGATGAAATAAAGAAAATGCTTACGTCCGACCTCTTTTTAACCCATTACAATCCAAAACTTGATATTGTAGTGGCAAGTGACGCTAGTTAATACGGGGTAGGAGCGTGTATTCAACACATAATGCCAGATGGTTCTAGAAAACCAATTGCACGTGCTTCGAGAGTATTACTCCCAGGAGAACGAAGTTACTCACAGATAGAGTATCATTTTTGCCATAACAAAATTTCATAGATACATCTACGGCAGACATTTTATGTTAGAAACGGATCATAAACCTCTGATCACTATTTTTGGTTCAAAGAAAGGGTTACCCGTTTATACGGCAAATCGACTGTTAAGATGGGGAACCATTCTTCTCAATTATGATTTTCACATAAAGCACCTATCATCCAAAAATATAATTCATGCGGATATTTTATCAAGACTCGTACCGAGTCAAGAAGAAAGATTCGAAGAATCAATTATTGCAAATATCAGAGCAGATTATGAGGTGAAAAGCATGGTAAACAACATTGTAAGAGAGCTACCGGTTACATCAAAGGAAATCAAAAAAGAAGCTGAAAGCGATGATTTCATTTTAGAAATAAAAAGCAAAATGGTAGCAAATGACCAAAAAGTGCAGGAGATTTATTCAATATGTGACGGAATTTTATTATATGGTGAGAGAGTAGTAGTACCAAAAAAGTTGCAGAAAAGAATCCTACGGGACTTTCATATGGGTCACCCGGGGATTAATAGAACAAAAAGCTTAATGCGAAGCTTTGTATATTGGAAAGGAATGGATGTGGATATCGAAAACATGGTTCATCGATGTAAAGGGTGTGCGTTAGCAGCTAAGGCACCACCTATAGTACACAAACCATGGCCCAAGACGGATCATCCGTGGACAAGATTACACATTGATTTCGCTGGTCCAGTAGAAGATTATTACTACTTAATAGTGGTAGATAGTTTTACAAAATGGCCGGAAGTACTACGCTGCAAAAAGCCTACGTCCAATACCACAACAACTTTTTTGCATGAACTATTTGCACGGTTCGGTGTGCCAGAGTGTATTGTGAGTGACAATGGTACACAATTCACTTCTGAAGAATTTAAGGAATTTTGTGAGTTATATCAAATTAACCACATAACGCCGCATCATCCGAGATTCAATGGACTCGCAGAAAGATTTGTCGATACGTTAAAGCGCGCTCTGAAGAAAGCCTCAGGAGTTCCAACGGAAAAGGCGCTTCAGCAATTCCTACAAGTATACAGAATTAAGCCAAACCAGAGAACACAATCAAACATGGCACCAGCTGAACTAATGTTCGCTAGGAAAATTAAGTCAGTGTTTGACAAGCTTTTGCCAGGAAAAAATAGAGTAAAGAATACTATGTATACAGCTAGAAAAAGATACACCGCCGGAGAGAAGGTGTTTTTCAAGTGCTACAGAAACAACGTTGAGTTCTGGGAGCGAAGCATAGTGGACAAGAGAATCGGTGACCTGATTTACATAATTAAAGGGCCGAAGAATACTCATAAAAGGCACCAGAACCAACTTAAAAAATGTTACGTTCTAGAGCATGAAGAAAGTATACCGGATGAGGAGGAAGATCCCATTGATGTAATGTATGATATTTTTCAAGTAGAACCTCCGCAGAATACTCCTGAACCGAGAAGATCCGGTAGGAAACGAAAGTTCACGGACCCATTGGACGTGAATCCAAAACGGAAAAGATATTAAAATTAAGCGGATTGACATATACATATGAAGTATGCAAATGGGATCTACAAAGAAATAGCCATAATCATCATCCCATATAGGAAGCCAGTTTGAAATCCAAAAGGGATTCCAAGGCTTGGGAGGGGGTGTTGTGGTAGGATCCACCTAATTTGCATAGTGGAGTACTGACTATATAAATATGATTGATACCGGGAAGACATGAGAGGCGAATCAAGAGATTCAACTAGAGACTCTGCCCGACTGCGACTTAGTCAACACATTCTCCAGGAACGGTCTTCCCAGGAATATACAAAAGACTATATGTAAATATTGTGTACACTTTCTTGTTTCAATACATTTTGTTCTAAGTACATTTTGTGTTGCATTATTATTCCATGCCTTAGTCAAGTTTCAACACTGTCCAATTTCTCTTTTAACTTTTTAATTTTTTTCGGTTTTGTCAAAACCCGGGTCATACTTTTTGCGCAGATCATTAAGTGTGGGTTGAGAGACCGGGGCGTCGCCCTTAATGTTGACAGAGGGAGTGGGATTGTCAGTGTCTTTTGTTCCCGGGGCTTCGGGGGACTGAGGACCCGCTGTCTGGTGCTTCCCTCTGGCACTGCCAGCAACCTGCCATTCCCCCTCTCCCTTCTCCACAACTGAACTAGCAGCGGGCGAAATCCCTTTGGGGAATGGGGGCTTCGATATAGACGCAACCGGGGGTTTTACCACACCGGTCCTGGAAGCTGGCATGCTCATTACAGGCGTGGCAGAATCTAAAGACGCGGTCAGAGGGGTATTTTGGTCTACCAGGGCCTGACTTCCAGAGGCCATCTTCTCTGCTTCAGGCGCCATACTTCCAGACAGTTGGGGATGGAGAGGAAGGCCTCATGATTTAACATGATGTCGAAACTCCGTCCTCCGTTCAGTCTGTCGCAGGAAGCACCCAGTATCTCTCCGTACTGCGATAGAGGGACCTCGTATACTGCTACACTGGTCCTTCTCCTGCCTTCGTATTCTGTTCGCACAATGAGATCTTTAGTTATAAGGTCTCTTGTTGTGGCCTTTATACAATCTTCCGGTGTGGGTAGCAGTACGTCCCACATGAAGAATCCAGCACCCTTAGCAACTCTTAGGGGACTAAAACCCAGGGACTCCAAGGTTTTAACCACTGTGTCTTTTGTCGAACGATAAATTTTGCGCGTACGCTTATCGACGACACTATTCCTTTTTCAATTTTCGACACTATTCCTTTTTCAATTTTCTTCAGTTCAATGGGGTCCTCCATGAACACCGTAATATTGATGACACATTTTGGGAGAGACTTCCAACAACAGAGCGATTCCCCGGCCTCTGCATTATCAATCTGTTTATTGTCTTTCTTTTGGCCATTATTGACCTCCATATTCTGGTTTAAATCTTTTTGGCCATTATTGGCCACCGTAGATTTTTCCTTTCTTTCTTGGCCATTATCGGCCACCATACGTTTTCCGGATTTTGATTTTCTCTATCATTATTGGCTTCCATATTTTGTTGGCCTTTATTGGTCTCCAAAATATTTAAATTGCCAGCAATGGCGTCCTCACAAGAGGAAGAAGAATCCAAGGCTGGATACACCTCTAAACTGTCTTTATCAGGCGGCTCTTTTGGGGGTTGAAAAGATGCTTCCTTACAGATTTCCTGAAAGAAGCCATTTTAGGTTTCTTCTTTTTTAAAATTAAGAAAGAAGGTACTTTCTTTTCTTTCTTTTACATTTTTAAGGGGAAGGAGTGAAAAAGGAGAAAAATAATTAACAAGTTCCGCTTTTATAGGCGAAAATAAAAATTCAAGACAAAACAGATAAAAACAACAGGTGACAGACAAAAAATCAAATAAAGAAAAACACAAGTCTCGCTCGAAGGCGAGACAGCAAGTAAAAAAATGTACAAAAACAAGGAACAGATAAATAAATTGTACACAAAAAATTAAATGGCAGATGAGAACAAAAAAAAACAAGGTTCACTTAAAGGCAAAACAAAACACAAAAAGGACGGACATGTAAAAATTGACGAGAAAAAAG
The DNA here is from genome assembly GCA_964036315.1 of Acanthosepion esculentum. Lineage (NCBI taxonomy): Eukaryota > Metazoa > Mollusca > Cephalopoda > Sepiida > Sepiidae > Acanthosepion > Acanthosepion esculentum. The sequence continues at coordinate 616,218 of OZ038482.1, forward strand.
AAAATCGCCTAAAGGCGAAACAAGTTTAAAATAAACAAAAGAACAAGCTTCGCCTAGAGGCGAAACAATAAATTTAGAAAAGAAAACACAAAAACGAAAATAAACAATAAAACGAAAACACTATACAAAGAAAAAGGAAAACGTTATACAAAGAAAATACGAAACAACGAAAATACACAGAGCTAATCACAAAACAAAATGGCTGACGCTAAGAATGTGTCAACCGGAAAAACAAAATAAACAAAGAAAAATAAAAGGACAGATTAGACAATATAAATACAAATATTAGAACAAATATGGTACAAAAAAGTTTTAAAATAAAATAATATACGGAAAACTTAAAGGATATTTAAAAGGAAAGAAACAAAAAAAGAAATAACACGTAAGGAAGAAATTAAAGTCTGTCGTAAAAAAATAAACAGATAAATAAAACTCTAGCAGGGATTAAGAAATAAAAAACGAAAATATATTAAAAAGGTAATTTAAAAGTAAAAGGAATAAAAAAAGAAAGCAAATAATAAAAGAAACAGAGCAAAAATAGAGAGAAAAAAAATAAAAGTGGGGGTAAAAATTGAAAAGAAAAAATTAAAAACTTTTCAAATCAGTCCTAAAAAAAAGAAAGAAAAACGGTAAAAATTAATCAAAAACTTAACAAAAATGTAGCTCATGAAAAACCGTAGAATCAGGAAATGTCAAGCGGCAACCACCAGTCAGAAAAAAGTCAGAACGAGGTCTATAAAAGAGAGTGACGAAAGAGGAGGAGAAGTTGAAGAGAGAGAGAGAGAGAGAGAGAGAGAGAGAGAGAGAAACACTCGTGTTTGGTTTTTATAAAATTGTTGTACCACGTGACAGGCTTCGACTGAGTTGGCGCCAAAATAGATCTGTCACGTGGGGGTGATTTGATTAGTCGAAACTGACCAATTAGCAAGCTAGATTGAAGGTGATTAACCAATGAATGCTTGTTATATATTTTGTAAGATGGTGGTGGTGGAAGTCACAACAGGAATAGTGCATTTCCTAGCAGGGGTTAACTGGCTGTTGTGGAAGATTCCACACTTTCCTTTTGATTTTAAAAGTGTTTCTTCACTTTTAGTCCTCAGTTTTAGCTGATCAATATTATTTTTTAAAATTTTACAGAAATATAAGGTGTTGCCAAGTAAAAGCAAGTAATTTTTTAAAATATATGATTTGGAGTAAGATTGTGTACACACACACACACACACACACACACACACACACACACACACATATATATATATATATATATATATATATATATATATATATAAATATATGCCAAATCAGTCGGGTTTCAATCCTGGCTTGAGGCAATCAGATGTCTAGCCATACTGATGAGATGTGATACAGCAAAACAGTCTATATATGCATAACAATATATACACCCCCTTCCCCGAAAAAATAAATTTCGGTCAAGCAATTTAGAGAGAAAGCATGAATTTGTAAACAGTGACTGCTACTGCTGATAATGCAAAGCTCTTCTATGAATCAAGCACTATGAATCACCGGCATGCTTATTCAAAATAAATATGTAAAAATTCACCTTTCTCTCTGCTGACAGCTTAGGGGAAAAATCTCCAACTGATGCTAAATCAGTGATACGGCAAAACAGTCTGTCTGATGGAAATTGACTTTTTTCCAAGATGTTTCAACAACTCTCTCCACTGTTGATCTGAATTAAATGCTGCCAATATCTGATTTCTTATCATTTCTTACTTATTCTTCATTAAATATTTTCTACGCAATGACATTGTAATAATACTAGGCTGTGTATCATTGCTGTTTAACTATTAAAAAAGTCAATATCCAATCACTCTCAACTGGGTGGTAAATCAGATAATTAAAAATCAGAGTGCAGCATTGCGTAGATTTTACTATTAATTCCTTACAAGAGGCTATTCTTGAAGGAATAAATTTGTCAAAATTAGAGTTTCTGGCACTTTCATTGGTAAG